>BJCG01000072.1:600000-1097500 GCA_005406145.1 Prunus yedoensis
TGTTTTAAACAACTTACAACAAAAACAAAACACTTTATCCAACTCCTTTGAGTACACTAGCCATTTTCGATCCTTAGTTTCCCCATTTGGTAACGTACGAAGATAATAATTTGAAGAAAAATGTCTCTTGTGTTCGTCCATGGGGAATTTGAGATTAGTTTCTCTTAGGGGACCTTTTTCTACAAGTAAATCTCTCATTTTTGCATCAAGATTATCCCAAACTCGTGAATCATAAATGTTCAAATCAAATCTTGTTTCTTGACATTCATTTTCATGGCAAGGTTCATCAATATTTTCATTTTCATCAAGGAAAGGTTCATCAGTATTTTCATTTTCATCAAGATCACCAATTTCTTCATTCACATCATTCTCATTTTCTACTAATTCTTCCAATTGAATTGGTTGTTCATATTCATTTGGTAAATCTTCATCTAAATTTTCAAGTGAAGCATTGGTTTGGTTAACAAAATATTTATTCAAAGATCCTCTTAAACTTTGAGCAATTTCTTCTTCTTTTTTCTTTCTTTGTCTCTTGAGATTTCCGGAAAGTTGTTTCTTAGGAAACATTTTTTAATTTTTATAATAAACACAACACAATAAAAAACAATAAAACTAATTAACAAAGAGCAATAAAACCTGGATTTTGAGCTTATTTTCTTCCACTTGAAACTTCCAAGTATAAAGAACAAGAATCCCAGCCAAGTTTTCTGTTCAATCAAATAATAAATAAGAAAAAGTTAACAAAGATATGTATTACAATTTACAAAATTTATACATCTACATTCTATATGTATCTATATATATATATATATATATATATATAAAATTACCTTCAAAGAAAGGCACTAGTCTAGCTTGTGGATGATTTATTTTCCAACTCTATGTTGGAGAAGAGGAGAATCACCAAAAAAAAAAATTGCTTCAGTTCAGAGAAAAGGAGAATCACCCAAAAAAAATTGCTTGCTTTCATTGGGTTATGAACTGAGAAGGTTAAGGGTTTTTCCTTCTTCTTTTTGTGGCTAAAAAAGTCTGTTTTGATTTATTCCACAATTTGTTTATTTATTTTATATTATATTGTACAATTAATAAAAACTTTCTTTCTCATTACGTTTCTTGAGATTGAGTATATAGAGACTTATTGTGATTGATTGACTTCCCTTTTCATTGAGAAGTACAATCGGCAACTTCTTTTGCTCTTGTTTTTTTTTTTTTAACACATATATACATAGGTTAAAAAAAAAATTTTGGGCCCCCTTCAGCTATGGGCCCCGGGCTGTAGCCCTGGTGGCCCTTGCCCAAGGCCGGCTCTGCTGTGACCACACAAGTCAGAGAAAAGAAAAAAGAGGGGAAATATTATGCAATATATCAATTATTAGCTGGGATGTGATCTGAAATTTTTCATCTAAATTAATTTGAAATCAATGGAGGGCATGGACTTGGAGGGTTCATGACATGATGACCTAACACATCAACAACTTGTGTGATATTTATATTATATTGTTCGAAACCCTTGTGTTATGCGTCTAGTGCACCGTCGACAGTTCATTGTCAATGTGTTTTTGTTGTTGTGTCTACAGCTAGCTAGCCCACAAACTAATTGATAAAGAGTAACTTGTAATGTACTGCAAAATGCTAAAATATGAATATGGGTTTGAATATGTTAAGTTCTTATTTTATTCTTCTCCATAAGGAGGTATATATAAGAGTTTACATGAGTACTTTACAAGGAATTAGATATAGTAAAGGATTAGGAAAGTATCTCCTAATTATACAATGATTTGACAATTATATAAAAATAGGAAAGTAAATCCTTTAATTAATCAAGGAAATCCTTTAATTAATCAAGGAAATAAATCTCCTTGATTAATTAGAAGACTCACGTCAACACTCCTCCTCAAGTTGGTACATATACGTCACCAATGCCCAACTTGGTAAGTGAGTCATGAAATACTCTTCCACAAACAGCTTTGGTTAAGATATCTGCCAATTGATCTTCTGATTTTACAAATGGTAGGCAAATGATCTTCTTCTCAATTTTTTCCTTGATAAAATGTCTATCTATCTCAACATGTTTAATTCGATCATGTTGAACTGGATTATGGGCAATATCGATGGTTGACTTGTTATCACAATATAACTCCATTGGTTTTTCTGGCTTGAAACCCAATTCTGTCAACAATCCTCTGATTTATAGTAATTCACAAACTCCGTGAGCCATTCCTCGATACTCTGCTTCAGCACTAGACTGAGAAACCACATTTTGTTTCTTACTCCGCCAATTGACTAGGTTACCTCCCACAAACGTGAAGTAACCTGAAGTAGAGCATCTATCAGTAATAGAGCCAGGCCAATCAACATCTGTATATCCCACAACTTCGAAATCTTTATTTTTGTGAGAACATTAATCCTTTCCCATGTGCTAACTTTAAGTATCTTAAGATCCGATCAACTGCATTCCTATGTGACACACTAGGTGAATGCATAAACTGACTAACCACACTCACAACATATGCAATATCTGGTCTTGTGTGGGCTAAATATATCAACCTTCCAACAAGGTGCTGGTACTGTTCCTTATTGGTTGGTTCTTGATCCATATCTTCACATATCTTGTGATTCATCTCGATGGGTGTATCAGCAGGTTTGCATCCAAGCATTTCTGTTTCAATTAGTAGATCTAACACATACTTCCTTTGAGACAAACATATACCAGTTGTGGATTTGGCTACTTCAATTCCTAGAAAATACTTCAGATCACCTAAATCCTTCATCTAAAATTCCTGAGACAAATACTTCTGCAGCTTTATTTGCTCACCTGTGTCGTTTCTAGTTACGACTATGTCATCCACATACACAATTAATACAACAAGGTTTCTTCCATCACATTTCAAGAAGAAGGTGTGAAATGCATTACTCTGTATATATCCAAAAAATTTCATGGATTTAGTGAATCTGCCAAACCATGCTCTGGGGGATTGCTTCAACCCATATAGTGACTTTCTGAGTTTGCAAACTTGATTCTCCTTGTTACGAGCTAAGTTACATCCTGGTGGTAAGTCTATATATACTTCTTCTTCCAAGTCTTCAAGTAAGAATGCATTTTTTACATCAAACTGATGTAATGGCCAATCGAGATTTGCAGCTAGAAACAGAAGGACTCTGATTGTTTTCATCTTGGCTACTGGGGCAAAGGTCTCTTGGTAGTCAATCCTATATCTTTGTGTGTAACCCTTCGCCACTAATCTAGCTTTATATCTTTTAATGGATCTATCTCCTTTGAGTTTCACAGTATAGATCCATCTGCATCCCACTGTCTTCTTTCCATGAGGTAATGGCACGAGTTCCCATGTGCCATTCTTCTAGAGAGCTCTCATTTCTTTATTCACAGCTTCTTTCCATTTTGGGTCTTCTAGTGCTTCAGTTACACTATTGGGAATAAGTATGTTAGCCAACTGCTTCACAAAGTGTACCCGTGACTCTGATAATCTGTTGAGGGATACATAATTGTTGATGGGATATTTCCTTTTTGAATTAAGATCTGCTTCGTAGTGAACTGGAGGTTTACCATGGTTCTTTTGTTTTGGAATTTAATATGCAAACTCTGTGCCTTCTGAAATTAAATTATCATGAGATATTTCATTAATGTTATCAGTTTCAGGTAGAGAAGTTACATGAATTACGTCCTTAGCAGGTGATTGGTGTGGTACTGGAGCTGAAGAATTCTATAGAGCGGGCAAAAACTCATCAATGTTCTCCACCTGAGTTTGATGGCAGGGAGATGATTGAAGCGGTTCAAGTGGAGGCCAATTTCTGGGGAGCGACCGGTCGCAGGTTTCAGACGACCAGTTGCTTTCAGGCAGATTCATTGGCGATCGATCATTTGTGTCTGGCGACCGGTCGTTGGTGTCCTGCGACCGGTCGTTTTGAGGCTGTAACGAATTTGGAAAAAATGCTGTAGGAAAAATTTCTGAAATTTGAGAAGTGTTGGCATCAAGATGCTCGTCCTGTACGGCTGAAAAATATAGATCGTGTTCCCGGAACACAACATCCATAGAAGTATAGACTTTCTAACTAGGAGGATGATAACATTGGTAGCCTTTCTAATGACGCGCATAACCAATGAAAAAATACTTTTCAGCACGGGGATCCAATTTGTTGCGTTGGTGATCATGTAAGTGGACAAAGACCACACAGCCAAAAATCCAGGGTTCCAGGTTTGGGGTAGGAGGTATTTGGAGATGGTGGTATAGTGTTTGAAGGGGGGGTTTGGAAATTGAGGATACTGGAGGGGATCCGATTAATAAGGTATGCTGCAGAGCAAACGACTTCCCCCCAAAAGGATCAAGGCATATGGGCACCAAAGAGAGAAGCACGAACTACTTCCAAGAAGTGTCTATTCTTTCGTTCAGCCACACTATTCTGTTGGGGAGTGTAAGGACATGAGCGTTGATGTATGATGCCATGATCTTGAAAGAACTGATTCAGATCATAGTTGAGAAATTTTCCGTCATTATCGGAATGAAGAATCTGAATTCGAGTATGAAATTGAGTCTCTACCATGTGATAGAACTGTTGAAATTTGGAACTGACTTCCCCTTTAGTTTGGAGAAGGGAAACCTAGGTCATACGTGTGCAATCATCGATAAATGTGACAAACCATCGAGCGCCCCCTGGAGTGGTAATTCTAGCCGGGCCCTAAACATTAGAATGAACAAGAGAAAAGGGAACCAGACTTTTAGCTGAGAGTAAGGGAAAATGAACATGATGGCTCTTGGCCAGTTCACCGATGTCACACTGAAAACTGAAAATATCTAACTTGGAAAATAAGGAAGGAAATAGCTTTTGTAAGTATCCAAACGAAGCATGTCCAAGACGGCGATGCCATAACCATACTTCGGAAGTGTGCTTCTCAACACTCACACCCCTAATTTTGTAAGCTTGACTGAGGCTGGCTTCATTGTCAGATGCCAAGTCTCGATAATAGAGTTTGCTCCTCCTAGTACCACAACCAATCGTCTTGTTGTTGAGAATCTCCTGAAAAACACAATGAGTATGCCAAAAGGTTACAGTACAATTCAAAGCCGTAGTAATTTGGGTAACAGACAAGAGATTATGACGTAATTATGGAACAATTAACACAGAATCCAAAGTGAGGGAGTCAGAGAGAGAGAGGGAACCCTCCCCAATTATTGGGAAGGGGGTACCATTGGCATTAGACACCACCAATTGAGAAGACGGTGTATGAGAGTAAATTTGTCCAGGTTCAAAGGTCATGTGATCAGTGGCTCCGGTGTCAATGACCCATGTGTGTTTATTTGAAAAACTATGCAAAATATAACCTAGGGAACTAGTGGTGGCAATTTTGGAGGATGAGATGGTATCCATGGCAGCAAAAGGATTTAAGAATAAGAGAAAAAAGATGTGTTTAGGGTTTCGGGATAAGAGTATATGAGGATGTGGGTATGAAGATCGGAATCTGAATCTATAAATATGAGGAATTTGATTTAGGGTTTGTGGTTCAAGAAATTTGATATGAGGATTTAGGGTTTGTGTTTGAAGAACTTTGATATGAAGATGTAGAAACAACCGAGGATCGATTACTCTGATACCATGCTAAAATATGAATATGGGTTTGAATATGTTAGGTTCTTATTTTATCTTTCTCCATGAGAGTTTACATGAGTGCTTTACAAGGAATTAGATATAGTAAAGGATTAGGAAAGTATCTCATAATTATACAATGATTTGATAATTATATAAAAATAGGAAAGTAAATCCCTTAATTAATCAAAGAAATAAATCTTCTTGATTAATTAGGAGACTCACGTCAACACAAAAGAGTATAAACCCTAGCTAGCTTGCATATGAAATATTGTGACTGAAAGGGAAAATAAAGATCACCGCCAAGTGAAAGTGTCTATATAAATAGGTTTCTTCTGTTCTTAATATTTGCAAGCAAAGCAAAGACATAAGATCGAAATGGGAAAGAGCAAGGTGCTTATGGTAGGTGGAACTGGGTACATGGGAAGAAGGAAGGCAAGCCTGGCCCAAGGCCACCCAACCTATATCCTTCAAAGGCCAGAGGTTGGCCTTGACATTGATAAGTTGCAAATGCTCTTGGCATTCAAGAAGCAAGGGGCTCATCTTGTGGAGGGTTCATTTTCTGATTTTCAAAGCCTTGTTGATGCTGTCAAGCTTGTGGATGTTGTCATTTGCACAATGTCTGGGGTTCATTTTCGTAGTTACAACATTGTGTTGCAGCTCAAGCTTGTCGAAGCTATCAAAAAAGCCAGAAATATTAAGGTACGAAAAGGCTTAATCTCTCCAAACATCCTATTTGTATTAGGCACATATATATAAAAGCAAGGATGGATGCTCATTTTCTCATTGTATTTGTCACTTTTTTCCTGCCCTGAATTTTTGGTGTAGCGTTTCTTCCCATCAGAGTTTGGTCTAGATCCAGCACGTATGGGACATGGACTTGAACCTGGGAGAGTTACATTTGATGAGAAAAATGATGGAGAGAAAGGCAATACAAGATGCTAAAAACCCCTTCACTTATGTCTGTGCTGCCGGCTTTGCCGGTTATTTCGCCGGCAACCTTTTGCAGATGGGAACGCTCGTTCCTCCGAGGGAAAAAGTCCTTATTTATGGAGATGGTAACTCTAAAGGTACAAGTTACTAAATAAAATCAAAAGCCACATCACCATATGCATTCATATTATAAATTTACTACCATGCATGCAGGTCAATAATATATAAATTTACTACTCATTTGGATGTGCACAAGTTATCGTTGTGCGGATGTCATTGTAAATAGGGAGGGAAGTAAAGATGAGTAATAGAAAATACATGGCGTTCACAGGATAATAACATCAGGATGTTCACATAGGAGAGAATTTCTATATATATAATATGTGTCCTTTTTTAATTATATTTTTTTATGCATACAAATGCAACTCAGTTGTGGTTGAAGTATAAATGACATAGAATTAATCGTCTTTTATGATGTTCTTCATGTACTGTGCAGTGACTATTGTGGATTGCAACATATACGATCGAAACAATAGATGATCCACGAACATTGAACAAAACATTGTACCTTCATCCACCCGAAAACGTACTCTCTCAAAAACAATTGGTCGATATGTGGGAAAACTTTATGGGAAATAGCTCAAAATGCCACTCATTTTATAATTTTTTTTGAAAATACCACCCATTCCCAAATTTTTTAAAATTATCACCTATAAATACATATTTATTGTCCACTGATTGCACACATATCACTTTTCAGAAATTTTGTTGTCTCTTAGCTCTCTCGCCTCTGTCTCTCTCTGTCACTCAGCTCTCACTCTCTCTTCGCTCTGTCTCTCTGTCGCTCAACTCTCACTCTGTCTTCACTCAGCTCTCACTCTCTCTTTGGTCTTTCTCAATCTCTCTTCCGCAGCTCTCTTTGTCGTGTAGCACTCTCTCTCTCTCTCTCTCTGTCGCACCAATCTCATTTTTACTTATATTTCTCACTCTACCTTCCACCTGGGAAAGCTAATCAGACTTCCCAGGTCCCTCTGTAAATCACAAAACCCCTGCTCTTCATCTGCAATTCCACAAGAAGGTACCATTCTTTCTTGCAATTCCTCAAATTTCAATTGCTGTAAACCCTAGATCTCTTTAACCCCTTGTCTTTCTTATTTATGCTGCCAACTTAATGCTATATTTTACTTCAATTATAAATGGTGACTGATTGTTTATTTCTGGGGCAAAATGTGAGATAAAACCATAGTTTTTGCAATCTGTATTTCTTCATACATATTTAAATTGGATATGGACATATGACTGATCAACTCCGGCATCCAAAAATGCAACCATTTATTACGGAGCCAAAATTATGTCACTTGACTGGGAATGTAAATCTGACCAATTGGTATGCAGATTGGATTTTCATAATGAACTCAAATATTGCTTGGCCTTGAAATCATACCCTGATTATTTGAGATTGGATATATCTATTTTTAAGTTTTTTTTTTTCTTTTGACAAAAGCTTCTCATAGGCACTGCTGATGGAGGCATTAAAGCATGGAATGTCGATGCAAAGAGAGTTGTCTGCGATCTTAATATGAGTGAAGAATTTCCAAGGTTCTGCCTAATATTTCTGGTACTATTGTGTACTCCTTGGTGCTGCTATTTACCTCTGTTTTCCTTGCTACAGTGTCTTGGATATAAAATGCAGCCTTGTAGAGCCAATATTTGTTTCTGCAGCAGCATCCAAGGGGTATGTTCTTTCTGTAATCTTATCATTTTGTTCATATACCAGACTCTGTGTTTGACCAAAATGTTGCCCCTATTGTAACAATCCTATTCAGCTGAAGTGTGGTATGAGCACCATGCTGTGAAATGATTATAATTGGATCATGAAAAGATTCATCTTATAACTTAAGTGCATGCATCTATGTCCTTGTATGTGTGTGTTGGGGTATTTAATTTTGATACATGTCAGAATTAGGAGTTTATTGTCTTTGTAGGCATGGATCAAGTCACCTTGATAGTCTCGGGTTCGCTTCATTAACTGTGGAACATGAAGACATGGAAGGCTATGGTATGTGCTATAGCCACTTATGTTTTAATGCCGCCTTCTTTTTGTGAGAAGAAACTTGTATTTTTATGCCTTAAATAACCTTTTGGGTTTCATGAAGACAGTTCTTCCTCTTGGTAAAGATCCACCTGCAATTACATCCCTTAGTTTCAATCACAATGGAAAGATTTTAGCAGCCGCTGCAACTGATGGAATGATTCACATGTTTGATATCCTCACATATATTTTAGGAAGATCATTATACCTTTATCTCATGCAGAAAAAGATAAAATCATCTTTAGCAAAATTGTAAGTTTTCTAATTTTGGAAGAGAGTATCAATTTTGGAGAACGGTTTTTATTTTGGTTAATTTCACGAAGTGGTTGGAGCTCAAACCACCTGCCACCAACATGTTAAGGTGCTGAGATAGAGTTAGGCCTAATCTATGAAGGACAATTATGTTGGTGATTTATCTGAGTTCTCTGGTGTTCATAATGTACTCAAGTGTCACTAGTTATGCCTATGTATCTCTGACTTTGTTTTTTCCCTCAAGCTGGATTAGCTCTTGGAGAGTTGCGAAAGGAAAATAATTTCCTAAGAAGCCTTTGGCCAGTAACTAATCCACCTTCAAGTCAAGAACATTTTTTACATCCTCAACTTTTACAAAAGCCTCTCCGCCCATTCCTTGCTCGAGGGTATTTTGACAATGTAGGAGTGTAAAATGTGATTCCATTAAGGATGTTGTGTCCTTTTTGTAATACGTTGTAGATTATGAATATATAGTGGGAATGTGGAGTTTTTGTATGGTCAATTGTGTTGGTCCCCTATTGCATTTGTATTGTCATCGTGTTGCCATTGTAGTATTGTGATATTGCCTGGTTATTGCACTTATATTTATTTCTTATCACCTGTTTTTTCAAGTCTGTCTTGTGAAGGAACTTATAAGGATACTTTGTAAAAGAAAACACTTGATCGTATTAGTTTATTTCGTAAAGGAAAATATCATATCATTATTCATTATCATATAAATAAGGTACAACAAGCACCGTATATGTATCTCTTCAATATGATTGATTCGTGTTCAGCTATTGGTGTAAGAATGCAATTCCATTAAGGTGTAAGAATGTGATTCCATTATTGCTTTTTTATTGATTATTTATTATTGTAAGAATGTGATTCCATTAAGGACGTCATGTCCTTTTTATAAATCAAACTCATAGTTGCTTTCCCTATAACAAATTATATTAATTAAGAAAACCAACCAAAAAGCAATAAACAAAAGCAATAGGAAAGTAATGGCATGTAGACTATGAAGTGGTAACAGACATGCAATACAAAAGCAATACGATAGCAATAAACAAGCAATAAAGTGGCAATAGACAAGCAATAAAAAAGCAATACAAATACAATAAACAAGTTGGGCGCAACTTTTCTTTTTCTTGTGCAATCTGAAAAGAAAAAGGGAAAGAAAAAGAAATTGTCAAGACAAAACTGCCTAAAGAAATAGAAAGTGATTATATCAGACATTTCCCCTTACATTTTTCCTACCAATGATATACAAACCCTATGAAATTGGAGACATTGTTGACATTGAAAGTAGCTGAGGCATGCATCATTTTGCAAACACAATGATGAGACTGAGATATGATGGACATTTCACAATTTCCACCTTATTATAATGGAATTTTAAATTATAGATACAAAATTCTATACTGATAATGATAACCACCCCAAGCTAAGGACGGCTCGGCATAAATTAATACAACTTCAGTCAGACTATGACATTATATATACCCCTTGAAATACAATATACAAATTGCTGGCTCAAAGAAGAGTAACAAAATTTTGATTCCAAATCCAGCATTTCAGTACAATGCTAGAGGAAGTTGCAACAAATTGATGACTATAAGTCTGCGTCCATGTTGAAGATGAAATTCTTTCCACCGTCTTGGAGGCCTAACATAATGCTCTTTGATAGTCACCCACCCTTCTCTAAAAAAAGTTCTTTCCTTTGCAAGAAAAAAGAAAGAAAAACCAAGATCAAGATCAATTGTCCTCCAAAAATATCGTTTAATTATGAAGGAACAAAACTTTGTGTCCTGGCTACTGCAGATGTATTCTTATGGCCAACTGTCTCCCATTCATCTTCTTCTGTAGAAGATACTAGAGATGATTTGAGCCCATTAATACTCGAGGGATATCCACTATGCCAAAAAAGGGCTTTAGCATCGGATAAAATCCGTTACCTATTACACATAAATACCGTGGTATTGGTGACTGTTGCCTATTCCTATGTAATAGGCAACGAATATTCTCCGTCGCTGTTTATTACTTACTACATCGGATATCACGTAAACTCCGATGCCTTAATGATTTCTGGGTGCCAAAAAAGGTTGACTTCTGACGCCTAAACCCGAAACAGCATCAATACTTTCAAAAGGGACGAGGCTAAAGAGGTCTAACAGCATCAGTGATATCTATTATGCTGATGCATATTATCAATTACAACATCATAGAAACAAATAATGGTGTTGTGAATTATGTTATACATCATCGCTTTTTTTATTTTGCGGATGTGAAAAGCCTCCAATAGTGCTGGTGGTTACATAAATACTGATGCTACTTCTTGTTTTAGGCATTAGTGATAATAGATGTCTGGTTGTTGTTTTTATCTTTCAACTTCAGTTATTTTTGGAAAACTGAAGTTGTTATAAACAATAAACAATAGGCATCATTTATGTAAGGAAATGGTAGGCATTTTGCTTGTTTCACATCACACTTTACTTATTTACTGTAATAGTATTTAAAAAAGGCCTCATTTCCAAATCATGTTGTGTTGCCATTGCTCATAAAAAAAACATTATATCAACAGTAATTTAAATATATCCATAATTGTCTATATATATATAAGCAAAATACTTGAATGATCCATACTTGTCACATCCAAATCACAAATTTACCAGCCTTACACCACAAATTATCCATACCTGTCTATGCATAAACAAAATACTAGCTAGAAAGACATGTAAAATGAAGGAATGTTTAGCTTGATCAAAAAGCCATTCTAGAACATGACTTGCCAACTCTTCTCGCACCTCGTCCAATTCCATTTGGGTGTACGTGTCCTTCCTTCTAACTTTATACTTGAAAAAAAGAAAAGAAAACACATAGAATGTAAACACAAAATATGAACATAAGCTTAAAAAGTGCAAGGTACTAAATTTGCATAAAATATGTTGTCACTTCAAATGAACCAATATGCAAATTTACGAAATCATATTGGTGAACAAGAAAATCTAATTTGTCAATCAATCTAATTGGATAACAAGAAGTCATTAATTGGATCCCACTTCATGTTTAAACTAGCAATTAAATGATCATGTGTTGGGGTAGAGAGTTGGACAAGCACAGCTAGCATTTTTTCTCAACTGACACAAACCTAACTACCAAAAAAACAGAGGCACATTGCTGTGAAAAAAAATTACACAAGGTTCATATTAACACCTAACTACCAAAAAATAGAATTTGTCAACCAATCTAATTAGATAACAAGAAGTCATTAAATGGATCCCACATCATGTTTCAAATAGGAATTAAATGATTATGTGATGGAGTAGAGCATAAGCCAAATTTTTCTGTTAAGAGTAAGATAAGAGTCAATGGTGAACCATATGCAACCAGACCTCAGCTTATGAAGTGTGAACAAAAAGAAGAAAAACATGATAAGAAGAATTAGGATATGCATTTAGATATAAAGAGACATAGCATATGCAAATTTGGCACAAAAACAAAAAGAACACACAAATCAATTCTAGACACATTTAACTCAAATGCCAACCATAATTAGTCCCCTTGGTGATCTCAAAATGCACAAGTAAATGCTCAAAGTTTCAAGCCAAAACACTTTCCTTTCCGTACCTATTAATATCGGCGATCAAGGGCATGGCATATATGCTAGAACTAACTTCAGTTACATGAATATAAAAAGACAACACTTAGTTTATAAGTTCTTAAATTTTGAAGATAATTACTTACCCAAAAGTTTACAATTCTTAACCTTTTGAAGGTAATTACTATCCAAAACGAATATACAAAAAGAAACAATAAAAGTAAAAGCTGCCACCCTCTTTGATATTGGTCCAGCTAGACTCAACGTCTAGAAACATATGTTATGTGACTAGCCACCCCTTCACAATTCAAAATTTAACAGCGAAAAGAAATTAACAAAAACACAAACTACATCTTTTTTACTTTCCTTTTATATGCCATGGCATCTCTAGTGTTGCAAGCAAACCTAATGTACAGATTCCTGCCTGCAATTTGGCATTGAATCTTTAGAAGCTTTGCAAATCTACTAGACCTGAGCAGTGAACCTCCCATTTATCACATATACAACTTATCAATATTTTACATGAAACTACGCAGATGAAGTAAACAATAGAAGAATAAGAACAAACTAAATAATTCAAAACAAATAAACAAATGCCCATCAACAGCATAAAGTTGTGACAAAATCTTCATTAAATTGGTTGATAGGTCCTCTTTTTGTTCTTTTTGTTCTCAGTACAGTCAAGTAAATTTTGGTAAATCAAATCTTATTTGTGTTTGCTTTGAGAAATCAAAGCTTATTTGTGTTTGCAAGGTTTCTGTACTTAACCTAAGAAAGTAGCCTCATTTATGTTCAAGGAAACACACTACACAGAAATCAGATTGATAATGAAGCTTGTGTTTCCTTGTTTGTGTCATCTTCAAATTGCAAGATGTTTTTTCATAAGAAACCAGACCTGTAACAAAATAAAGAGGGACTCAACCAACTACTTGCTGATCTTCAGCATATAACTCATCATAAATAAACATGAACCAAAGATCAAATCTAAAACTAAAAACTAAACAGCAATCAATATTAAACATATATAGAATTGAAATTCTCATTTAGTTAGTTTTAAAAACCTAAATTTCTGCCAATACCAAGATAGATTCGACCCCAAACAGCAAAACAAATTAAAACTGAAATGAAAAATAAAGAATTCTTACCAAAATGTGGAGCAGTCAGTGGTCATGGGGAAGTGGTGTTGATCCTTGGCAGCAGAGGAAGAGACAAAATTATATAGAAGCTAACAAAACTGGCACATCAAGTGCAAACCAAGTATATTTTTACTCAAACAAAAAGCAACAGAAGAAACAGAAGAGAAAGAAAATAAACCTGTATTGGTAGGAACAACCCTCCAATTTCCAGGACCATGTTCTTGAATGTAATAGACCAAAATGATATCTTCTTCAGGAGTCCAAGGTCCTTTCTTGACCCCTTCTTTATCACAGCAAGGAGGCTTGACCATTTATAAAAATAAAATTAAAAATTTTAACCATAGGGAAGAAGGAAATTACCCTGCCATTCATTGCCTTCAAAGTTTTTTGTGCCTCAACATCTGACTTGTAAGTGACAAAATCGAATCCTTTGGGTCTTTGAGTTATATGGTCCACAATTATTCTAGCTAAACATACAGTTAAACAAAATCATCACAAAGATAAAAATCAGTCAGTAATTTCCACAAATTACAGAAAAAAATAAATAAATAATCGGAGCAAATTAATAAGAAACGTAGATATACCATCTGTAACATCTCGAAAAGAAGAAAACAGTCTCTAGAGTTGTTCATTATTAGTGAACGATGATAATCTTAAGCAACAAACCCAAGAATCAAAACAAGCATTTTAAACAAAAAAAAACCCTAAAAATAGATTTGAGAGAAAGAAAGGGAAAGAGAGAATACTGCTGACGAAGAGCTGCGAAACTCAATCTTTTGGCCATCTCTATGTCAACCCAAATCCCAGATATCTACTTTTTCTTTGAGCATGAAATCTGAAGAAGCAGATTTAACATTTATAGGAACATATAGGAAGAAAAACGAGATCCAGACTCAGATTGGCTTTTGGCATCGCACCAAAGGTGTCCAGTAGAGAAACTAGAAAGACTCTACTAAAATTTGAAGGTTTCTCATGCACCAAAGGCGACTTTTCGAAGCTCGCCGCGGCTAAGGATGGGCAGGGGTGGCTGGACTTTAGCCCTGAGGAAAGCACCGGCCATGGTCGGAACATCTGAGAGCGAAAGAAGCAGTGATGGAGGAGAGAGAAGAAAGAGAGAGTTTGAGAGGGGAGAGGAAAAAATTCAGAGGGAGATGGAATTTAGGGCGAGAGATTGAGAGGGAGATGGAAGTTAGGGTGAGAGTTTGAGAGGGATTGAAAAAATTGAGAGGGAGATGGAAGTTAGGGCGAGAGTTTGAGAGGGATTGAAAAAATTGGGAGGGAGATGGAAGTTAGGGCGAGAGTTTGAGAGGGCGAGTGTGAAAAATTTTGGACCAGCGTTGACTACCCTTTAGGCATCGGTGGCTTTTTTAAAAAAAATGTCCCTCTTAAAAAAAAAAAGGCAAAAAACTTTAGGCATCTATGATTATGAGAGATGATGCTAAAGGGAATCAAAGGCATCATCATAAAAAACCAAAACTTCGTACTAATGTCTTTGTACCTGTTTAGTATCGTTATTTATAAAATTGATGCATGATGTCCTAATAGCATCGATTTTTGTTTTACCGATGCCTATGTAGTGTTGCTGAAAGTGAAATTTGGCATAGTGATCCTTCAAGCTTAAGTAATTCATCATGCATCTGATCCATAATGAAGCTAAGGAACTCCTGAGCATCTTCTTGTCTGAAAAACAAAAATAGTTTCACTAGGCAACTTAAAATAGAAAATAGAATATAGACATGTTGACATAAATATTTACACTAGACAGAGAAGAAACTAAACAATGCAAATTTAACCCTTTGGTAATTACTCTTGAGGTGTTCTAGGTTTCTTCTTTCCTTGGTCCATGAAAATATTGGCGAACTCAAAATAGTACAAAAGATTGTTAACCTATTTGTTACAACATTTTACCAATCACTAGTTAACTTCTAAAATATCTCACTCTAACCCATTATTTCACATTAAATGGGTTGCAACAGGTGTAATAAACCACAAACAGAGAAATAAATTGGAAAAAAGTGTAACATGTTTTCAGAAAATGAACAATTTAAGTGGAGACATTGTAACAATAGGCATTTTAGTCATGAGCTATGTCAGGCAGTGGCACTTTTTCGAGCCATCAGAGAAATTGTAAAGCATGAGAATTATCAATCAAGCCTAATAATACTGAAGGAAAACCATTACTGATCAATACAAGATTTATGAGAATCACAAAGTAACAAAATTGCACTACATGTCTGACCTTTCTTGTTTATTTGGAAATAGTGAAAAGATATTAATATAAGGAAAAAAAAAAAGAAACAGTGCATAAAGGATGTAAAAGAAAAAAAGTGGCAGGGAAGGACAACTTTTGTGACTACAAATAGATGAATGTGTCTAAATCTTTTTGCAATGATCATGCTTTACAAAAAACAGAGTTCTTTTTCTCCAAACAAAAATATCTAAAAACAAAGGGAAGAAAAAAAATGGAGTAACAATTTCACAGCAATCCTTTAAAGAAACAATGAGATTGACAATTATTATGGTTCCAAAACAATACCAGGCATTAAATTAACACATAAATGTTGAGAAAAATACAAAGAGAAGAGAGAGAGAGAGAGAGATCGTAAATAAAACTTCAGCCAAGAATAATCTCAACTCCTACACAAATCACAAGCAGAAAAAAAAAATGATATCGACATATATTCCTATTAAATTACAGTAACATATGAATAAAACACCAAAAAAAAATCAATATAACATCAATACCATAGCAATACAAAAGCAATACCACTACAATACAACCGCAATAAAATCACAATACGATTGCAAATAGCAAATCAACAATGCTACCTCACTATGATATAATCATAACAAGTTCATAGAATACCAATTGCAAGAATCAATTGACAAAGAACAAACACATTTGTTGTTTCAGACAAACAAAATCAATCCCAATACTTCACTTTCTACACAAAATACAGACGAAATTAATCACAATTCCAATTTCAGTAATCAAATTCAATTTAACATCAAAACTTACATATTCCCAACAATTCATTTTCTGGAGAAGCTGTTCTTGAAGAGGGCATGTAAACCCTGACTTCAAAACCCCCCAAAATTGGACCAAAATGCTCAAACAATGGCCACCTAATGCCAAGACATGCTGTCATATTCAGAAAAGATGATTTTGTTTGGGTTTGTTTAGGTTGTAGAAGGATTCGAAAAGAGAGACAAAGTTGGGGTTTGGATTTGGGTAAAGAAGAAAACAGAGAGGAAGAGGAAGAACTGGGTTTTGAGGGCAAAGCTGTGGGTTTTGTAGGTTGTTCTTGATCTTCTTCTTCATGAGAAGAGGCGTAGTTAGCTATATGGAGAGAGAGAGAGAGAGAGAGAGAGAGAGAGAGTTATTTGAGAGATAAGCAATAAGTATGTATTTATGCATGAGAACAAAACAAAGTGTTTAATAATATATCCTGCAAGAGTACATTAATATGTTCTTATCAATTTTATGGACGTTTCGATCTCTATTACTTACCTATTATGTATTTTCATTCCTTGATTCCACCAATATATGAATTTTTATTTATTTATTTAATTTTTTGACAAATGGAATCTATTCATATAATCAAAATAACGTACATAGAGTGACATGATATAGTAGACTTGTTAAAACCTTCCTAGGGAACAGACCCCAGGGTAGGAAAGAGTACCACTCATGTCATAGACTAACAAGAGAGTACGATGCAGTCATGTAGGACTAGTACAAAAGCAAAGCAAAATAAAACTGACAGAAAGACCTCCAACGAGAATACATCAAAACAACCCAACTGTCACTACTACAAAAAGTGAAAAAGACAACCAGAAAAAGACGACGACATAACAAAAAACCGTAGTTGTGTTTAAAAAGATGACGGTAACAAAAAACCGCCGTGGATAAGTGCCTTAAACAACTAAAAAATGGAGTTACTGTTGAATATTTTATTAAAACGACGCACACAAATAAAAAAGCGTCGTCTTATGAAAAAGGTTTTCTTCAGAGTTAAAATCTGACCAAAAAACAACGACAGCATGTATGAATCCACCGATGTAGAAAATAAAGACGACAGTTCACCCAAAAACCTGCCGTATAATATAATGGAATCCACATCGGTATACTACTACGGTGCCATATATAATGTAAACCGCCGTCTTAATTTTTATTTCTTTTTAAGATTTAATTAGTTTTAAATTTTGGTAGCCTACGAAAATTAAAATGAGAGCCCAAGAGGTATGATATCTTTCCATTGAGATCTTTGGATCCTGATCATAATCGAACCACCAAAGTGAGAAAGAGAATATTTGAAATACACAAAATCCAAAAAGAAACTAGAACTGAACTGAGCTCGACAAACTTTGAGAAAGACAATGTTTTGAAAGTTAATGATGTGTGCGTTTTTGTGTCTTTGAGATACACCAAAATGCATACATCTTTAACATCCAAATTTTTGTCTTTGAGATGTGAGAGAGAGTGATGATGTATGTGTGTATGTGAGAGAGGAAGACGAGCCTCCAGAGAGGTTAGAAGAACTTGGAACCCTAAATGAAAACTGAAATTGGAAGAAAGCGTCAAATTTATACAATAAATCTTTAAAACCCACGGCGGTCCTTATACACATACCGCCGTCTAATTTTACAAAACCAGGTCGGTTATTCTTTAATGGAATCCACGTCAGTATAGTACAAAAAAACGACATGTTAAATCAATGTACCATGACGCGAGATATTAATTTATCGACTTATTATTTTTGAGTGTACTACGACGGTAACTACAACACTACTATCGTATTTATTTACCACGTCCTAAGTTCAAATTACCGTCGTATTTTTTCTATTTATACGTTTGCCTTCTCTGTAAACCGCCGTCTTATTTTTATTGCTTTTTAAAATTAATTAATTTTTCTTTTATTTTGGTTATATCTTTCTTAACACAAAACAAAATTTAATTCTCAATCCTCAACAACATTTTTGTCTTAAAAGGAAAATCTCTAATGATCAATATTTAAAGGCAAATACATCCTTGTTTCTTTTCTGCCTTCACCCTCAACTTATTCAACTATTTCTTCCTCTCATATGCAAGCGGGGCCCTTTCCTTCCTCTTGTTCTCAAGCTACTGCACAACCACAGATCAATATTTAATAGGAGCAATATTTAATAGGCAAATCTCTACTGATCAAATAAAAGCTTGCCCAACAAATAGTACAGGAATCAGATAATTTCCAAAACCAATAATTTCAGATAATCAAAATCAACAAAGTGTGAAAAGCTCACTTGAGAGCATCAGGAATGACCATCTTCTTTATCTTATCATAAGGAGGTGGAACACCCTCGTATGCCTTCGAAAGGGCAAGTGCGGCTGCACCATGCTTGGTCCTGTGAGGAATCATTTTGCAAACCAAAGACAATTTATACAAAGAAATTCCCCATGCTTGGTCTCGTGAGTGAAATAAAGCAGAAAACGCAACTAAAAACATTTTCTTTCAGAAAGACAATTTTTTAGAAGTTGATGAGATAGAGCCAAGGGCAAGAAGAAGTTGGAACCCTAATTGAAAACTGAGAGTTAAAAAATGCATGAAAAAATCATATTTAAACAAATTATCGTAAATATCCACGTCGGTTCTATTACAAATAGCGACGTCATATTTCACTAATCAACGTCGTCGTTTTCACATCTGCAAAGTAAACTTTTGTCGTGTATTAAAAAGAGAATGACGTCGTTTTCAGAACCCAAAGTAACCACGTTGATTTCTTAAAAGAAATAGTCGTTGAATTTCAAAGGACAACGTTAGTTTAGATAAACAAGCGTTGTCATAACCACGTCGGAATTCCAAAAATTGTTTGGCTGTAGTGATAACCACGTCGGTTCCGACTTATTTACCGTCGTTAGAACTAAATACTAGGGCGGTTTTTAATAAAAATGTGGTTGCATTGAACTCTGGGAAAATATATAAACTTTTCGTGATCCGACCTAATATTCTATGTTCTCTCTCAGCGATAAAATATCTCAATTTCCCTCTCATTTCCCAAAAGCAGCATCATCATCTTCGTCTTCGTCTCCAAATCACCATTTTCTTACGTCGGAAGGAAACTTTCTTTGCACGCCAAAGGTTTTTTCTCAATCTCTTCCCTTTTTATACATTTCATTTGAAAGTCATCGTTGTCTGGAAACAAGATTCTGTCAAATTGAGTAAATCTTTCACTGGTTTTGATTAAATTCATTAGTCCATCACTCTCACGACGTCAAAAGACGACAGTTCTATCTTGTTTGCGACAATAGAATCGACATACCACGACAGTCATTAAATCAGACGTAATGCAAATTGCACGTCGGTGGTTAATAACTGTCATGGTGTGACAATTAATACGTCGGAAACAAGATAAAACCGTCGTCTGGTGGGAGAAGAACTGTCGTTTTTCTTGTATCCCATCTCAATAATACGATGGTTGTATTTTGTGTTTGACGTTGTAATTTGGTGAAAAATTGAAGGAAAGTGTGATGAAGGCAATCAGAGAAGAGACCTTAAGGATTGAGGTGAGGTCAAGGGAATGTATAATGGAAGCAGTCAGAGCAGAGAGGGAGGAAACGCCAAGGGAATGTGTATTTTCGTTTTCTGCTTTGAGCATGATACCTTCCTCTTCGCTGAAGATATTTTGCAGTTTGGTTCCATGGTTGAGATTGGAACCACAATGATATCAGTAGAGTGCTGCTATTTCCACCCCCTTGTCCTATTTTCCCACCCACCTTGACAGGACCCGCCCCGAATTCCTCGAAACCCGAGACGAATCCTATGGAAATTCCGACATCACCCCGATGTCAGGCCCACTCACTGAAACTATAACCTCTTTTCCCAAAAAGATATAGGGCACGAGACTTTCCACCGAAAATTCGGCAGAATCTCCCCTGTAAATTGAACATTCCCCAAATTTCAACCTGCACCAAATTCCCATTTAACAACACCAACCAGCAGCATGCACAATATAATCTCAGGTAATACATCTAATTGGCCTCCGGCCTTCAAATAATTCAAAACAGCACCAACAAAGTTCTTAAGTCAATTAATACATAAGCCATGTAATTAATGACCTCAAACAACTTTACAAATACCACAGAAATCATTAAACCGGATTCAAATCCAACAATCACATCGAAAACCCGATCGCACATTCAGAATCGATCAAACCTTTTAAACGCAATAATATTCCGCGGCTGCACCTGGTGAGACCCCAGGCTGCCTACGTACCCTTGGACAAGGGATCAAGCCACACGTAGTTCTCATATCAATGGTCACAACTCCGATTCCGATAAAACAAAATGAACCCCTTCTCAATCTCTTTCTTCATATCAATTCAAACCCCATAACCATATCCTATCCAAGGCGTATGGTGCCAAACAACACTGCCCATATCCAGGGCTTATACGTTCATACATGTACGAGCTCACAAATCTCAAACCAGAAACAAAACCACATATACATATGTGCAAAATAATAACACCCACCTCTCACCATCATCAAGTACCAGGGGAAACAATCCAACAGGGGATTGTTGACTAGCTCACACTTATCCGGCCCTCAAACGTCCATGTGGCTAGGGATGAGTCGTCCAACTGGGGGACTGACACTCTAACCCAGCACGTACGGACGAATCCTCAAGACCCGTACGCCTGGAACCGTCCTACGCGCGCAGACTACCCAATCAAGGGTCTACAGCGACACCCCGTTAAGGTATGCCCCGGGTTCCGTCATATCCAGATCATATCACAATTTCCATAGATCAGTATCCAAGGGGAGGTACATATGCTGATGCACATCATGTACTGGGGGAAACAATCCAACAGGGGATTGTTGACTAGCTCACACTTATCCGGCCCTCAAACGTCCATGTGGCTAGGGATGAGTCGTCCAACTGGGGGACTGACACTCTAACCCAGCACGTACGGACGAATCCTCAAGACCCGTACGCCTGGAACCGTCCTACGCGCGCAGACTACCCAATCAAGGGTCTACAGCGACACCCCGTTAAGGTATGCCCCGGGTTCCGTCATATCCAGACCATATCCACAATTTTCCCGGCATCCCACAATTCCAGGATCCGTAACCAATAAGGCCCACACGTCCGAAACCCGGCACGTGTGAATAGTATAACCAAACCATATCCACTGTTTCCAAATATCATCATCCAAGGGGGAAGGTACGTATGATGGTGGAGTTCGTAATCCTATTATAAATATTATAAAAAATAATATTTCATTCCTTAATTCAATTTTACCAAGGCATCGTATTAAGAAGACATCCGAAGGGCCTGGACAAACTCCGACGGGCCTGGGCAAAATAAAATAATCTCAAACATAAAACCCACAACCGAGGAGGTACCTAAAGTAGTGCTCAAAACACTCAAATTAACATTCTAAAAACCCCACACAAAATCAACAAAGATACCACTTTCTCAATTATTATATATAAACTCAAGACACTCGAATATGTCAAACCCACAAATATTGCAACTACTTTACAAAATAAAGAATTCAACTATTAAATATAACAAGCATTTAAATAAACATTTAAACAATATGCACAAACTTCCCATCACAAAACCTTACAAATAAACTCTTAGACCCTCATAAACAACATAAATCAAATAACGGTCAAGACTCGTCCAAAAGGGTCGTTCTAATAATCTTCGAAGAGTAAACTACCTCGGAAGACTTACGGTCAACCGAGGGTCAAACCTTCCAATTTGGCCAACCGGGCCCGTGGGCCCCACAACCTCTGTTTTACGATCCGAAAGTTCTTAAGGGTTCCACAAGGTCTAGGATATGCGTCCTACAAGTCTGGTTCAGATCGGACGGTCGGATCGCTCACGATCAGATGGTTATCACAAAACACAAACTTTAACTTATTGAATCGGAACATCCGGGGCTCCGATTCACGTTCTGTAAAATCCTACACGATCCTAGGAATACCTAGATCAACATATATTAATTGAGAAGCAATCCAACGGTTCTAACATATTGAACCCGGAAATCACACAATATGTAAAATCCGTTCGGGGTTCAAACGTTATCCGAATTGAGATCCGTAAAATCCTACGCGCTCGTGACAACCAGGGGATCGCATTGGGACAAAATGCCCCTCTGATACAGTGCCTACGCGCCGCCCCACGCGCTGGCAGCGCGTGGGTGTCCAAAGCGATATTGCATCGCCGGAAAATCTCAAAATCTCGGGCCAAGACTCCTACCCTAGGTAATACACCTAATTTGGAGCCACTTTTGTTCTTGGACAAATCCCAAATTATCGACGGAAGTGGCTGAAAACGGAGGTCGAAACCGGCAGATTTTTCAATCGCTTGCTTAACTATCATAACGCAGAAATTTCACAATTCCTACCCAACCATCAGCTAGAGCATGCAAAATAGGTGGAAAAGCATACCTTGATCGCAAGATTTGGTTGCCGGAATCACCCGAACGAGCTCCGTGAAGTTTTGGGTAAAACCGGCGACTTTTCTCGATATTCCGGCGAGCACAGGTGGTTGTGGCGGCTGAGAAGGGTCGGGATGGGTAGGCGACGTCACGCTGGTTCTTTTGGTACCGGTGCCACCCAAAATGGTGGCCGGATGTGACGTTGGTGGCCCAAAAACCCTCCGAATGAATAGTAACAGCGAAAGGGGAGGGGGGTTTTCTGCGCGCAGGGAGGAGAGAGAGAGAGAGAGAAATTCTGAGATTTTATTAAAATTCTATTCTCTTTATTTACGATTTTGCCACTGGGGGTATTTTAACCATATCTTTTTCGTTACAACTCCGAATCGAGCTCACCGCATGTCTACGGACTCGTCTCAGTATGACCTACATAAAAATACCAGCCACTGCCCCAAAATCCTTTCGGATTAAAATGACCATTTTGCCCCTACCCCGAGGGCAAAATTGGAAATTCATATTTAAATAAATTAAATAATTTGGTGGCTAAAATAATTTAGGGTCGGGGTGTTACACACCTTATCTTTTCACCCACCATATAAATTTAAAAAAACATAATACTATTTTCACACCCACAATTATTTCTAAAATACCCTTTAATTATTAATTCAAAGAAAAAGAACCATCAACCACCGCCCACCACCCCTCCCTCTTCCTATTTGTTTCTCTTCTTTTCTCTCTCTCGCTCTCTCTCTCTTTAGAAAACAAGGAATACATAAGTTGATTGTGTATCTACCATAAGTTGACTGAGGTTCAGTTGGACCTGCGATCCATATCCCACTAGCAAGTCTTATTTGCAAATCTCATCCGCTCATATAATTGATGGATTCATGGTGGGAGGCGTCCACCAGGGAAGGTAGTGCTGGATTCGTGATGGCTGGTGGTTTCTGTACAATCTTTTATTTTTTTGATTTTTTGATTCGTGTAATTTTGAGGAAGATGGAAAGATTGAAGGATTTAGATTAAGATTACGTTGTTGATGTGAAGGAAGAAAAGGGTAAAATTTGAAAACGAACAACATATGTTAAATAAGATTGTTCTTTGTACATGAAAGAGAGATGGAGGAAGGAAATAGAAACAAAGAGGGAGGAGGCAGCGGCGGCCATGAAGGGGAATTGCCATCGAGGTTGGGTGGGAGGGTTCTTTTTTTTTTTCTTTTCGTTTTAAAAATTTTATTCTAAAGGGGAATTGCCATAAGTTGATGAATGGTGAGTTCATCGCATTGCTTCCTTGATGTTGCAATTGTGCAGGTTTGCATAGGCGATTGTTTTCTCCTATCTTGCAAGTTTCCTAAGCATGCTTTCTTTCTTTCTTTCCTTTTTTTTTAAAACTAATATATTGTGTTATGAAAGAAAATAAATTTACTTTATATGAATTTTTAAATATGTTTTTTTCAAGTCCTTAGAAGTAATTTTACAAAGGGATAAATTTGTCTTTAAAATTTTAAAAATAAAGTGGGTGGAAAAATAGGACAGGTGGGTGGAAATAGCAGCACTCTATCAGTATACATGAGGTAATTCTAGAAATCCCATTTTGTTTTACATTTCCCTTTCTTTTAAATTAAAATCTCATTTAATTGACTTTCATATATTTAGGTACCTATTTGACTATTTAAAAATGGCAAATATGGTAAACCTTATTGGCCTCGTGGACCCTGGGCTAGTCAGCTCTCAATCTGGATCTCTATCAGACCGAACAAAAAACCTATCAAACCGCCTGAAAACAGCAGATGGGAATCAATTTTTCTTGGTCCCTTATAATCCAGGGTTAGTACCCTTAACTATTTAAAGTATTTTCCTAAGCTTGTAATATTTTCTTTGTAGTACTTATTAACCTATATGGATCATTATGTGTAGGGGTCATTGGGTGATGGTAATTGTGAGACCAGCAACGAAGACTGCATATTACATGAATTCACTGCCAAAACGCTCCGTTGACGACGACATGAAAAGTATAGTGAATACGTAAGTTGATTTCTTCTGATCTAAGATTTTTTTTCCTATAAAGCATTTGAAGTATACAATGGGTTTTTATAATACCGACGTTATATTGACAATACAACGACGGTAAGTTATTACCAACGTTTTAAATAATTTATTACGTCAGTATTGTCTTAAAAACGTCGTGTTAATTTAACTACCACGTCTTTTTGGTTTTATTTAAGAACGTTTTAATTTTTTCTATTCAATTTTTTGTTATATGATGTTTTCCTCTTACCAACGTTATAATGTTGCACAACGACGGTAGTTTTTTACCGCCGTTTGAAACAAAATACCACGTCATTTGTTTTAAAACTCAGATGTTTTGACTGATTTACCACGACGGTTACTATTTGTATTTAAATTTTTCGTTTTGTCATTAACATTCTTTGTTTTCTTGTAACAGGTCAATTAAAATGTTTAACATTCATATAAACAAAAATTCATCACGTAAACAGGCCATTTGGAAAAATCTACATGGCACTCCTGAACAACCAACAAGTGTAGAGTGTGGCTATTACGTGATGCGATTCATGAAAGATATAATTCATGATCCAGACCTAGATTTCGAGAAGGTAAAAGGAAAAATTTTAGATATACTTTCTTTATTTTACTACGTCAAATTTTTCTTTAAAACCGTCGTTTGTATCTTTATAACACGTCAGTTTTTTGGTTTATTTTGTAGTTTGAAAAGAAAAAAGATCGAATACACAAGAACATATTGACGAAGTTAGGCATGAACAGGCAAAATTCATGAACAAGTTATTACCGAAAGATAATTGATGTACATAAATATTTATGAACAATGTTTAGGTTTATTTTAGTTTATTTAAAATGTACATAAATATTTTTGTTGTAATCAATCGAACAACCGTCAAAAAAGTTAAATTAAAAAAAAAAAAATTGTTTAGTTCCCAAAAACTAACGTTTGATTCTAATTTACACATCTCATATGTGTACGCAATGGTCATCTTGCTATAATTGGAAATATAACATTGACGACAATTCTTAAAAATGACATGTTACAGTCATAAACACGACGGTTTATAATTAATTCATCTTGTACAAATGAATTTTGTATCGATATACTACGTCTGTTAATACAACCATATCGACGTCTTAATAATATACAAAGGCGGTTATTATAAAAAATTTGATGTCGTATTGAAAAACAACATCGGTGATTCAAAACAAGATGACATGGTAATACAATAACCCACGTCAGTTATCCAATCAATTGACGTCGTTTTCTGTTTGTTTCGACGTCTGAAAAAATATATGACTTCAGTTTGTCATGTTTAACGTCGTTGTAAAAGGATACAACGTCAGCTAGGTCATTTGGCATTTAATTTTAAATGACTTTTATATTTTATTTAATTCCATATTAAATTCAAAACTAATTCCAAAAATTAAATTGACAACTACCAAGAACTCATTGAAATATTGTCTCTCCCCTAAAGCTTTGAAAAATATAATTTTAGAAATATTTTTTTATTGTATTTAATTACTAATATTCATAATATACTAAAAAAAATCCGAAAAATATACTGACAAATTCTATGCACTCATTGAGACAATATCTTGCCCGTTAAGGCCTGAAAAATGTAATTTTAGTTTTCAAAGTTCAAATGATAACAAAATTCAAACAAATTTAGAGACAAAGCACGGTACTTCTTATATTTTACATAATATAACCCTAAAGTTTATGTGATCCATTGGTGCCCATAAATTCAAAATGATGAAATCCATATTTTAGCCTACTGTTATAGAAGGCATTGTTGTAAGGAGTTCGTAGCAATTTTCGGTTTATTTTTCTCATACTTCTGTATTTTAAAAAAAATTATAGTAAAATTTAGGGTTTAGGGTTTATTGAAACAATGCCGGATTTCTCACGCTGTTTTTGGTCAACTGCATAAACCCAGACTAATTGTATCAGGTTTACGACGTCGGTTATTAAGTGGCGACGTATGTTATGTTTACAACGTCGGTCTTGTGTGGAAACCACCGTCATAAGTGCATATTAGACGTCCATATATAAGTATTTACCGTTATTGTTGAAAAACGCGGTACTTTAAAATTTTTGATCGCGATCTAAAATTTTCAAAATTTCCCTTTAGCCCTAAAATAGTTCATTCTCTCTCTTCAACATAAATTTGTCTTAAAGTTTTCGCTCTCTCTCAAAGCATTGGGTATATTCTCTCAACTCTCTCTCAAGCTTTTGTTATATTCTCTCAGCTCTCTCTGAAGCATTGGTTATCTTATCCATGTAAGTGCAAACCCTAATCTCTTTATTTAATTATATTGCACGGCTTCTTAAATCCATAAGTGTTTTCGTTCGTAGCTATATTTGGGTTATTTTATGTTTTAGTGTTTGCATTCTTGTAATAATTACTCTCTGTTTGGGTTCTTTTATGTTTGTTTGGCCATGGGTTCTTGGAAAAGGAATAGGGATGGGAGATTTAAGCTATTTTTTTTTTTAAAACCACGATGACGGTTGAAGGATCAAACCGTCGTCTAAATGTTTATTATACGTTGATTGTTCATTTACTCTCGTCGTCTGAGTTTTAAGCCGCAACTGGTGTTCTAAAGACGACTGTTTCTCCATTAAACGTCGTCTTTAGGCTACCAAAACCCTGTACAAATTTTTGGGTTTGGGTATCTTAATGACGACAATAACTATAGATGTCGTCGTCTGAATCTTATATTAAACAACGATTATGTTGTAAAAACCGTCATCTTGTTCATGTTTTATATTTTATTTTCAATTTATTCTCTGCTATTTGAATGAGGTTGTGTTTCATTGCTGGTTTTTTCACTTTAATATATATATGTATATGATTTTATAGAGTGTGAGATGCATAAGTCATGAATGCATGCAGATAGAAGATCGAAGGCATATGAGTTAGGGGTGGAAGGATTTTTAAATTTTGCTGTAGAAAATCTTAGAAATACAACTCATATTTGTTGTCCATGTGTTAAATGTGGGAATATTCGATTGTTTGGGGTTGGAATTATAAGGGAACACTTATACTTTAATGGAATTGACCAAAGCTATAAGATTTGGACATGGCACGGAGAACCTTGAGAATGGACTACCAATGCTAGTAGAAATGTGGAAGAAGATAAGCAAAGTAGGTTCAGTTATGTTTTTGAAGAATTAGGGATGGATGACAATGATTTTGCCAATATTGGATTTGATCCTTATGAGTTTGCCAATGTGATTGGGGATGGCGATGAACCCTTGTACCCTGGTTGCAGTAAGTACACGAAGTTGTTGGCTTTGGTGAAGTTATATAATTTGAAAGCAAAACATGGGATGAGTGATGTTTGTTTTACAGAATTATTGACACTTCAAGGAGAATTGCTTCCAGAAGGAAATACACTACCTTCCTCTATGTAGGCAAAAAAGACTTTGTCTGCTTTAGGGATGAGTTATGAGAAAATCCACGCATGTCCTAATGATTGCATTTTGTATTGGAAGGAGTATGAGGATTCAACTAATTGTCCTACTTGTGGTATCTCAAGGTGGAAGGAAACCAAAGATGGGTTCTTGAAAGAGGGTGTGGCAGCAAAGGTGGTGTGGTATTTTCCCCCAATTCCAAGGTTTAAAAAGATATTTCAATCACATAAGACAGTTAAGAGTTTGACTTGGCATGCTGCAAGAAAATCAGTTGACGATCATATGTCACATCCAGCGGATTCCCCGTCTTGGAAACTTGTTGATGATAAATTGCCCGACTTTGGTAATGAGCCAAGGAACTTGAGATTGGCTCTCTCATCTGATGGATTCAATCCCCACAGTTCTTTAAGTAGCAGATCCAGTTGTTGGCTAATTATCTTAGTTACATGTAATCTCCCACCATGGCTATGCATGAAGCGGAAGTTCATGATGTTGACCTTATTGATTTCCGGTCCTAAATAGCCCAGAAATGATATAAAAGTCTACTTAGAGCCTTTGATTGATGATTTAAAATCTCTGTGGGATGGGATTAGAAGAGTGTATGATGCCCACATAGGAGAATACTTTACACTCAAAGGTGTATTACTATGGACAATCAATGATTTTCCTGCCTATGGAAACTGATTTGGTTGTGTCGTTAAAGGACATAAAGCTTGTCCAATATGCGGCGATGATACACCTAGTCGCAGGTTGAAAAATGGCCACAAAATTTGTTACCTGAATATGGCATGCCTCTCGAGCCATTCACCGGAGAAGAAGTGCTATATATGGTTGAAGATATTAATTACATATGGGGATCGAAAAATGGGGAAAGTGTTGGTGAGAATGATGATGACAGAGTTTGTTGGAAGAAAAAATCAAAATTCTTTGATCTCGAGTATTGGAAATACCTCCCTGTGAGGCATGCCCTAGATTCCCGTCGTCTGTTTCAATTTCTATAGCAGTGTGTCAAAAGAGTTCTGCTATGAAATCATAGTCTTTTGCACAACCACAATATAGTGAGAGCATCTGATAGAGAACACACCAAATTAAGCTCCAAAAAAGACAGATAGAACCCACAAAGCACAGCAGCTTTATCCACCTCCATAACGAATGGCCTTGAGAATAGCGACGTCTATTGGGAGCACACAAGATAAGAGACAAAAGACAATGAGCAAGCCTGGAAAAAAAAAAACAAAAAGTCCTCAAATACACACTGTATCATACCAACTTTGATAGGGAAATCTCCTATGAATCTATAGTACTTAAGACAGGCAAAGAATCAAAGGTATATTGAAAGAAGAACTGAGAAAATATAATGCAACCATAACAAAACTAGCCTCAGCCACTTAACTGGAACCAAAGATCATGCATAAAGCATTCGCTGAATCCCAAGCCCACGAATGCTCTAATAACACATTAAAGAAGGCTCGAAGGAGACCCCCACTAGACCAGTCTGCATAGGTTTGTTAGAATAGGCATCAAGGCAAAGGCGATTAAGAGCCATAAAGTCTACCCCAGAAAATACGGTATCACCATCACAAACTAGCGCAATCGGATTAGGATAGCCGGGAACCGACGTAGATATGGCAGCGACCAGAGGAGATGAGGCCTAAAACACAAGGAAAACAAGCCTAACAACAAGGGAGGGAAATCCGAGAGCTATTGAACCAGAGCCCTTAAATTGGGAAGAGGCATAGCGATGGCGAACTGGAGAGAGGTGATGCTGTATGGAAGGAGAGAATGTGGACGAGGGTGGACTGAGAAGAGGAAGGCGATGAGGCATGGCCGTCAAGAGCGGGATGACAGTGACTGAATGCGTGACTTGGCAAGAGAGAGAGCGACGATGACTGAGTGCAAGAGAGTGACTAGGTGGAAGAGAGACAATGACAACGACTGAGCATGAGAAGATGACTGTTGGAAGCAAGAAGAAACCCTAGATGTGACACACAACTCTCCTCGGATAACGAGAGAGCTACCCCTGGTGTCCAACATATAAGATTTATAGCCTTTAGTTTTAGGTTTTTCCTTTCTGGTGATATTTTGGATTTAGAATCTGATACATATTTGTATTATGTCTATGCTTAATACAAAACCTTGAACTCAACGTGGTCAAAAAATTTATGCAAATTATAATCAAATTGAAAACATGCAGATTGAATATCTAACATGCTTGCTTACACATATTAAGAGCTTGGCATCTTGATCATATGAACAAGTGCGTTTTGGTTCTAAAACATGCAGTCTAAGCTCTGATATTACATATAAATTCTGCATACTGTATATAAAAAAGCAACTGATGTTATCTCTAGTCTTGGGTCATAGGCCAAATATAGCCCTAAAATAATGGAAACCCCATCTCCAGCCATAAGTTAAAAAAAAATTTGGCCAAATTTGGAGGGCTACATTTGGCCCTTTTGCCTAGGCCAAATTTTTGTGGATTCCAATTTCCATGCATGTGCTTTTCAAGAAGAGAAATTATCAAGTGTGAGCACGAGCAAGAAACATCTCATGTAAATGCATACCCAACAGACAATATTAAAGGCGTGTTGACGTCATAAATAACGTCAGCTAGCCGTTATGATATATATATATATATATTTTAAAATAGCCTTTTTAAATGTTATCAACTTACACGTGTCATATATGGAATATTGTCTCTAAATAATAGTTTAATTAAATTAAACAATACAGCAGAGGTCCCACTAGTGTAGTAGATTCGAGTATTTACTTCCCAGGTAAGGTCCTGTGTTCGAGTCCTAGCATCCGTGTAGTGTGTGTGAGTTTAGTATGTTATCACCCCTTTCAATAGGATAGGTCCTCCAACAACAAAAAAATAAACAATACATAATTGTGGAATGTATGAGTGTTGCACCATAGTTTTTCTCAAAATAATAAAATATGAAGGACCCTAAAATATAGCCCTGTATGGCTGGAGATGAAGAATTTTAGCCCTACACTATTCTTTAAAAAATTAATATTTTGGAGGATTAAATTTATAGCCTTGGACTACATTTAGCTATATGACTAGAGATGACCTAGCCTTGGTGCCATTCTGACTGTTTAAACAATATTATGGCTAATTTAATTTCTGTTATGGCTATTTGGACCGCAGTTATGGATGTTTAAATGAGTATTAGGAATAAGACCAAGTGCTCTTATCCACTTAATTTGATGCTTAACTCACTTATTCTAGATGGGGTATGAATGTTTTAGTGATGGTGTGATCAAATGAGAATGAGCACTTGTATTTATTGGCATCAGCCGAGAGTCTTGCTTATCAAGAAATTTTTAAGCCTTTCCTTATCGCTCTAGGTTTAAAACTTCTAATCCACAATGAAGTAGGAATCCTTCTGTCTCTGTGTGTGAACCTTAAACACTAACTTTAAAAGAGATGTTGGATTAATTTTAGTTGAATTCCTAATCTAGATCCCTATGATGATTAGAAGGCAACAATTAAGTGGTTCAGGGATGGGTCACTAGTGGCTATGTCAACTGAGACACAGGTGGTGGCGATTCATAATGTTTATGTATCATGTTTTGCCCAAACCTCAATGAAATATGTGTGATAATCTATAAATCTTTCACGAATTAGTTTAAAATTAAGATACAAAAACTACAAGATAAAGAAAAATACGAGGAGAGAGAGTGGGAAAGGATATTATAAATCAAGGGAACATGCTTAAATTGTAATAATTTCTCCTCCATTTTTTAGGTATTTGTTTCAAAAACTCTAATATATATGTAGATTGAAAAAATATTAAAAGAAAAATAAGAGAATATATAAGAACACTACAAAGACATTTGAAGAAGTGATATCCGTAGGAGGAAGAGAAATAAAATAAAACAAATGGACACTAGTTTCCTTGAAGAAAAGGCTCTTTCATTATAATATTCAGCACACCAAAAATAACAATGAAAAAGGACCTATTTAAAGACTTCTCTTATCATAACCGATTAACCCACTCTCATATTTTAGACTCTTCATCAACCCACTAATTCATGAAGCTGACAATTTATTCATTTCATTAATACATGGACTTATTAAATCAGAGAATAAGAAAAGACTCAACATAATAGCATATATTGAAACTTCTTGAATGCAATAATGATGCATATTTGGTTTAATTCTCCAACAATATCAATAACATGGTGACAATGCAACACAAATGACAGAACAACAGGTCTAAACGTTTATTTCAACAAAATTAATTATTTGCCATTTCTTACTCTACATTCTTCTCTTATGCTTTGACAGGAAGGAAGAAAAAAAAAAAGCATTCGGTTCATTTCCTTAAATGAGTGAGCTTACTATACAATTGAAAGTCTGGGTGTTTGTATTTGCAACATATTGGAGAAATGAATAATATTCATGCATATATACCCAAAAACATTACATCCATAAGCTATACAATTGAAAGTCTGGGTGTTTGTATTTGCAAGATATTGGAGAAAATGAATAATATTCATGCATATATACCCAAAAACATTACAACCATAGGCTACTCTGATCCACACCCTAAAAAATGCAGGGCAAGGGACAACTCACGCCAAGAGACAAACAGAAATATGGACTGTGGTGTATATGCATAGGCAGTGACGGATCCAGATTCTCAAGGCAAGGGGTCACAGTGTAAAAGCTTCGAAATTTTTTTAGAAGAAAATAACACTAGAAAAACAGAAAAATAGTACTTTCCGTCCAAACTGCAATTGTACACAACGAGTTCTTTTAAAAACATTGCATTATAGCTTCATAAAACATTTATTTTTTTATAATAATTTTAGGCACTTTTGTTAATATCTCATCTAAAATAGAATATATAAAGAATAAAATTATAATGTATAGAGACCGCAATTATCTTTTTTTCAAAAAATTTAAAATGAAAAAAGCCCAACCTCCCACTTTGAAAAAGAAAATTAAAAAAACAAAAAACAAAAAACAAAAAACAATACCTCCCATTTTCTTTTTCACAGTTTCACTCTTACAACATCCAGCCCAATCCTCTCTTCCATACCTTCTTAATTTTTATAATAAAAAAATACTACATATAATATAACATGTTTGTTGATGTTGGCGTGCCTCCTCTTCCCATTTCCTGCCACTTAAACTTTTGTTACTTTTAATACTTCTAATATTGTATTTTTATGTTGTTTTCAAAGCCCATATATAATAATAGGCCATTTGCTCAATGTGAAAAGGAAGACTTTTCTCACTCTACACCAATGCCCTCAGCCCAAGTGAAGACCTAAATGCCTTCAATTTCCCTCCAAAAGCCAAACCAAGTCCAGAACTTGCTGCCCCATTTACTACATGGGTCCCACATGGGAATTTTACTAATCTCAACAATTTGCAACACAGATTCCCTTTGATCTGCTCTGCCTTGCTTTTCCTTTTCTCTATCTTTGTCCAAAATTAAAACTCACCTACCCCCACCCATGACCATTGCTGTAACCCATCAACCTACCTCTCTTTCTCTCTCTCTTTGGGGACTTTCGTCGAGCACATTCAGTGCACTCAAGGGGTCAACAAGCTGCTGGCCAAGGGGTCTGCAACTGCTCGCCTGACACACATGTCTAAAGTTGAGATGGTATTGCCCAAATTTTTCTATTTGGGACCAATTCATTTATTTGTTGGGAAAATATCTATCGAGAGTACTTCTTCCAAAACATGTCTTAATGATTCTTTCTTTCCTTCTCTCTTTTGCTTTTGGCTTTTTTTTTCCCACTTACATCAAAATTGGTCATATATATTTTTCATAAGAAAATTGTCGCCTTCGTGGAGTGGGATTTGACTTGGTCATCATTGGGTGAGACAGGCCTTGCCTTGGGGTGCAATGTCATCGTTTGTCATCGTTTGTCATCGTTTGACATTGTTAGTTTATCTAGATACATCGTTTGTCATCGTTTGTCATCGTTTGTCATCGTTTGACGTTGTTAGTTTATCTAGATACATCGTTTGACATTGTAGCTTTCATGACCTTAACACACCAACCACTTCTCTGATATTTATCAAACATTAATATATTATATATTTTATTGTTCAAAATCCTAGCTATATATATATACACACATTCAGAGGGAAAAGTGGTAGAATTAGATCGATATGGAAAAGAGCAAGGTGCTTGTGGTTGGTGGTACTGGGTTCCTGGGGCGTAGGATTGTTTCTGCAAGCCTATCCCAAGGCCACCCAACGTATGTTCTTCAAAGGCCAGAGATTAGCCTTGACATTGATAAGATACAAATGCTCTTGGCATTCAAGAAGCAAGGGGCTCACCTTGTGGAGGGCTCATTTTCTGATCTGGAAAGCCTTGTCCGTGCTGTCAAGCTTGTTGATGTTGTCATCTGCCCCATGTCTGGGGTACATATTCGGAGTCACAACATATTGCTGCAGCTCAAGCTTGTTGAAGCTATCAAAATAGCCGGAAATATTAAGGTACAAACACTACTAGAAAAGCTTCATTTAAGTCACGGATACACTCGTGGCCAGTGCTAGTGTCAGTCATAGACAACCTGTGGCCAAAGATCCTATTTGTATTAGGCATATATATGAATTAATCAAGGGTGGATGCTCATTTGCTGTATGTGCTTTGTGTTTCTCAAAAGGTTTTTACTCTCATGATTTATCTTTTTTTGTTTTATATAAATGCAACTAAAATACAAGGGGAGGGGGTTTTTCACACACAAACTACTAAGGTAAGATGATGGGTAGAACTTGAGATCACTTGTCTTCAAGTCAAGGCCCTTCACCATTGGGCTAGACTGTATTGATGATTTAGCTTAATTATATATTTTTTGTCACAACGATTTAGTTTAATTATTAGTGGGTTAACTTTTTCAATAATTAGGGTCTACTTCAATATTCGAAACTACAATTGATATTAGGGTGCTGATTTTCCCACTCGTTTTTTGTCCACTTATACTTTCTTTTGTTTTTTTAATACTTTTTATTAAAAAAAAAAAAAGGAATGTAAGTAAACAAAAGAGGAATGGGAACATACAATTTCCAAATAAAGAGAGTGTAAGTTAATAAAAGAGGAGTGAGAAAATCAGCTCCCTTGATATTATTGTAAAATAGAAGATTGTGATAAGAGCGCACGACTTTAAATGCCTCAACCAATTTATGCTGAGGAAGAGAAAGTGTTTTATATAGGAGTTAAACTTGTCTTTTTAGTCTGAATGAGAACTGTGAATGATCTTTTTGATCTTTTTCGTCGTGACTCGTGATCAAATTAACATACTGATTACAAACTCATATATGTCACTTTTTTCCTGCCCTGGCTTTTTTGTGTAGCGTTTTTTGCCTTCAGAGTTTGGTTTCGATCCACCACGTATGGGACATGCACTTGAACCTGGAAGAGTTACATTTGATGATAAAATGGTAGTGAGAAAGGCAATACAAGATGCTAAAATCCCCTTCACTTATGTATGTGGTGCTGGCATCGCTGGTTATGTAGCCGGCAATCTTTCACAGTTGGGGACACTCGTTCCTCCAAAGGAGAAAGTTCTTATTTATGGAGATGGTAACGCTAAAGGTACACCAAAACTAATAAATGAAATTAAACACCACTTTTCACCACCATAGGCACTTACTATTATGCAGGCTAATAGTATATAGATACTTTGGTTTATGTGACATAGAATTAATCATCTTTGTTGATCATCTTCATGTACCGTGCAGTATCTATAGTGGATGAAGATGACATCGCAGCATATACAATCAAAACAATAGATGATTCGCGAACATTGAACAAAACATTATACCTTCGTCCACCCGAAAACGAACTCAGTCAAAAACAATTGGTCGAGATGTGGGAAAACCTCTTAGGCAAGAAACTAGAACATATCTCCATTTCAGAAGAAGACTTCCTTGCCTCTATGAAAGGTACGCATGATATCATATGAAATCTATTGAATGCACGAAAGTTACCAAGTTGCGTCTATATATGGTTAACCTCGCCAATCAATCAGCTCCTTGAATGGATTTCATTGATCGACACATTAAAATTCCTAAGTTATTTTTGTGCAGATCGATCAGACTCTGACTCATGACTCAGATTTTAAACTTTAACTCTTAAGTTTTGGTGCCTAAAATCCAAGAACCTGAACCTAATACAAGCTCTAAACAGAAATTTCACACCTTAAAGTAATCCATAAATGAAATTACAAAATTGTAAAATATTGAGCTGTGGGTGCTTATGTGGTTAGCCATTATTTGAAAGTTACATTTTATCTTTAATTATATATGTAATTTTCTTTTGATATGAAATACTATATTTCAGGTATGGACTTTGCAGGCCAGGCAGGAGCGGGGCATTTCTACCACATGTTCTATGAAGGCGCTCTGACAAACTTTGAAATCGGGGAAGAAGGAGAAGAAGCTTCAAAGCTTTACCCAGAAGTGAAATACACCCGCATGGATGAATACTTAAAACTTTATACATGAGAACAAAACAAGGTGTTTAGTAATAGTTTCTCAAAAAATACATTTATGTTGTTATCACTTTCATGAGGATTACTGTTAGAATTTACAGACTATGATCTGTTTAGTGTTTTGGATTATTGGTAGATGGAGCTCAGGTAAGAAAAAGGAAACATAGAGAGCTTGGAGAAGAAGATTTGAAAAAATGAAGTCTATTCTCTCACTTAGTCACGCACAAGTTGTGCAGCAAAGTATATCAGTTGGTTTCTTACATCATCCAAATCTAGCCATCAATTTCACTATCCTATGAGATAGCAACACATGGCAGAATTCGTCACTACACTTAAGAATACATCTTAGCTGTCCATTGGACTGTGATCCGATGGTCCACAATTAAGTCAATACAATTAAATCAAATAACACAAATACTCAACTAACACACTTACACTTTAACAAGTACAGTGTGCCTGATGCTCTATATTGTGTATGTAATACAGCATATTAATCACTTATTATTATGTACTGTTAGTGAGGCTATAGTTTCCTAGGTGATCTCAGTGTGAGGTCTCAAACTGGGACAAATATATATGCTCTATGCATTGGTATGGAATAAGAATTTCTTATTTAGTAAACGAAAACCGTAATTACTATTTACTACCACACGTGGAGCCAAAAAAGGTGTCCTATATATATTTTTCGTTTTTAACAAGAAATAAAATTAGCAAGTTTCACTATTATGCACAATATAGAGGCTCAAATTATTATTATTTTTATTAAAAAAAAACCTGTATGAAATGGACTTTAGAAACACACCCAAAATAATCAAAACAATAGATGATCCACGAACATTGAACAAAACATGATACCTTCGTCCACCCGAAAACGAACTCAGTCAAAAACAATTGGTCGAGATGTGGGAAAACCTCATAGGCAAGAAACTAGAACATATCAACATTTCAGAAGAAGACTTCCTTGCCTCTATGAAAGGTACACATGATATCATTTGAAGTCTATTGAATGCACGAAAGTTACCAAGTTGCATCAATCAGCTCCATGAATGGTTATTTTTGCACGCGTAGATCGATCAAACTCTGACTCATTACTCAAATTTTAAACTTTAACTCTTGAGTTGTGGTGCCTAAAATCCAAGAACCTGAACCTAATCCATAAATGAAATTATAAAATCGTAAAATGTTGAGCTGCGGGTGCTTATGTTACATTTTATCTTTAATTATATATGTAATTTTCTTTTGATATAAAATAGGGAGTTTCACTAAAACACCCAAAATGGGGGCTGAAATTATAAAAAAACCCAACACCCAAAACACTTTATAACCACTACTACAAAAAACACTTTGCGCGACGAAATAAGTTTGTTGCGCAAAGTACAATTTCGTTGCACAAAGTTTGCGCGACGAACTTTTGGTCGCGCAAAACCCGACAAAAATTTCTATTCGTCGCGCAAAGATACTTTGCACGACGAACGATAATAACTTTGCGCAGCAAACACTAATGTCGCTCAAAGACACTTTGCGCGACGAATAGTAAGCACTTTGCGCGACGAATTCTAACTACTTTGCGCGACGAATAATAGCAACCTTGCACGATGAATAGTTCCACTTTGCGCGACGAATATTATCTACTTTGCGTGACGAATATTATTTACTTTGCGCGATGAACCTTAAACACTTTGTGCGACGAACCTTAACGTCGCGCAAAACTTTGCGCGACGAAATATTTATTTTTAAAAAGAAATTAATTAAAAATAAACTAGTTAGTTTGCGCGACGAAATATTTTGTTGCGCAAGGATTTTGACATTTTGTTTTATTATTTCTCTTATATCAATTTCATTATATTAATTTTTTCAAATTTTTACTTTTTAAATTTAATTTAATTGTATGATTTTATTTTTTTAATTACTTTAATTTAAATTGACATATTCAAAATAAAATTACATATGAAAAATAGTGGTCAAATTATCCAATATATATAATATTCAAATGTACACATAAATTAACAAAGTACAATAATAAAATCTACAAGCCTATTGTGATGGTAGTGGCGGAGGATATGTTTTTCGACTTTAGCCGTCAAAGTCTTGACAATTCCCTACAAAAAACAAAACAAAACAAAACAAATATTGTCAAATATCAAAAAAATAACATAAAATAATAACAAAAAATTGGCATAAACTCAAAACTAACTCTAAAAACACATATTATTGAAAAAAATTTAACATTTGGAGAGAATATACCATTTGACAAGATTTTGAGTGAGTGAGAATGAGAGGGAGAAGTGAGTGTGAGAGAATTAGATAAGATAGTGAGAGAGAGAGATGAAAGAGTGAGTGAGAGTGAGAGATGATGAAAAGAGTGATAAGAGAGTGAGTGAGAGTGAGAGATAGTGAAGAAAGAGATGAGAGATTAAGTGAGAGGAGTGAGTGTGAGAGAAAGGGTAGGATTTGGGGAGAGGGAAAGTAAGAGGAGTGAGTGTGAGAGAAAGGGTAGGATTTGGGGAGAGGGAAAGAGAGAGGAGAGGTAAGAAGAGTAGAAGACATTGAGAAAATGGTGGAGGAGTTATGTTGGTTTTAAAAACCGGATCACTTTGCGCGACGAAATAATATATTGGTCGCGCAAAGTCTTTAAAAAAAATTTTAAAAAAATTTCCCATTTTTAGTGCCCACCCAAATTTTTAGGGTTTTGCGCAACGAAATTTTGGTCGCTCAAAGTTTTGCGCAACCAAAATATTCCCGCGTCCCATTTTTTGGTACCCGCCAAATTTTTCGAGTACACTTTGCACGACGAAATAATATATATTGGTCGTGCAAAGTCGTAAATTTTTTTTTTTAAATTCCCATTTTTGGTACCAGCCCAAATTTTTCGAGTATACTTTGCACGACAAAATATATATATTGGTCGCGCAAAGTCGTAAATTTTTTTTATAAAAAAAAATTCCCATTTTTGGTACCCGCCCAAATTTTTCGAGTATACTTTGCGCGATGAAATACTATATATTGGTCACGCAAAGTCGTTAATTTTTTTTATTTAAAAAAAACATTTTTGGTACCTGCCCAAATTTTTAGAGTACACTTTGCGCGACGAAGTACTATATATTGGTCCCGCAAAGTCGTAAATATTTTTTTTATTTTAAAAATACCCATTTTTGGTACCCGTCAAATTTTTCGACTATACTTTGCGCGATGAAATACTATATATTGGTCGCGCAAAGTCGTAACTTTTTTTTTTTTAATTCCCATTTTTGGTACCCATCAAATTTTTCGACTATACTTTGCGCGATGAAATACTATATATTGGTCGCGCAAAGTCTTAAAAAAAATTTAAGCTACTAATAAATATATATACTATTCAATTTCTTAAGTGTTATACGTACAAAATAAACAAATTTAAACCTACTCAATGATCCAACCGTCAAACTTCTTTGTTTATACTTCGAGATCATTTACGCCAAAATTCAGAAAAAATAAACATTAAGAGATCAATTAATGGGACAAAACATTTCGACGGTTATAACAGAAAAATCAAGATTTAACGGTTATTTTAACTCTAATTTTAATGATTTTTTTACAGCTACACTCCTTGACCCTACATGAATACAATGAACCAATTTCATCGTCAATTTAAAATATTTAAACTAGTAGATACCACAAAATCTTATGTTATGTTTAATAAAAGAATAAATAAACTCTTAATTGTTAGTAAATATATTGTTTTGATGGGATATGTATTCTATAAAACTAGTTTCAACGATCTAACTGTCAAATTTGTTTGTTTATACTTCGAGATCGTACACCCAAAAATCAGAAAAAATAAACATTCAGAGATCACGTTATGGGACAAAACTTTTCGATTGTTATAAACAAAAATCACGATTTAATGGTTATTTTAACTTCGATTTTGATGATTTTTTACAGCTACACTCCTTGACCCTATATGAATACAATGACTCAATTTGATCTTCAATTTAAAATATTTTCACTAGTGATACCACAAAATCTTATGTTGTATTTAATGAAAGTATAAATAAACTCTTAATTGTTAGTGAATATATTGTTTTGATGGCATACGCATTCTACGAAACTAGTTTCAACAATCCAACCGTCAAACTTGTTTGTTTACACTTCGAGATCATATACGCCAAAAATTGAAAAAAATAAACATTCAAAGATCAAGTAATAGGACAAAACTTTTCGACGGTTATAAACAAAAAATCATGATTTAACGGTGATTTCAACTCTGATTTTGATGATTTTTTACAGCTACACTCCTTGACCCTATATGAATACAATGAACCAATTCGATCATCAATTTAAAATATTTACACTAGTGGATACCACAAAATCTTATGTTATATTTAACAAAAGTATAAATAAACTCTTAATTGTTAGTGAATATATTGTTTTGATGATATATGTATTCTATGAAACTAGTTTCAACGATCCAACCATCAAATTTGTTTGTTTATACTTCGAGATCATATACCCCAGAAATTAGAAAAAATAAACATTCCGAGATCACGTAATGGGATAAAACTTTTCGATGGTTATAAACAAAAATCATGTTTTAACGGTTATTTTAACTCCGATTTTGATGATTTTTTACAGCTACACTCCTTGACCCTATATGAATACAATGACTCAATTTGATCTTCAATTTAATATATTCACACTAGTGGATACCACAAAATCTTATGTTGTATTTAATACAATAAACTCTTAATTGTTAGTGAATATATTGTTTTGATGGCATACGCATTCTACGAAACTAGTTTCAACGATCCAACCGTCAAACTTGTTTGTTTATACTTCGAGATTATATACGCCAAAAATCGGAAAAAATAAACATTCAGAGATCAAGTAATATGACAAAACTTTTCGACGGTTATAAACAAAAAATCACGATTTAACGGTTATTTCAATTTCAATTTTAATGATTTTTTACAGCTACAGTCCTTGACCCTATATGAATACAATGAACCAATTCGATCGTCAATTTAAAATATATATTTTCTAACAAAAACCCAATCCGAACTACAATAATATATTTTTCTAACAAAATAAATTTTTTATTTTATTTATTTTTGTAAAGACTTTGCGAGACGAAGATTATTATTTCATCGCGCAAAGTCATCCAAAAAATTTTAAAAATAATTTTGTATTTTATTTATTTTTGTAAACACTTTGCGAGAAGAACGAGAATTCGTCGCACAAGACTTTGTGCACCGAATTTTTGTTCTTCGTCAGGCAAAGTCATGCATAGATTTTTAAAACTAAATTTTTATTTAATTTATTTTTGAAAATACTTTACGAGACGCCGAACTACGCTTCGTCACGCAAGAATTTGTGCACCGAATATAAGTGTTTCGTTGCGTAAAGTCATGCATAGATTTTTAAAAACAAATTTTTATTTAATTTATTTTTAAAAAGACTTTATGAGAACACTTCGTTGCGCAAGAATTTGTGCACCGAATTTAATGTTTCGTTGCGCAAAGTTACTTTTCGCGACGATGCTTTGTCGTCGCGCAAATTTTTGTCGCGCAAAGTGACTTTGTGCGACGAATTGTTTTTCGTCGGGCAAACTGTAGTCGCGTAAGACTTTGAGCGACGAAGTTTAATTTTTGTCTCGAAAAGTCACTTTGTGCGACTAATTGTGTTTCGTCACGCAAAGTTTGGTCGCACAAGGGGTTTTTTTTACTAGTATAAACACACCCAAAACCTATCATTACACATACTCAAAATCCATTTATAAACACACCCAAAAAATATACAATTGTTGATTGTGGGGTTGATTTTGGGTGTGTTTCTATGTTTAAATAGTGTTTGGGTTTTTTTTATAAATACATGTCTAGGATTGGGTTTATTTATAAATATCTATATAAAATACTATATTTTAGGTATGGACTTTGTTGGAAAATTGGCTCGCATAAGGGATACAAGTTTCTAGAGAAGCGACTGGTCGCTGGGCTTTGGCGACCAGTCGTTTTTATACATAATGTAATTTCGAAAATGGAACAATGAGCGACCGGTTGCTAGCTTCACACGACCAATTGCTGGAGAAAAATTTCGTCTCTGTACAAAAGCGACCGATCGCCCTGGTCATGCTATTTCATTTTTTAGGAAAATTCAACTCATCTACCCTGGTGCTATCGCTTTCTACCTACTTGCAAGGTCATTTTAGGTCACTCCAGACTTAAATGAAAGGGGGCAAGTGTTAAGCTCATATTTTCATGCATATACATGCCCAATTTACTTACTCATTTTTCTTAGTTTCTTAGATTTTTGCCTCTCTTTGTGTGTTTTGTAGGCCAAGAGAGCAAAAGAGCATAATTCATGCAATTCAAGCATGTTAAGGCCTGATTTGGATGAATGGAAGAAGAGCTTCAAGACAAACTCATTTTGGCTACAGCCCCTGCCAGTCCAGTTTCGTAGGTCATATTGCAAGCTTTGTTTCAGCAACCTACACAGCTCGGATGAGGCAGCATTCTTCATGAAAGTTGTTCCAATGGGTGTATACTATAACATATCCAAAATTCAGCCCCATTGGATAACTCTGGAGTTCTTCACCTAACAAACACAGAACCATGCTCAGGATGGATTTTGTCAACACGCAAAACGAGTTAGTAATTTGTTTCGGCCTTAACTTCTTCCTCCGACCTTGGATTGGCCCAAATGATATATGGCTGGAAAGAAGACATTCTGAACTTCAAGTTTGAGTGCTTAAAGTCTCAATTTGCTTAAGGGAAGCCCAATTCGTAAGCCCTTGAAGTTTCTGGTCATGCTGACCTAAGGATGAGCTATGTGTGCTTGGTCATGATGGCATAAGCATGATGTGTTATTGATTGTGGGGAAGTTAGGTGAAGCAGATGCATTTCTTATATTTTGGGTGGAATTTTGCAGCAGCCAAATGAAGTAAAATAAGATGAAGTGGTGCTGCAACACTAAGCCTAAAGAGAAGAAGAATTGTTTTCAAATGTAATTGTGTGTTAGGTGAAATAGGTGTGGTTAGTGAACTTAATTGTATAATTTGATTCACTTAACCCTTGTGCCTATAAATAGGGAGTCTCTAGAGTCAGAAAAGGGAGTTCCATCATTCACACTTCCATTGTACACAAAGAGAGGGAAAGTTGAGAGTCACAAAGGGAGAGAAGGGAGATGGCAGCAGCTGGGAGGCTTTGGCCTCCTGGCAGCCATGGAGGTGAATCTTTTCCATCTCTAGCATGTTGTCCTTATCTTCTTCTCCTCCCTTTGTCTTTTATTTTCTTCTTGTATTTCCTTTGTTTTACTTTGTTTTTCTGTTATTAGTTTTAATAAACATCTTGCTAGTCTTGTATCATGGTTTGAGTTTATAAAGTTTGATTTCACTCATGAATTCTTCTTCACTATTTTAATGGAGCTGTTTTGCATCCTTTGATTGATCACCTAAGGTTTTATGCGTTATGCTCTTGTTGGGAAGGTTTGGGGATCATCTTCATTCCATCCATTAGCAACTTATGTGATTTGGTTTCTAGGTCTCCTAATGTACACACCATACTTGGGGTCCTTGTGATGTTCAATGCAATTTGATCCAAACACCATGGACTTATTTGTGAGCATCTTCATGAGTGAATCAATTTGTTTACTTGCTGCCATAACATGATTAGAACAATTAGGGTGGATTCTAAAACAACACCATCTTGTCCTAGTTACTTTCTTTCTTCTTGTTTTGTTTCTTTTGTTTTCATTTGTGTTTTGTGTAGGAAAACTGAGTTGGATCATTCAATCACCAATCCCTGTGGAATCGACCTCGCACTTACATATGCTAAACTACCAACGGCTCGTGCACTTGCGAGTATCACAAGTTGAGGATGCAGTTGAATCTATTTTGGTGCAGCTGTATCTACACAACAGCAAGCTGTTGGGAGCCTGAGAGAGCATTTATGAACAATTGTTGACTTGTTTCAAAGAGTACCTACTCTATGGTTCAAGATAGGGTGGCTGAACATATAGCCATTAATGTATAGCCTTTGGTCTGCCCAACTTGTGGTCCATGTTAGGTAATCAAGGGTAGAATGTGGGAGGAAAGAAGGAGTTTTTTCTCAAGTCCAAAGGCTTGTCTATTAAAAGGGAAGAGGAAGCAAGATAGATTGTGAGAGGTGAAGTAGCTGGAAACTAGTGAGTCAAGTGAAAACCAAGGGGAAGAGAGAGTTCTCTAGTGTGTCAAGGTGTTGAGCAAGGGTGTGAAAGAAACAGATTGTGAGGGTAGTGTTCTAAGGGGGTTTCTGTGTAAACCAAAGTTGTAACCTATCTTCATTAGTGAAATTTCTCAAGGGGATCACCAAAGAGGATGTAGGCAAATTGCTGAACCTCTATAAACACTTGTGTCATTTGTGCTTGGTTTATTTTTTGTGTGTGTGTGTAAGACTCATCCATCATTGAGTTTTGTCCAAAGTCCATCAACAACAAGGTCTAAAGGGGAGTGAGTTAGTTCTAATTCACAACAGACTTTGCAGTTAACACTACTACAAAATAGTTAAACCACGACACAAAATAGATGACGGTACATCTTAAAACCATCGTTATGTTTTAAAAGACGATGATGTTTTTAAAACCGTCATGATATATCATCTTATACACTTCTAGAGTTAGATTGATTTTTAAAAGACGATGCTTGTCACTAACAAGCGTCGTCTTTTAAAACATGCTGAACAAAAAAAAGGCCACTTGATTTTTAAAAGATGATGCTTGTTAGTGACAAGCGTCGTCTTTTAAAAATCAAGTGGCCTTTTTTTGTTTTTTATATAGATGACGGTTATTTAAAAAAAGGGTCGTCTATTACATATAATAGACGATGGTTCTTTAAAAATCACCATTTTAAAACCCTTTTTTTAAATAACCGCCGTCTATATATATGTAAAGACGACCCTTTTTTTAAATAACTGTCATCTATTATATGTAATAGACGACCCTTTTTTTTAAATAACCGTCGTCTATATATATGTAAAGACGACCCTTGTTTTTAAACAACCGTCGTCTATTATATGTAATTGACGACCCTTCTTTTAAAGAACCGTCATCTTTACATATGTAAGAACGACATTTTTGTTAAAACCGTCATTAATTGTAGGCAAAATACAACAGTTTTTATTTACAAAAAAAGGCCACTTGATTTTTATAAGACGATGCTTGTCACTAACAAGGCCGCTTAAGTGAATTCGCGCTCAACAAATTTTCATATTTTCCCCCTTCTCTAAAAACTTTATCTCTCCCTCCTTAAAACCCTCCCTAGCTCTCTAAAACACCCTCATGAAACTCTCTACAAAATTAGAAAATCGATATCAATGAAGGAGTTGAGAGATTGATGTCTTCACAGATCCATAAGATGGAGAAGGACGTTCTGTATTTGAGAATCAAAGATAGTTGGATGGTGAAGATCTCGATCTCCACGCTCTTTAACGATGATATCCATCTCAGGCGTTCAACTTTCTCATCAACCTCAGTGGCTTGGTCCGGTTAGCTTTCCAATTTTGTAGTTGCAATCTAGAAATACTCATTGAAATACTCTGGTTTCTTGTTAGATTTTCTGATTTGGTTCTCATGAGATGAGGAGGAAGCTTGGGATTAACTAGTTACTAAGATTGGTGGACATATAACAACTCTATGAAACAATTGAGCATACAAGGTCGGTTTGCAAAGTTGGATTGACTGGCTTTTTCAAGGTTTTCTCAATTTTTTCTTCTTGGTCTTTATTGGTTTTATAAATAATAAATGTCTATTGAACAGACTTAGAAAATGGAGAGATTATCTGTTGAAATTAATTGCGCTTTGCTTTTATTTGCTTTTGTCTGTATCAGATAATATCATTCACATATCATTTTATTATTTTACTATTGTGCATTTGAAAGCAAAAGAAAAGACCAGAAACATATCAGAGTTGGAATTTGAGGTAAGGTGATCAAAAAATGGGGCATGGTTAGTAAACAAACAAAGGTGACTTTGTCATTGGATTTCTTGGTAGTCCTTTTATGTTTAGGGTGACTTTGTCAAAATTTGAAGGTTGGAGACCTTGTTCTCTGCTTCCAGGTAATTCCCAAAGTTATAAGTTGTTGTCGTATACTATAACCAACAGCAGTTTCAAGTTGATAGTGTTGACGTTTTGGTGGTTTGAGTTTATATTTGTGTTGTATTTGAAACATTTATTCCTTCTTATTTTTGCCCTTTTATGCTCATATTTTTTATTTCACTTCTCTACATGGAGCACTTGGTGTTATCTTGTCAGCTACGGATACTGTTTGCACCCTTCAGGTACGTATATTTTCCTCATGACCATGTTTATTGAAACTTAAAATCAGTGAATAACTAAAATAGTATTATGAATTTTGTATCTGATGTGGCAGGTGCTTAAACAAACTATTCTTTAAACCACTCTGTTTGAAGCTTCATTTGTAAAGATTGATGTTAATTTTACACGCCAAGAAGAGACATATTGTTGCCGATACTGCTATAGGGGAGGGGAATACAACATAGAAAATGTGCAAGAAGCCAGAGCTAACTCACACACTCAAGAACAAATTAATGTTCATATCGAATTGGTAGAATTTGTGAGCAATCACATGTAGCTTCATTATTTAGGTTAATGTTATTGATATGGTAGGAAGTATGTATGTGGTAGGAATAAAGATTGGGTCAAGTTTTATGAAAGAAACAATTTTTGAGTGTATATATTCATTAATAAAGCATTATGGTTAGATTTCTAGTAAAAACAGTTGTATAGAATCATAGGAAACAAAAAAACTAAAATATAACAACCTAGGAATTTTTTAGACGACTGAACTAAAATGTAATCAACGATGGTTTTTAACAAAAAACCGTTGTCTTTACATAAATTTTTTAACAAAAAATCGTCATCTTTACATCTAATACACGACCCTTTTTTAAAAAAAAACCGTCGACTTTACATATAATAGACGACGGCTCTTTAAAAAAAGGGTCGTCTTTACATATAATAGATGACCGTTCTTTCAAAAAAAACCGTCGTCTTTACAAATAATAGACGACGGAGATTTACCGTCATGGTTTTATGCATCAGAAGATGTCGGTCGATTTCACGACGGTTAAAAAACCGGATACACGACGGTGGATTACCGTCGTCTATTTCGATTTTTGTAGTAATGCCAGGTAGGAGTGGGGCATTTCTATCACATTGTTGCGTTGATTCAGCTTCACCAAAATGGATTCAGCTGCATCCTCAACTTGCGATACTCACAAGTGCACGGGCCGTTGGTAGTTTAGCATATGTAAGTGCAAGGTCGATTCCACAGGGATTGATGATTGAACATGGAGAATTTTGGAAGAGAGTAGAGAGGTGTTTTGAGAACTTTGAGGATTTTGGAAGAGAAGGGAAATGTGTTTGAAAACTTAGAGAAGGGAGCAGAAAGTGTTTGAGAACTTGGAGAATTTGGTGAAGGAATGGGAGAAGTGTTTGAGAGCTTAGAGAATTTGATGAAGGAATGAGAGAAGTGTTTGGGAAGTAGTAAAAGGAAAATTTAGTAAAAGGATTTTGTTACAACAATTGAAAACTAGAAAGGGAAACTAAGAGAATTTGAGCGAGAGAAGGAAGGGTAAGGAAGAGGAGCTCTAGAGAAGTGCTTGAGAGCTCCCCCCCTTGGGGTGTGTTTACAAGCTTGGAAAACCTCTCTATTTATAGGCCTCGGAGAAGTAAGAATCTAATTATACAATTGAGTGCACTAATCACCACTCACTTCTTAACACACAATTGCATTTGAAAACAATTCCTCTTGTCTCTAGGCTTAGTGTGCATCTCTCACTTCATCTTCTTTTAATTCATTTGGCTGCTGCAAAATTCCACAAACAAATCCCACCACAAACAATTAGATCATGCATATGTCATGCATGACAATGCATTGTAGTCTTCTTTTGGGCTTGTTCCTCTAATAAGAAAAATCTTTTAAAATATGGATCATGAAGCTCTTTGAATTATCTTTCCAAGAATATGCAGTCCAACTTAAGGAAAAATCGGAAAGACCTTCAAATGTCATTTTTGGCCCAGTAACGCAGATGCTGCCGAATTTGACCTTAAATTGCCAAAACTTGTATAACTTTCTCTAGAAGACTCAGAATCATGAACCGTAAAATTCTCCAGAAACTAGACTTCCGTATCTTTCCAATGATATCTCTCTCATTATCTGGTTCTTCTTAAGCAAGTACAGTCCAATCTGTGAAGTTGACTGATCTGCAGACAACATTTTGAGCTAACTTGTCTCCAAAATGCATTTAATGAGTTTCAAAGCTTATTACATTGAAACAAACACAAAAGAAATTAAAAGCACAAGTTTAACTCAAAAACATAACCAACTCATAAGTTAGATGGGTACAAAATGATATGTAATTATGCACCGATCACACATGTTCTATGAAGGCGCTCTGACAAACTTTGAAATCGGGGAAGAAGGAGAAGAAGCTTCAAAGCTTTACCCAGAAGTGAAATACACCCGCGTGAATGAATACATAAAAATTTATGCATGAGAACAAAACAAGGTGTTTAATAATAGTTTCTCAAAGAATACATTTATCTTGTGATCACTTTCATGGAGGATATTACAGCTTTCCTGCAGCTATTTTGTGTATGTAATACAGCATATTAAACACTAATTATCTATTGTTATAAATGGGGGCGGATTAATAACATTATATTTTACAGACAAGCTTTTTTTTAATTTCTGGTCAAAGAGATGTTTCAATGAAAAAAGAAAGGGAAATAGCGGTATATGCCACCAAAATTATAATCTCAATTAAAAATACCACTGCCCCCCAATTTTTGTACAACTAACACCTATAAATATAAAATTATTGTCCACTTATTGCTGAATTTTCACAAGTTCAGAAAGTTTGTTCTATCTTAGGTCACTCAGCTCTCTCTCTCTCTCTGGCACAGCTCTCTTTCTCTTTGGTTTCTGTCTAACGCAGCTCTCTGTGTCTCTCTTGGCTCTCTCTCTCTCTAGCGCAACTATGTGTCTCTCTCTTTGCTCTTTTTCTCATAGCGCAGCTCTTTCTCTCTCTCTCTCTTTCTCCCTGTATTCGGTCTCTTGCTCTCTGTTTGGAATCGGAACCCCTCCCTCTAGGTATGTCTTCTGAATAGCTGCTTGCAACCTTGAAGCTTTAGTGGATTGCCAACCTCGAAAAGGTAGTGTTGATGGTTATTTTCTTAAAATTAGTGGGATTATGTGAAATGGGTTATATTTTGATTGTTTGGGTTTGTGTTAAATTCGTTTTGGCTTTAATTGCTTTGGGTTAGGTTCTGTTGTATATTCATGCTCAGTCATCTGGGTTTGTACCAATTGCACTTAGATTGGTCTGGATATGTGAATCTTGAAACTTGGGATTTTCCATTTGATGTAGTATATCTGTATAGTGTGATTGCTGATGTGTTACAAGTGTACTGCTGTTGCGTTCCTCTTATTTCACTGTCGTATTGCTATTATGTTGATGTTATATTGCTAGTATATTGTTTTTATATTGTGGTTATATTGCTATTGTATTGTATGGTTATTGTGGTTATATTGTGTTAATGAAATGTTGTTTTGTCATGGTCAGAAATGGAGACAATTGTTATTCTCGTGTGCTACAATGGAAAATGGGTCACCTCGAAGAAGATGTGCAAATACGAAGGGGGTGAGTCAAAAGGCTTAATAGTTCCACGGACCATCAAATTTGCTGAACTGTTGGACCGTGTGCATCAGATTGGTAATACAAACAGCAGCGAAGACAAGGTTAGCTTAAAATTCTCAGTTTTGGTGGCCTCGAATGAGTGGAAGCACATAAAGATTGAGGACGATGATGATGTAAAATTTTTTTTGAAGTACAATTCTGAGGTAACACCTTCAAAACTAGCTCCCTTACTCGTGAGTATAGAAGATAAAGGACTGAGAAATGATGTAGTTGATAGTATGCATATCACGACAGATAGTAGTCGGATGGGTCGTTCTTCAGTTGCCATTGTTGAAAGCAATGAAGTAACTTGGAATAATACAAATGGCACTGATGTGGGAGGTGAAGTAGGGATAGATTTTATGGATATGATTGATGTTAGCGAGGTGGATCAGATGCATGGTGGTGATAATGGTACTGAAAGAAATGAAGTGTCAGTGTACTCTGCCCCTCCTATTTTGGGTTGCTTGAACACATCTGCCCAACTGCCAATAATGCGTTTAGGAGGAGAATCTGAACCCATTCGTGAACATTATTCGAATGAAATAGGTGAACAGAACCGGTACAATGAAGCCGGTGTAAATGATGGAGAAGCATATTTGGATGGGGGTTTTCGCGAAGTGGTTGGAATCTGAAAATTACAGTTGGGCAAATTTTCTCTACTAAGAAAGCATTGTTGACGGAGTTATAGTTGATGGCATTAAGAGGCCACTTTGAATTTAAGGTGCAATCGTCTTGCACTAAGAGGTTGGTTGTGGTTTGTTTTCAACGTCCATGCCCATGGCGAGTCCGAGCATCGAGATTTAGAGATAACAGCTTCATGATTGTGAGGTGTACAATGGTCCATGAATGTGATTTGAGGGTTGTAAGTGACAACCATCGTCAAGCAACTGCAGCACTTGTAGCCACTTCATTTAAAAGGAAGTTTAAGGATTCTCGGACAATATACACACCAAGTGACATTATGAGAGATGTGAAACACAACTTTGGTTTCAGCATCCATTATTCGAAAGCTTGGAAAGCAAGGGAGTTAGCTCTATTGTCCATTAGAGGATCAGCGGAGGAGGCATATTATATCCTTCCAGCTTATTGCTATGAATTAGAGCGTATGAATCCCGGCACAAAAACACACATCCAAACTAATGAGAACAATCACTTTGTGTATTTATTTATGGCGGTTGGCGCATGTATTATAGGGTTTCGTTCTTCCATGCGCCCAGTGATAGCCGTGGATGCCACTCATTTAAAATCCAAGTACAAGGGTGTTATGTTTGTACTAAATGCATTTGATGGTAATCGAAATATATACCCTCTTGCTTTTGGGATCGGGGATTTGGAGACGGATGCATCATGGCATTGGTTTTTCACTAAACTTCATGAAGCCATTGGTGAGTGTCCCAATCTTGTTATTATTTCTGATCGCAATGTTAGCATAGAGAATGTGTGGAACAAAGTTTTTCCAACGGCGCAACATGGCATATGCTTTTATCATATGAAGGGGAACATGAAACGCACTTGCAAGTTGAAAAAGCATGATCACATACTTATGCACTTTGAGAAGGCTGCGAAATCTTATTCCATTGCTGAATTTGATTGTCATTTTCGCAAGATCAAGCAAAAGGAACATGTTGCTCAATATCTTGAAGAGGCAGGGTTACATAAGTGGTCTAGAGCTCACATGGATGGACGCCGCTACAATGTAATGACAACAAATATTGCAGAGTCAATCAACTCAGTCCTTAGGTTTGCAAGGATGATGCCAGTGGTTCATTTGATAGGGGAAATTATGAATCTCCTTGTGAAATGGTTCACCGAACGTCGTGACTTGGCTTTGAATTGCACAACAACATTGTGCCCCAATTTTGGAGAGAAGAAGTTGAGGAACAGGTTGGAGGATGCTGCAAGGATGAATGTGGTTAAAGTAAATAATGCACAGTATAATGTTTTGGACGGTTATATGGACGGCCTCGTAGATTTGACGAACAACAGTTGTAGTTGTAGAAAGTTTCAGCTTGAGCAGCTACCTTGCAAGCATGTTGTTGCAGTTTGCCGCTTCTTGAAAGTAAATGTATACTCAAAGGCTTCTCGGTATTACAATCGGAAAACTTGGATGGATGCTTATTCGGATAGCATATACTCGGTACAGCCTCACGGAAGGTGGGATATTCCTGAAGATGTTCGAAGTCAAGTTGTGCTGCCTCCCATGGCAAGGGTCATGCTAGGGAGACGAAAGAAGTTAAGAATTCCCTCGCACGGAGAGGGCACCATTAGAAGAAAGTGCTCAAGGTGTGGTTCCGCAGGCCACAATAAAAGCACTTGTAAAAACAATATTCCATTGCGCAATGTATCTTAGACAATATGATTTGTGTTGCTTTGGTAGGTCATGTAAACTTTACTTTTATTTGTGGTGGGTTTCGTGTTATGTTGAATGGGAATTTTTTAAATTTGCATAATTTAGGTTGCAGTGCTACAGCATGCTGTATTGCTTCCAGATTGCTATTTTATTATACTTTTATTGTACTGATATTGCTTCCAGATTGCTATTATAATTTGAGTGCGAAATTAAAGGGCCTGGAATGTAATTCCAAAAGGATCCAAAACATTAAAGTTCTTACAATTCCTTTATTACACAGTTACCCTGATACTCCAACTAAACCTTCTTTTCTGATTACAAATTCAGCGGATGCATAGGCTAGATGTGGGGCAAATAGAAGGTGAAATGTCCTATGTGTTTGACTACATATAGTTGTTGAAGGAGCATTATGAATGTTAACCCCAATAGATTGCTCATGTCTTGCCAAGAACACTCTTGAATTTATGCAATGTGCCCAAGCCAGTCCCAAAGCTGGACTCACCCGTCTGCCTGATGTGTCCAGGGACTCCAAGTTTCCCAACCTCACCCCATTCACTCCATCATGTGGCCCAATAAAATCCACCACTTGGTTGGTGACAATTACCGCCAACCCAAACTTATTTGCTAAACCCTTCAATGTCCCAGATATGTTGAAGAACATTTCAGACCGCCTTTTCAAATCTGCTGGTGTTGTCTGATACTGTGATCGGAACAATGCAGCAATGGAATCAATGACAATGAGTTTGACAGGTAGGCGGGTGTGATCAATGGCAATAAATGCTTCTATGTCTCCAAGGACATTGATGAGTTCTTCAGCATCATGAACACCACGAACATATATGTCTTCCAATGGCTCCAACCCTATTAAGTTGGGGTATGATGCATGATAAAGGTTGCCTAGTTGTTGCAATCAACGAAATGAGAAGCTAAATTCTGTGAATATGTAGATGGAGGAGCCCCCTAGTCCGCCATGTGAGGGTGGGAGCTGACCTCGTACCGTAAGTTGGAGACAAAGCTGCGTCTTCCCGGAACCACTCTCCCCTACCAATTCTGTTATGGAGTTGCAGGGTATCCCACCCCCCAAGCAGTGATCTAGTATTGGGCATCCAATGGATAATTTAGGGGTTGAAAGAGGAAGGAGCATGAGGTTTTGGGGTATCATGTTTCTGTAATTTAGGGGGGGATGTGATGGTGGTACAAGGCATGCATTATATATATAGAGTTCATTTTGAAGATCTGTAATGTAGGCCATGTCTTTTAAGGGATGTATACTTCATCCTTTTTCTAGGTTGTAATTACTTAATATTTTTTTTCTTGAATTTTGTAGGACCAAATAATTTGAAAAACATTCTGATGCAGTACGTACTGTAATACGATCATATTGTAACTGTATCACCTCTGTATTGTACTCATATTGACATAATATTGCCATTATACACATGTTTATTGTATATTTATTGCTGCTATATCGCCACTGAACTGGACACCGATAAACTGTATACGCACAAATACAAAAAGAGGCATGATCATTCCATAAAATCCTATTTCCAAACTTACATAATACAACAACAGGCCACCTCGTGGTTACATAATACAAAAAGAGGCCACCTCATAGTTCCATTTCCCTGTTGTTGACAAATTCGAAGTTTGCATACTCTTCAAGTGCGGCGACCACGACCCATGAAATTCATGACCCCGGCCACAGTGATGTTGGCCCAGTTTCCTGTCGGATCCACTATTTTTGCAAACTTACGAAATAGTTCAAATCCCCTTTCCACGTGTTGTTGCTTCAACTTGGCCATTTCTTCTGATTCCTTGAATACCATAATTGCAGTGGATTGGGCAATTTCAATTTTTGCTTTGATTGCCTTTATATATAGGAGATGCATGCGGGCATGATAACGAGAGCGAATTGTGCGCTTTTTTATGACATCCCATCTAGCTTGGCCCTCCACAATTTTTGATACTATGTATGCATGGAGATTTTTCCAAAACATGGTATTGCCTCGACATTGCTGCATGCCATGGACCAAGTCTGCAGTGAGTGAATTGGGTGAGTTGCCTTCTGTTTCAGTCTCCCCTCCTTCAGTAATTGAAAGCATTGGGTTTGGTGTGAGGTTATGGTCCATGGTCTTGGATATTTAATGTAGGCTGGTGTATGACTTAATTGGAAAAAAGGGGGACTAAATGCGATGTGAGTGAAATCAGTGAGGAAGGTAATGGCTGCAAGCAGGAGTTAATGTGATGGAAGCTTTCATTCCAAACAGCTGGGTTGATTAATATAGGCAAGTTTTAATGACCTGGAGTAACAGAGACAGTTAGTGTCGGGAGGGATTAGGGGGAGTCATTGGCGGGAGGGCTTGGCGGGAGTCTTAGGCGGGATAGTATTAGGCGGGAGTCTTAGGTGGGATAGTATTGGGCGGGAGTTATGACCTAGTTCACTGTATGCCTTTTTGTCATATATTTCTATTTTGGATGTTCCGAACTTGGTCATTTTCCCATTATGTAATTGAAATAAGGGATTTGCCTATTTGCGTAATTGATCAACTCATTCAAATTGACCAATATGGTTATTGTCTTATTTCTGATTTCAGCAATCTCAATTCGTTTCCATTTTTCCATTTTTCATATTTTCCTATTTTCCATCTGTCATCCAATTATGCAATTATGCAATTATCCAATTTTTAATTTGTTGTGCCAATTTGATCCTATTTTGCAATTTCCCAAGTTTCCTTTTGTTCTATTTCCAGTTTTCCAAATTTTCAATGTTCCTATTTTCCCATTATGTAATTAAAAAAAGTTGCCTACTTTGCGTAATTGAGAAAGTAATTCAAATTCTCCAATATGGTAATTGTCTTATTTCCCATTTCCACAATTTCAATTCGTTTCCAATTTTCCTATTTTCCATGTGTCCCTGTTTCCTATTTCCATTTATCCAATTTTCAGTTTTTGTCCAATTATCCAATTGTTCTATTAACCAATTTTCTTTTTTCCAATTGCCGTATTTTGTAAGTTTCCTTTTTTTTCCTTTTTCCATTTTTCCAATTTTCCAATTTGCTAACTTTCCTTTTGTTCTATTTCCAATTTTGCTATTTTCCAAGTTGCCTTATTTGCTATTTTTCAATTATCCAATTTTCAATTTTCCAATTTGCGAATTTGCCCATTTTCCAACTGTCCTTTTTTCCTATTTCCTATTTCCTATTTCCAATTTTCCATTTTTCCAATTTTCATGTTTTCAGAGTTTCATTGTTTTCCTTTTTTCCTATTTTCCAAGTTTCCTTTTGTTCAATTTCGAATTTCGAATTTGAACAATTTTCCAAGTTGCTTTATTTTCCAATTTCCTATTTTCCTATTTTCCAAGTGTCCTTTTTTCCTTTTTCCATTTTTCCAAGTGTCCTTTTCTCCTATTTCCTACTTTCCTACTTTCCTCTTTCCAATTTTCGTTTTTTCCTATTTCCAATTTTCCAATTTTCCAAGTTTCCATTTTTTCGTATTTCCGATTTCCCAATTTTCCAATTTTCCTTTTGTTCTATTTCCAATTTTACAATTTTCCAATTTCCCATTAAGGTTTGCTTTTTTTCGTTTGTAAGCCAATTTTATTGTTGTTAATGTAATGCTGTACTGCTGTAAATTACAGCCAAGGAGTTAATGGTGTAGGTTGCAATCCCATCAATTTAATGCACCAACTACATACCCAATATATGAACCTTCCTATATATAACTGCAACATAGGCAGCTTAATTAACGGCGAAGGTAAACATTCATATCAGTCTGACTCAAAGGCAAAGGCAAACATTCATATCAGTCTTACTCAAAGGCAAACATTCTCCACATTCATATCAGTACTTCATATCAGTCTTACTCAAAGCCAAACATTGTCCTCTAAAGCTAACCATATTGTCGTTTACAACTTCACACAGAATCTACGTTTATTTGTTTTGTTGCAGTCGGCAGCTGTGAATTGTAGTACTTCAATACTCCAATACTTCAATACTTCAATACTTCAACATGTCGGATGTACGGCCTCCAAACGACCAAGTCAGTTACCCGGGGGACCTGCCCTGGCATGTGCCATTCCCATCTCCACCACTGACTCCAAATCATGATCCCACTTCATCTGGAAGTGAGGCCGAGAGCAGTGATCTGCTTGACAAAATCTCTGCCGTGAAGCACGACCTCCAATATTTGTCAAAGGCAACAGATTGGTGGGAGAGCAAATGCGATATTCATGGCCAAGTTATGGGAAACTTGGCCAACAAGTTGAACAAAGCATTTGCTGGAGAAGTTAAGCAAACTCTAAAAGCAAAAACTCGGAGCAAAAAGTTAGAGTCGTTGAAGTTGAAATTGGAAGAGCGAAAGAAAGATGCCGTCGAAAAATTCACAAAATCTGAAGAATATAACCATGAAATGGTTGACTGTTTCAACAACGGCTTCGAAATGTTCCGAGATTATGCTTCGGTCATCTCACCAAACTACAATTGGAGTGAAATTGATGTAGCTGGTGTGTGGGAGGTGCTGAATACGGGTGCTGAGGGAATGGCTCATCATAGTCTCGTGCATGCAGCGAGGACAAAGGACAAACACATGGATCTTTTGATGGAGCTGTAGTAAGGGTGAGTGCTGCTTGAGTTCATCTGACCCCAGTACATGGATCCGTTGTTGGCTTGGTTTTCCCTTCGCGGGATACTATTGTTAAGGTTCGGGGGCGATTTGTTTTGCATCTGTGAAATGTAATCTCTAATGGATGTGTGTGTATTGTATGTAGATAAACTTACTATTCCTTTTATCTTGTATGTATATTGCTTAATATTGACTTTGTATTGAAGATATAGTGTATGAATATTGCCACCCTATTGGATGTATATTGTAAAATTATTGCTATCGTATCATCCATATATTGTACCAGTATTGGCTCTATAGTGTATGTATATTGGTCTGATATGGCTATTATATCGTAAGTCAATGGCATTTGGTCTAATAACAGTGCACTTCGTTCAAAGTAATCCTGATTTCAAATATCACGGACACGACAATTGTTATCCATCCTTATATTTCCCAAGTTTCCTTTTGTTCTATTTCCTGTTTTCCAATTTTTCAATGTTCCTATTTTCCCATTATGTAATGAAAAAAAGTTGCATGCTTTGGCTAATTGAGAAAGTAACTACTATTGTCCAATATGGTAATTGTCTTATTTCCCATTTCCACAATTTAAATTCGTTTCCAATTTTCCAATTTTCCTTTTCTTCTATATTTCCAAGTTTCGTTATTTCCCATTTTCCAAGTTTGCAGTTTTGCTATTTTCCTATTTTCCTAATTCCCAATGTTCTTGTCTGAAATTCGCAATAAATGCTTAGTTACATAGTCCTATTTTGGGTTCAAATCCACAATTTCCAATTTCCCATTAAGGTTTGCTTTTTTCGTTTGTAAGCCAAATTTATTGTTGTTAATGTAATGCTCTACTGCTTCTTCGTTTTCCCTTCGCGGGATAGTATTGTTAAGCTTCGGTGGCGATTTGTTTTGCATGTGTAAAATGTAGTCTGTAATGGATGTGTGTGTATCGTATGTAGATTCACTTAATATTGCAGTTATATTGTAAGTATATTGCATGTATATTGCTTCATATTGCCTTTGTATTGTATAGATAGTGTATGCATATTGCCACCCTATTGGATGTATATTGTGATACTATTGCTATCGTATTATCCTTCTATTGCTCTAATATTGCCTCTATAGTGTATGTATATTGGCCTGATATTGCTATTATATCGTATGTCCATGTCATTTGGTGTAGTAACTGTCCACTTGGTTGAAAACGAGAATGATTTTTGGCATGCTTGGGCCAAATAGAAGACAAGAAAATCCATTCAACCTTGTACAATGGAACGCACACTAACCATTTTACATGTCCTTCCAAGACCAGTGTGAAGTATCCTAGGATGGTACCATAGAACTCTAGGTCCATGCGGAATTTGATATTTGTAACCACTTTGCTTGTTCTCGGAGGATGAAACAAAAATATTCATAATAATAAATGGTGTGATTTCAATTCTTTCAAAAGATTGATGTCAAAACTGTTTGTTTGACATTATAAGGGCATCTCTCACATAATTAAGCCCACAAAATAAAGTAAACATGCTATAAGCTCCACAGTAGTATTTACTTCATCTCCATAATCAGAATAATGGGGGATAAAAAAGCACGGAGAAGAGAGAGTGAAATGAAAAACAACTCGGCCGTGACTGTGAGATTGTGTAGATAAAACTTGGAACAACCTAACCAATTAAAGCTAAGGCATCTCATACGTATGCCTACAGAAAATACACTACAAGAAAACATGGATTCGGCAACGAAACATTAGGCAACGACTAAAATCTCCTTGCCTATAACAACAATAGGCAACAACTTTTGAAAGTCCTTGCGCAATCTGACATATGTGAACGCGGGAAACCTAGATCCTCGCTTATTAATTTCATTTTGTTGCCAATTTCATGGAGGGGGAAATTTGCCGCCAGAATGAAAATGTAATAGGCAACGACTACATGTGTGCTTGCATATAGCTGTGGGCAACAAGTGTTTATCATTGCTTAAATTATAAGGAGAGGACTTAGAGAGAAAGCACAACAACGTGTCACATACATAAGGCAAGGAATTGGTTTCCTTGTGTTTTAATAAAACCAAGGAATCTAATTAAAATAAGTAACAATTGGTATTGTTGCCTATTCATTTTTACGCACAAAACCTGGAAAGAAAAAAAATATAAGATATTTCCAAGGCACTCAACTCTATCTCAAAATTCTATAATCTTCTTTTTGACTCAGACCTTCTGTGCTTATCCCAGCTCCTCCTTCATCTCCTTTCTAACCCCATTTAACCCTCTTACTTTCTCTCAATCATAGAGAAAAACTAAAGGCCACCCACCCACATAGGTTAGTTGGAAGATATGGTCTTGATTTCTCAGTTTTTTGTTTAATTTTTAATTTCAAATTTCTTTTCTAATCTCAACTTCCCATCCTCTCTTGTAGCACGAAGAGACACCAAATACCCACTCATTCTCTGTTTTTCCAGCACCAAGGCCATCACCTAGAATTGGTAATCCTAACCACACCATTAAATTGTTGTCTCTCTCATTTTGGGTAAAAAAGCTTTCTTTTCTCTATTTTTTTTTCTAGTTTTCACTTGGTTTTTTTTTTAATGGGTTTCATTTACCCTTTGTCTCTTTTTAGGTCGTTCAAAATTTTTTGTTGGATAAAGTATTTAATCTGCAAATTTTCCTACTTCTTTGGGTACAAAACCTTTCTTTTTCTCTAGTTTCACTCTGTTTTTCAGAGTTTCATTTCCTTTTTTTTTTCTCTTCTTCTTTGCAGGTTCTTCAAAGAATTTGTTGGATAAGGTATATTTGTCACTGCACTAATATGTGGTTAACTTATTTACAAATATCGTGGGTATGCTCCTTGTTTATAAGGCTTTACTAAATATATGTTGTCTGCATTACTTGTTCAGCTTTTGTTTTTGTTTTAATATAACTAATTGGTTGATTTTGATAAACATTTATCATTAATATTAATATGATTGAGAAGCCTTGTTCTTTTTATTATGTTTATTTCGTTTTGGAAGCATTGGTCCTGCTAAAACATGTAATTTGTTGGGTTTCACTATAAATTCTCCATTTGTTGAGGTTGGGCATTTGGTATTCTTCATTTGTTGTCTTTGGTTTATGATTTTTCAAAAAACTTGATTTCATTGGTTGAATTTTGTGTTTATCAAAATCTGGAAACCACATGCTATCTTATGTGGTTGGAAGTTTTAAAACTGATGAGGCTTTATTAATTTGTTGGTTGCATATAATTTGTGATATTATATCATAGTTATGCATATATATATACATATATATATATATATATATATATATATATATATATTGTCTATTTAGAGAATGTCTTATTTTTTCTGAAATTGAAAGCATAGTGTTAGAGCTGCTCACCACTAGCCACAAAAGAGAAGAACTCATCTGGTTTGAGGAGCCCAATATGGATAGGCAGTGGATTCGTAATCGCAATCGACGTACTGATGAGTATTCAGATGGGGTTATGGAATGGTCGACCCCTCTCTCATTGGAATTGGCTTTGCGATTTGTTTAAGGATCCATATTATTAGGTACACATCAGTATTTTTGTGTGTTTCATTGATTGGTTATATTATATAATGAATTATTATTGTCATTCATGTTTAATTTGGCAATGTAATATAATTTTAAAATGTAGGAAATTTGTATGGTTAATGCAAACAATTGCAAACAACAAAAATATAGCCATAGAGGAGGTGCACAACCATTTGTACAACATGTACAAGCAAAAGCAAAAGTATGTATTTGACTGCAAGTTAAATTTTTAATTTAAATTCTGTTTAATACAATGAATTTATATGACGGAAGTTATAAGGAATGAATAGAACACGAAAATTGAGAGAGAAGTACAATATTTGATGTTTAAAAATTGATTTGTTCTTTTGATGACTACTCATTTGTTCTTTCAATTTACAAAGAATGGAAAGCTCCCATCTTTCATTGAGAATTGGGGGGATTTACACCTAGACAGGAATCAACAATGGATCAATGAGGCTGCCCAGAAGAAACATGTAAGTCAACAATAAGTAAATCTGATGTAATGATTGCTTTGTTATGTTATTTGGTGAAACATTTAAAAAAGATAAAAAGATAACAGGAAAATAAAAAGAAAATAAAAAGAAAACAGAAAATAAAAAGAACCGTTTATTTATATGGTTCTCCTGGTTAGTGTTTTAGTTGGATAGGGTGCCCTTTCTCTTGTCTTTTCTATTTGTTTTCCATGTATGACTTGCATAATCCAATTACATATTGCAAATCTTGACGCATGGAAAATATGAATACCATTTCAAGTTATTATAATTCAGATTGAATCCTAGCTAATATGTATCAGATTTAATGTGAAAGTAACTTTGTTACGTTATGGTTTTATTTTACAAGAAAAATGAAGCAGAAACGAGATGACCTTAAGACAAGGCTAGCTGATGAGGCTCCTGAGGGCACTCCATTTGATTCCATTGAGGTGCCATTGGAATCAGAGTTCCAGATCATGGTGGAGGACCATGGCAGGAAGGGTTGGACCATTTGTGGCCTTGGTTCATTTCCTCAGATGCAGAAATCCACATCTAGTCGTGCTTTTTGTTCTAGGCCTTCTATGGATCAATGGATTGAGATGCAAACTCAGTTCAGCCAAATTGTGGGTAGTGTTTCTGCTCTTCAAAAAGAGAATGAAAAATTGAGGGCTGAATTGGAGGCTATCAAGGGATCTCATGGGTAAAGTAGTGGTGAATCATCGCAGCATCAACACCAGATTCACTGCCCATCAAGAGATGATGCATATGACCATTTACCACCCACAAACAGTGATGAATATAGCGCATGATGCTGCAAAGTCATCCGTATGAACAATTATAGGATATTTTGCTGAACCAGTAACCGCTTGATAAAAAATGTATTTTGTTGAACACTTAGGATTAGTGTCATATTTTGGTAAATATCATTAGGTAGTATGCAGCCTTCAATAGTGTTCAAACACTTGGGATTAGTGTCTTATTTTGGTAAACACCCTTAGGTAGGCAGCAATAGATAGTGTTCAACTTTTTTTATGACTACTTGTAAAAAGCTTTGAACACTTAGGCATGCAAACATTGCATATTTTGTATATTTTGAAGTGATGGAATAGGGTTCAAGACTTTATGAATATAAATATTGACTTTGGTGTGAAATGCTTCATTCTGAATATATCAATTCATATTTTATATAACCAGCAAAAGAATTAATTAATTTAAAATTTTTTTTTAAATTAAAAATATATGGAATAGGCAACAACTTCAACTTGCAATAGGCAACACCAAGTCCTTCCTATAATAATAAGCAACGAGTTACGTGTGGTTTCTTAACGTGATATGCAACGACATGAAAGTTGTTGGAGACGAGAATAGGCAACAACATCACGGTCGTTCTCTAAGATATACGCCAACGCGTAACTTTATCGTTGCATTAGTGCTCGAGCAACGACTCGTGCATTTCGTTGCGTATTCCATTAGGACACGGGTATAATGCAACGATCGTCGCAACGACAATTTTTCGTTGCCTATATGTTCAGGCAACAAATTTTGACATTTGGCAACAACATCCAGTTGTTGCGGAATGGGTGTTTTTTTGTAGTGATAACAGTGTATGGTCATCTTCTTTACAATATTGCAATCAACACTTGGTGGAGACCGACTTGCAAAAAAAACTGGGTTAAGTACATAGATAGAGTTTCTGAATGCCAGTTCCAGAATTAAGACCTATGTTAATTTGTAACTGCCACCGAGTCAGTTCATAGTGCCAAGCCAAAAGATCCCAAGAAAAAAAGCAAAGTAAACAAGAAAAAAGAGGCATGGCATAAATGGGAACCTCAGCAGAAAGCATCACATAAGCATAGAAGCGGATTGGCTCCATTACAATGTTCAAGATTGATGTAAACACTAGATAAAAGAGTTCTTATTCAAACCTCAGCAGCTTTCTCAGTTTCATTGCTGGACCTTCAATATCGTCTTGCACAATAGCATCAGTTGACTTCGTCAAAGTTCCAGACAAACACTCCGCAATTTCTTTTAGACCCTGCAAGAAAGCATGACTGAAATTCAATATTGGAATACACGCGAGAGTCTAAAGTAGTCTAAAAATAAAGCTGTTTTACCTGCTTTTCTGAAATGGAACCTAGCTTGTAATCGTGCCAAAGGGAAAAGTAACATAAGTTGCTACAAATTGAAAGCAGAATTTGTCTCACAGAGAGTGATGTAAAGGAAAATTAGTACATAAGGGGAAAGTAAAAAACTGAGAGAGGGCATGTAATGAAAAACTGTAGCAATTCCAAAATATACCAAACGACCTGTGACATTCATCCTGCTCCAGCTAACATCAGCAAACACAGTATGAGGTTCCAAATTCCAATAACAACATAATGCTACGTAGAAAAGTAGAATTGCGGCAGACATTATTTAAAACGAACTAAGTCAAAACTAAATTCAGAAATCTTAAGAAAGCTGTATGCTTTAGTAAGTCCACTAACAGATTCCCAGAGCAGGAAATGAAATTTACCTATATCACATAAATTGCAAACAAAACCACAGACAGAAAATGTGAACAATGGCTACAAAAGCATCCATAAAGAGCAACAATATTTATATATGGAGGTGTACAAAATAGGTAACCTTCAAAATCGAAACAGTGTGTGTGCCATGTAAGGCAATTACCCACTGCTTCTAGACTGTACAATATTACACCTCACAATATACAGCAGGGCCAACGACCCGGGTTGCTACACATAATAACTAAACCTAGTAGCTCTAGCAAAAAGGCAGGAATTTCCAGCACACCATCCACGTCTGCATCTTCATATACACGAGTTCCTGACATAATTAATCACCACAGTCAATTCCCAAGTCCTAAGTCCACAGTCAACCAAATTCACAGACATGAAGCCATATACCTCATACATAAGCCTCCCCCCTTAAACCCTCTATTGCAAGCTTCAGTCTGTAATATTTGCTCTTCAAAGGGTCAATTGTTGTTAACGAAATCCCAGCACTGAGATGCTCCAAGAATTTTAAGGTCATGATTCCACAAGACGCACTGTCAAGCCAAAAAGTTGGGAAATTAGAAATGCATTTATGTAAAATATTTTCTAAACTCGACTAAATTGACAAACCTTACCCATCTCGTTGTTGTGGCACATCTCCAATGGTGCAAACTGAGAATGCCGTAAAGCTTGACATCTGCAAGCCCCTTTGCTTAACCTCTTGAAGCTCAGAAGCTTCATAAAACTGCATTTCAAACAGCACTCGTGCCAGCGTCTCCGAAATAGGGCGAAGCAGTCCAACCAGCTTCTTTGTGGCGGTAAAATCAGAGTACGAGTCATACACAGTTGCAGTATGATTGACGAAATCAAGTTCGATTGCAACCCAGTGGGCCCATTTCAGATTATATGGAAAATACACCTTCCTAACTTTTATCCAAGCTTGGCTATACCCGTGTTGCCACGTACCGCGCACATAGTGATGTATATTGTTGAGCTTGCTGGGTGTAAGCTCACTGATTTTTGAAGCAGCTGCCTTCTTCGCTCCACGTGTCTTGCCAGTCACTTTGACCGGCTCTAGAAATTGTTGCACACATTGAAATGAAGGCATATTACATGATGACAACCAAAAGCAAATGAAGCAGTGAATGTAAAATGGAGACATGTTGACCTGCAAGCAACAATCAGCCGTTGTCCAGTGAGTTCAAAATACCAACGGATGTGCGAGTTGCCTTTTCCGGATGAGAAAGGTTGCCATGTCCAAGTGCTGAAAGTTCACGTATATAATTTCAGCACAATTTCATAAAACTATACACTTAATAAAGGTTAGAAAACATTTGAAGTTTCGTAATAAAGTAGAGATTTGTGTATTCTTACCCTTGAGCTAATCCATTCCGTATCATCGATCAATTTGTAGAAAAAATCAGCGCCCACCGAACATGATTCTAGCTGCACCTCCGCACTACAAGAGGTAAAAACGTAAATTCCCCATCAGAACTGAGGTGGTAACAGTTTTCACAACATATATAAAATAATATTGTCCCATTGAAAATAAAAGTTTTCAGAACTTAGGCACAAACGTAAATTCCCATTTCAAATCGTTTATATTGTAAAATAATAGTCGTATACATGCTGTAAAATTATACTATAAGCACATTGGGCGGGCCGTGAGCAATCAATAACATGGCCGTCATGCAGAGGCCCTACGGGCATAAGTTGAAATCTGGCTACAGTCCGGCTACAATTGAGTATTCTTAGGTAAACTACTTATCTCTATTTGTTTCTCGGCCTTCAAATTGTAACGACAACCAAGCAATTGTATTTGTCTTCTATTTCAACTGTGTTTTTCTTCACTTCAAATGTGACCATAAGTTGAATTCTTTGTTCGAGTAATAATTTGTTTTAGATTAAGAAACTCTTTGAACACATAACCATAATCCAAGAGGTAACTGCCATGTACACTTTAAAAACATCCTCGACTGCATTAATAATTTTTTTTATGAATAGAAACGTTTTATTGATAATCAAGAGGAAAAAACCTCGATTAAACAATGAAAAGGAAAACTCCAGAACAACTGAAGAAAATCTATGCGGCTATGATTGAAGATAAAACTATAGGAAGAAAACAAGACTTTAGGTAACGTCATCTTAAGACAGCAACCATGTCTCTCAAGATTATAGAGTAATGATAATCCTTGAACTGCCTAGAACCCGATGCCCAAAGAGAAGCCCGGAATTTAACTCTATCCCATAACTCCTCAGCCCTTACTCCTAACTGACCGTGACAAAATCTTCGATTGCCCTCCATCCAAATGTTCCAGATCCTCGACTGCATTAATATCACTGAGGAAAGACACTAGCAGAGTCGAGGAACATGAGGAACATAATGATAGGATTTTTAGTACCTGCGTAAACAGGGTTAAAATCACTTAAAATACTTGCAAGAATACAAGTATATTGTAGTATAGATGCTCATGCAAGGTCGTTGTCCCCAAAGATTGTTTGACTAATTTGTAATTAAACTAACTCTTAGTTAATGATTAAAATAGATTTTATCAAAGATCTGAAATTTATGAATTTGAAAAGATTAAATTAACACTAAAAGAAATCGGAAAGTTAGGAAATTGAAGAAAAGCAAGTTTTAAAAACCAATTTATAAAAGCACTAGGGTTTCACCATCACCTAGCAATCCTATGAATTTTTACCAATTACTTATGATTTGCACATGCCACTTTGAAGGTTAGGTTTTCCTAATTTATATTCTACTTGGAACCTCCAACATAGAACGTATATCTAACATGCAACCCGTCCGGACGTTCGGATCAAATATGAACATGAAAGACTCATTAAGTTTTGTAAAAACCCTTTGAAAAACCATGCAACCCTTAAAACGTGGTGTTCATCTTAAGTGAAATTACAATTATTAACCACAAGAAGCCAGCGTCAATTCCAGGGAACCTTCCGACCAAAATTGCATCCAATTACTTTTCTAAAGATCCTAATGGTGATCAAGCATTAAGACAATTAGATAGTTTAAAACAGTGATTAACAATTCAAAGTATGCATGCAATCAATCATAAGCAATTAAATAAAAATCACATATTCATGCTAAGGTTCAAGGCTTCACCCTAGCAAAAAGAATTAGTTACGCATATTCATAACTAAAACCCAAGAAAATATTATTCCCATGAATAAGAATAAAAACACCTTGAAGTAGAAGTTCTTCAAAAACCCTAGCAAAAGTCGTGTTCCAAAAGCCAAAAGAGCGATTAAAATTATGTGAAACATAACTTAAATACCTCCTAAAACCTAGTTGCCCAATCTTCATAAGGAAACTAGGATAAAATAAAATAATACTAGGAAATAAAGTCCAAATTGGACTAGGAGAATCTGCCAATAATCTGCCCAGCCACGTTTTGGGCTCAAAACTCCTCTAAATCCGGCCCAAGATAGCTTGTTTTAAAGATAAAAACGTTCTGAACACTTCTCCAAAAGGCCACGAACCCATCCGAGGTCATCTTGGGCTCCAAAAACGCAATAAAGGGCCAAAACGTCACTATTCCAGCACAGCACACTGCTCCTTTATTTTATCGCCAGAAAATAACCGCTTGGTAGAAACATCTGAAATTTTGATACGATCAAGCTAAGTGACTCACGAACGTCCTCCAACTAGAATTACTCCAAAATTCATCCATTTGATTACGTTTTGCTCCAAAGGAAGTCGAGAGTCCTATATTGGAAATATAATTCAAAGTATCAAAATTCTTCCAAAATATTAACCAAAATATACTAAGAATAGGGTTAAATATATGATATAAAATATGCCCATCACATAACATGGAGGAGAAGACCAGATGCCATGGGCGGAAGGAGCTGCTATTACAACCCCTTGTAAATCTCTTTTATTGTCTTCTTTTGAGTCTAAATGTTATAATAATAAACTACAATTCAAAATTTCTTAGTACCAATATTTAACAAAATACATTTAACAGCAGCAGTCAATATTTTTTGCCTTTAACAAAGTCTAAATTTTGTTCATCACAAATATACACATGTATATTAAAGCGAACTTGGTAATTCTCTCATTTCTATATCAGCACATACTAGCATAACATGAACATTGGATTTTGAAGGTAAAGAATCCTAACTTGATCTCATTTTTCCAGCCAATGCAAAACTCCATTACTGCCTTCACATCTTCAATGGGAAGGGGTTTTGATGGATCAAAACATGGCGGGGTTTCAGTCGCATCCGACACACTCATCGTCCTCTTCTTCCTCAACGGATCAGTAAATGGACTACACAAAGTGTGGGACGGACGCTTCTGTCTACAGCCTTTACCTTTCTCTTCTTTTGTTTCAACACTTTTAGACCCTTCTCCATCACCAGCCATACTCACTTTCAGTATACTTGGAGGATTGATCGGACCTCCCGATGCCATACTATCACTTATTTTCCAACCTTCTAACAAAAACATCAATCTTTTGCAGATTTCGTCACACCCGACCACATCTTCCGGGGTAGGCAGCTTCTCAAGAAGTGCATGGTCAGCTGCTTCATGCACTTCTAAGTGAGGAACGGAAGTAACCATTTGTGCCTCTTCGACTACCAAGGCTGCGGATGGTTCGGCTCCATGATCGGGGCTTTTTGTTTCCATTGCTGCCGGTTCTATATGCGGAGTACCATAGTCATGTAATGGTCTTTCATTCATATGAGGACTACGGAGGTCCTCATGTCCTTCCCCACCCTCATTCAACCCACTATTTTTTTTTTTCAGCTGCTCTATCTCCCCCTTGAAATACTGTTCCATGGAAGCTAGGGTCTTGGCAAAATCCTCCACTGACTTTTTATATTTTGCAGCCTCTGTTTCACGTTTCAAGGACTCCATTCGTACATTTTCTTCCAACTGATGCACTCTCGTGCGAAGTCCTCGATTCGAAGCGGCTACTTTGGCCAATTCATCCTTTGTCCTTTCAAACTCACGCTTCAACGTGCGTAAATCAGTGGACACAACTTTACCCTGCATTAAGTTATAATGCAAATGTTACAATCTTTCGAAAATATTTCCCATCAACAGCAGTTTTTTTCCTATTGTATTATGACATATATATTCGAAAAAATGTAATGCTTGCCTTAGAAGATGATGGACGGCTAGCAGGTTCAGCAATGTCCTCGTCTTTTTCTTGCACAGAGGCAGAAGTGCTGGTTTTTGGTTCTTCGTCATCGCCAAACAACTCAACAACTTCTTCAGTCTCGTCAACATCGTCACCCCAACTCCAATACGGCTGCTGCTTCTCAATTACAGATGGGCGGAGAGGTTGCACATCAACCTGCAATTTAGAGAGACAAAAAACATATTATTAAACCTATAATTTAAATCAGAAGCATAACATTAGTATTATAAACAGAACTAACCTCTGCATTTTCAAAGACTTGGCTCATTACTTCGTGAAAACGAGGCAAACTATTGATTCTCCACTGTAGTATACGAGGGACTTGGGCATTATGTTCGCGCACAACGATATGCAATGCAGCGAATGCTGGAAACACCTCAAAAGCCCATATCTGTTTTCAAGAAATATATATCAATCACTGTAAACAAAGTAAATGGAACTTAGACATAAACGGATATTTCCTCACCTGAAGTGCAAAGCCAAATCCTTTTATGTGGTACTCCCTTGGTCTACCACTTGCCATTGTCTTCGATTGCTTTGATGATTTTTTGGTTTTTAAGGCTTTCTGGGGCACTTTGACTCGCTGGTACTTTGCGCACAGTGCCCTCAACAATGACAAATTTGTCTTCGCATATGACACAGCACCCCAGCACCCCACGGATACTTCTGGAATTCTTCAACATCTTCGGCCAATTTCAATTAGCGCATGTCAATGTTGACATGCTTTTCACTGCCCAACAGCACAAAAACAGCGAAGTATAACAGCCTAAACTTGAAGACGTCCTCCTTATCACTGCAGTCGATGAAGGCTTGTTCGAGTTCGGAAAGGCTGACCGTTTTATTGTTGCAGAAATACTTCTTCTTCAATGAGCAGTTGTCATTAGTTGTAGTCGGAATGAAGGGAAAGTTTCCAAACTGCAACCCTGTGATGACGCAAAACTGCTGCGCTGTGAACTGTATGACCTTGTTGCCAACGATGAATTTGATCCCGTTGACTTGAGAAACTGTCCTCGGGTCTGCCTTTCTCAACAACAAGCCATGGATAATTTGTGTTGTCCACTTCAGGTCCTCAATTACTAACAAATGACCAAAACAACTGTCCTTGAACCTTTTTAACTGTTGCTCACTAAATTTGTCCTTAATTGTACAGATCGCTGTTTTTGTATGGGAAAGGGTCAATGCCTTTCCCTGTATTTTTTCATCCGCAGCAATCATCAACTTTGCTTTCGACACCATATTTCCCTACACAACACCATTATACGAATAATTTCAAGCCTTTTAAATATACACAATTACAAGCAATAAACACGCAATACAGATGCATCTCATGGCAATATACACTAGATATATCAGTGAAAAACCTACAATACAGTCCCAATAGAACTTTATATGCATTTCATGTTTGTTCACCAATGGCCCATGACAGAAAAAATACACATTCATTGTACCTTCAACCCTTATCTTTTATCTCCAGAAGTCTTGCTCTTATATTTTCCCATTTCCTTCTCTTATATTTTCCAATTTCCTTATGTTATATTTTTTGTCCACAAGCCGTGCTCTTATATTTTCCCACGTCCTTCTCTTATATTTTATCTTCATAAGGCTTCTTACAAAAGTTTTTCCCATTTCATACACCTACAAGTGCAAAAAATGGGAAAAACTTTTGACTACAAAGTAACTACGGAGTGAAGTGAAGTGAAGCCTATTATCGGATTTGACACAAGGGGGTAATAATGACACATTGTGCAGAAAAACATCATTTTATTTGAAAGAAACAATGTAATTCGTAAGCAGTGAACAGTGTGGATATCAAAGATAATTTAATCCCAATTGCCATTATTTAAACCTCAAACTAAATATGTTGTGTATTCCAGGTTGATTCAGACATTGTTACATGTCAATAAATCAACAAGCTGCGTTACGTAACCACAAAAAGCATGCTGAGAAATGAGAGGCATCACAAAAAACAGAAATCTAACCTCAGGGAGTCTGACAACAAAATATTTTATGTAGTCCTGTCTGCTATTCTTTACAATATTCTCCAAAAGATCAAGTTATGCTGACTTCTGCTCACTAGAAACCTGCAAATTAGTTTCTACAATTAGATACGAAACACTAGTTACATCCAATATTGTTTGAACAAATAAGTGACTGATAAACCAAAGGCCTAACACGAAAATGCTTCCCGAATGAGAAGGGAAATGGGAAGGAGAAGTTATTTCAGTATAGGCTCTTCAAATCCATTTAAAAGATAGCACAAGCAACACATCTGCAGGTATTGTAACTTCTAAACTAGCCCATTGTGCACCAAAAACTAATATACATCCCCGCATATGGTTGTTTGCCCTTTGTTTACACATTCAATATTCATCCCCAAACTGAAATTCCAAATAATCACAACAGCATATGAAAAACAAAGATAACTTATCCATATCCAATATGCAAGCCCTAAACTTATCAATGACGTGTTTGTTTCACTGCCGTAAATACAATGAATCATCGGAATCACAACATTTCAGACCTAAACCAATTTCAGTGAAACCCCTAAACCAATTTCTGAAAAACCCCTAAACCCTATACCCATTTCAGAGAACTCACTAAACCAATTTCAGAGAAAGCCCTAAACCAATTTCAAACAAACCCATAAACGATTTTCATACAAACCCATAAACCCTAAGCTGTAAGAAAATGTCGATTAACAGTACCTGGTTCAGGTAATCGATGACATTGATCTTCAATTAACGGATTCCGCTGGGAGAGGAAGAGAGAAGAGAGAGTGAGACCTCAGCGACCAGAGATTGAGAGCGTGAGAGCTCAGCCACGAGCGACGACAGAGTGAGAGCTCAGTGACCAGAGAGTGGAGACTGTGAGAGACGGAGCCAAAGAGAGAGCTGATTCGCGAGAGGTGATTTTCAGAAAAAGTGTTAGGTGAGCAATAAGTGTACAATAATTTTATATGTATAGGTGTTAGTTGTAAAAAAATTGGGAGAGGGTGGTATTTTTAGTTAAGATTACTGCTATTTCCCAAAAAGAAACCAACATAAAGTCTCTTCCCCCCCCCCCCGAATTAGGAACTAGGAGGATGGAGGTCTGCGTGGCCAAAGATCCTTGCTCATCGCACTCACCGCAATTGAATCGGCTACACCATTACACATACGAGGGATCCAGCACCAGTTGCAAGAACTGAAGCGATTGCAACACGCTCGAATAGTAGTAATAATAGGATAGATAGACCTTCGTCCAAAAAAAAAAAGAAAAAGGATAGATAGACCACACGCTTTTACATGATCCCCCAATGATATTTTGAAGCAAAACTTTTGAATTAGTCTCCACAATTACCTGTTGGACACCCAAGTCAGCAGCCAGAGTAACACCCATTAGCGCAGCATGGGCCTCTTCCTCAATCACAGAAGCTGTCAACCTGTAGCCCCCAGACCTTCCCCTAAAATTACAACCATCATCACGAATCACGCATCCCAGACCAGACTTAGAAGAAGTCTTATCCCAGCTAGCATCAATATTAATTTTGCACCAGCCATGAGGAGGAGGAGACCAAGATTCATCAATAATATCACTTACCAAATCAGGCAACGACAGTTGAGAGATTCCCGGGTATGATGCCTGGTCGAAATCACTAATCATTTGCCTATTCGCACTAAAGTTTGGGTTGGACACACCTATTTTCCTTCGAAGACTGCATCACACCTGCTATGCCAAATTCCCCAGCAAGTGTACGCAAACAAAACCAGCACCCAAGTATTGTCTTGCTTAGTCCGATGCTGATCCCCCAAAGCACCAACCAGCCACTCCTCCAGATTTGTGACACCTTGATGATCCACTCTAATAGTGAGAGGGCCCCAAAACCAAAACATATACCCAACCACACAACAAAAACAGATGCTCCTTAGTATCTGGCTCATTATTGCACAAAGGACAAAGCGGGGTTACCCCCAAATGTCTTCTAAACAAGGCATCCTTAGTTGGCAAGCAACCACGAAATGTCCTCCACATAAAGTTCTTAAGTTTTGGAATTAAAGTAGATTTCCAATTAACCTTCCACAGATCCTGCAAACAGCTTCCGGACCCAGAGGGGCGGTCACGATGTTGAGTGAAGGAGGAACCCATGATAAGATTATATCCGAATTTCACAGAATACCCCCATTTTTATTATGAGGTCAAACAATATGGTAGAATATTTTTTAGATAAATTTCATTCTCCGAAAGGAGGTATTTATAATACAGGTTGCAAACCCTAGTAGGATTAAACTAGGAAAATAAGTGGTATCCTAATTACATAATATCTATAAAAAAAGAAATAAACAAAACAATATCCTGATAGAATAGGGATATCTCGCTAACACTCCCCCTCAAGTTGGAGCAAAGACGTCACGCATGCCCAACTTGTCAAGCGAGTTGAGAAAGATACTTGTAGAAACAACTTTCGTAAGAACATCAGCTAACTGATACTCTGAACGGATGAAGGGGAAGGACACAATCTCCGCATCCAACTTCTCCTTAATGAAATTTCGATCAACCTCCACATGCTTTGTACGGTCATGTTGTACAAGATTATGAGCAATTGCAATCGCAGCCGTATTGTCACAATATAAATCCATGGGTTTATTAGGCCCAAAACCAAGGTCTTTCAACAATCTTCTCAACCATAATAACTCAGATACACCATGGGCCATTCCCCGATACTCAGCCTCAGCACTAGATCTAGACACCACCTTTTGTTTCTTGCTTCCCACAAACATAAAATAACTAGATGTCGAACGCCTATCTGTGGATGAACCTGCCCAATCAGCATCTGTATACCCTTCTACATTCGTATGGCCATACTTGGAGAAAATTAACCCCTTGCCAGGAGTTACATTCAGATACCTTAAAATACGAGTCATAGCCCCCATATGATCTACACTAGGAGAATGCATAAACTGACTCACTATATTTACAGCATACGCAATATCCGGACGAGTATGAGCTAAATAAATCAACTTTCCCACAAGTAGTTGATAACGTTCTTTATCAGTCGGAACTTGATCGGGATATATCCACAACTTATGATTCTGCTCACTAGGGGTATCAATCGGTTTACAATCCAACATTCCAGTTTCCACAAGTAAATCCTAAACATACTTTCTTTGGGATAGAAAAATACCATGTTTAGATCTGGCAACTTCAATCCCAAGAAAATACTTTAAATCACCCAATGATTTCATCTCGAACTCGGAAGCCAGATACTTCTGAAGACTCTGTATTTCTACATGATCATCTTCAGTCACAATCATATCATCAACCTAAATAATTAAAGCCGTCAATTTACCTTTATGACGCTTCAGAAACAAAGTATGATCAGAGTTACTTTGCACATACCCAAACTTCTTCATGGATGTAGCAAATCTTCCAAACCACGCTCTTGGAGACTGCTTTAATCTATACAAGGATTTCCGTAGCTTGCACACCACACCCTCCTTAGAAGTCACAGGGATACCCAGCGGAAGATCTATATATATTTCTTCCTTGAGGTCACCATGGAGGAATGCATTTTGACATCAAATTGTAGCAGCGGCCAGTCACGGTTAGCAGCTAAGGATAAGAGTACGCGTATAGTGTTGGGCTTAGCTACTGGAGCAAAAGTCTCTGTGTAATCCACTCCATATGTCAGAGTATACCCTTTTGCTACCAATCTTGGCTTGTAACGGTCAATGGAACCATCAGCCTTGTGCTTCAAAGTAAACACCCATCTGCACCCAACTGCCTTTTTTCCTTTTGATAAAGGAACTAACTCCCAAGTAGCATTCTTGTTCAAGGCTTCCATCTCAACATGCATTGCATCTACCCAGTTTTGATCAGATAGAGCATCCTGCAACTTAGTTGCCACACATACACTAGATAATTGACACAAATATGATGCATATGACTTAGATAAACGATGAGTTGACATATAATGGTTAATGGGATATTTGGACTTGGCATGTATATCAGGAGAATATTGCACTTTAGGTTTCCTACGGGTAGTACGTGGGGGCAAAGAATAGGTAGGCACATCACTAGAAAGTACCTCATTATCACAACTTGATTGAGGCAATGGCAGGGCAGAGGGTCTATTATCAATTTCATCTGTACGAGAGTCGCCAATATCACTGTTATGTCCTTCTGAGAGAGACTCGAAAACACCAAAAATTTCGTATGGCGACCTGTCGTGGCTTTCTTCGCGACCGGTCGCGTCACTCGTATCGGTACTGTTGTCGCTCATCGACTCGAGTGACCGATCGCTTCCTATGTGCGACCGGTCGTTTCCTGGGCAGATTCGTTCGAGACTGGTCATTTCCTCACTGCGACCGGTCGCTTCGCTCATATCGGTACTGTAGTCATTCGTCGAGGCAGGCGACTAGTCGTTTTCATCGTTTGCGACCGGTCGCTTCTTCGATGCGACTGGTCGCTTCCTATTCGCTAGAAATTTGTTCTTCAGGTCCAAAAACTTCCATATTTTCCACTCTAAAATTCTTCAATTCACTCCCCCTCTCCCCCTGAATTGAAGAGGAGGGAGAAACATAATAGGGTACTTCTTCATGAAATGTGACATCCAAAGTGACATGTACTTTCTGAGTAGGCGGGTGATAACACTTATAACCTTTCTGAGTAGTAGAATAACCAATGAAGACGCAGCGGAGAGCACAAGGATCAAGTTTACTCCGTTGTTGAGAGTAAACATCACATAGAATGTACAAAGTTTTAGATTCTGTGGTTGGTAGCTTTGGGATGTATGTACTAAATTCAAAGCTTTAGATTGCATGTAGACCTCAAATTGTTGTAATTGAACAGGTTCGAATACTTTTCATATTGAAATATGAATACATCATTGTTCTACCTATATTCGTTAATTTTGGAATGCAACAATATTAATTAATTTTTAAATCATATTCAATACTGAAGGAATATCATTAACTACAACGGTTACCCATTCAAACCGTTGTAGAAATCCTCTTATTACAACGGTTAGAACCAACATCCATTGTATAATAAGAACATTTACAACGGTTATTCTGAAAACCGTTGTGCAAAGTTATCAATAACCGTTGTGTAAAGTGACTTACTACAACGGTAATTAGACAAAGTTATCAATAACCGTTTAGGTAAACCATTAGCACTAGTAATATAGGGGTCACGGGGGTTATGCGACAACTCATCAAACATATTATCATTATAAGTCATATGATCAGAAGCACCAATGTCAATTATCCATGTAGTAGAACCCATACCTGGCATAGTATCGGAAGCACACAGATTTGCATATGGAGCCGAAGGACGGGCCTCATCAGGAGTCACAGTGTAAGTGGCCTTGAGGCCATACATACGGGCTTTGTAGTCAGCAAACCAATCAGGATAACCATGCTCCTTAAAACACTTCTCGGAGTAATGATTCCCATTACAATGGCGGCACTTAAGCGGACCTTCAAGAGCGGTAGAGGTAGGGGCAGAAGGACGATATCCAGCAGAAAATCCAAACTTCCTAGATGGAGAGCGACCGGTCGCGTCGTGCTCGGCGACAGGTCAGTGACGTGCTGGGTCAACCTTGAGAGCCAGCGATCTTCCTCCAAGCATAGCGGACTGACGAGTATCTTCCTCCATGATCATGGCATAGGCTTTGAGAGGAGGGGGAACAGGACTAAGAGCAAGAATACGGCTACGAACACCATCATACGGTGGATCAAGCCCGCCAAGAAAATCATAAACTCGATCGGCTTCAATTTCTTTCAGACAACGAGCCCCATCAGTAGAACAATTAAACTCATGCGGACGCAGACAATCAATCTCTTGCCAGATAGCATGAAGTTTTTCATAGAACACTTTCACGAATTCACCATTCTGACCTATAAGTATGGATTGCCATCGGAGTTGAAACAAACGAGAACTATTCTGAGTCATAGTATAGGTCTTCCGAGCAGCCTCCCATATATCAAAAGCAGTATCACCATGTTCGAACAAAGGCACGAACTGGTTTAGTCATGGAATTGAGAAGCCATGACTGCACCAGACAATTATCTTCTTCCCATTCGGCATAGGTAGCGGAATCTTGAGACGGCGCAGGCTTCTTCCCATTGATCCAACTTGCCATACGACGACTAGTAATTATAATACGCGTACCACAAGACCACGAGGCATAATTGGAGCCATCCAATTTGTCAGATGTAATCGGGGTAGAGTAATCACGCGAGGGACGTGCCTCCTTCGGTGTAGACGCACTAGTACCAGTCACAACTATGGAATCATCACCCATGATTGCAGTGAAAACAAACACAACACGAAGCAGATACGATAAACACAGCACAGGCACGGGGCACAAGAACCCTAAAAATAAAATTAGGGCACAGAGTAGAACACGGGCACAAGAACCCTAAAAAGAAATTAGGGCACAGAGTAGAACACGGGTGGGCACAATACACAGGTCACCAGAAAGTTGGCTCTGATACCAAGTCAAATAATATGGTAGAATATTTTTCAGATATATTTCATTCTCCGAAATGATGTATTTATAATACAGGTTGCAAACCCTAGTAGGATTAAACTAGGAAAATAAGTGGTATCCTAATTACATAATATCTATACAAAAAGAAATAAACAAAACAATATCCTGATAGAATAGGGATATCTCGCTAACAGAATGCTGTCTAAATTCCAATCCAAAGAGATTGGATTAATAATAGTGGAGACTGAGGCATGCAAATCCACAGCATGGCCAAGGGTGGGTCAAAGAATTGAGTCTTGACTACAGGGTAGCCAGTTATCAACCCAAAGTTTCACACGGTTTCCGTCAAGAACCTGCCAGCGGGCTCCTTTTAGAATAATCTCCCTCCCATCCAAGATGCTCGACCATGCTCAAGAAGCACGAGAACCCTTACAAGCTTCAAGAATGGAACAGTGAGGGTAATACCTAGTTTTTCGCAGCTTTGCCCAATAAGAGTTAGGTTCATTAGCCAACCTCCAGAACTGTTTGGCCAACAATGCCTTATTAAACTCATGTAAATTACGAAAGCCCATTTCCCCCTCAGTTTTTGATACCCCTAACTCATGCCAGCTTATCCAGTGAAGCTTCCTAGAATCCTCATTCTGGGCCCACCAGAAATTGGAGAAAACACTATCAATTTCCTTGCACAAACCGCATGAGAGCAAGAACACCGCCATTGGATACATAGGGATGGCATGGGCCACCGATTTAATAAGCACTTCTCTTCCAGCTTGAGAAAGGAGGCTCTGACACCATCCTTGCACTTTACTTAGAATTCTTTCTTTGACAAAGCCCAAGGCATCCTTCTTAGATCTGCCCCACATGGTCGGGACCCCAAGTACTTTCCAGGGTCTGATGTGGTATTAACCCTCAATACAGCTTGCGATTGGGATCTAAGAGGGAGAGGAGTGTTGGGGCTAAAAAACATATTTGACTGCTCAAAATTTACCAGCTGACCGGATGTTTGGCAATAGCATTGCAAAATGCTCTCCAAAACTTGACAATTCAGCTCCGAGGCCTTGAGGAAAAGAAGGGAATCATCTGCAAAATATAAGTGGGATAAAGTCGGTCCATCACTATGAAATTTAATTCCTTGAAGAATACCTCTGCCCACAGCACAATTGGTCATTGCAGACTGTACATCACAAATAATAATGAAAAGATAGGGGAAGATGGGGTCCCCTTGTCTCGGACCTCGTGATGGTTTGAAGGTATCACCCATTTGTCCATTGATGATTACAGCAAAGTCAACCGTCGTGATACAACTCATTATCATTTGGATCCAAAAACTAGCAAAACCCATCTTAGTAAGAACCGCCTTCAGAAAGTCCCATTCAATTCGATCGTACGCACTACTACAAAAAGGGCAAAAGACGACCAGGAAACAACGACGGTAGATTAAAAAACCGTCGTTGTTTTTAAAACACGACGGTAATAGAAACCCGTCGTAAAAACATAACTTAAACACCTAAAAAACCGGTATAAGCATAGATATTTTTAAACCAAGACGCACCAAATTAAAAAAGCGTCGTCTTATTACAAAGGTATTGTTCCGAGTTAAAATTTGAACCTAAAAACAATGACTGCAGCTATGAAATCACTGCCGTAGAAAGTAAAGACGACGATTTAAAAATAAGACGCCGTGTTAACTCATTAATAAAAACGACCCAATTTTCTTAGTCAGCGACGCATAAATTCAAAGAAATCTACAACGGTTAATTACAAAAAAATTCACCAATTTAAATTAAGTTACCACAACTGTAAATATAAATTTATCAACTTTTTAATTGCAGTATACTACGACAGTATCCATAACTCTACTGTTCGCATAATTGTACTAACCACGACGGTTTGTTAAATTAACGACGTACAAATTTTTTACCATTATACGTCTATCACTATCTATAAACCGTCGTCTTAATTTTAATTGGTTTTTAAGATTTTTTTATTGGATTTTTTTTCATACGTCGGTAGACAAACAGTATGAAAAGATTTGTGATAACCCACAGCGGTTTATATAGGAAACCGTCGTCACTATCAAATTAAAGTGAAGTCTTACCAGAATGTACTCTGTTTCTCATCATAATCGAGCCAACACACAAATGCAATATTTTAGAAATGGATGATGTGTGTGTCTTTGTGTCTTTGAGATACACAAAGGCACACACACATCCACATCCAAAATATTTTCTTTCAGAAAAATGACGGCCATAGCAGAAAGACAATTTTTTAGATGATGTGTGTGTCTTTGTGTCTTTCAGATACACAAATGCGCACACACATCAACATCCAAACTGAAAAATGAAAGCGAGGTGAGACAGAGAGGTGATGTGCCTCCAGAAAGGTGAGACAGAGCCAAGGGCAAGAAGAAGTTGAAACCCTAATTGAAAAATGAAGACGAAAGAAAGACAGAAAAACCCTTATTTATAAACTAATCTTATATACCGCGTCTGTTATATTAAATTATCGACGTTTATATGAAAACATAAACATCTTTTAAACCTAAAATAAGGTCGTATAAATTAATTAACAACGACGGTATATAAAAAACGACGTTGTCATTTTTTGGAAAACTAATTTATTGTGTAATTAAAAAAGTTACACGTCGGTATGCGTAATTAAAACGAAGTGCTATTTATTTTTCGTTATTATTGAGTATAAGGTCGTTGGGTAAATTTGAAAATGACGGGATACATCTTTTTGAAGAAAAATGCATCATGTAATTGGATATAAAAACGGTGTTTCCTTAAAACTAGGCGGCGTGGAAACTAATCTAATAGGGTGGTGTAAACCTATAGCGCCGTATAATGTTTCATACTAGGGCGCATTCTATTAATAGCATCGTTTTATGAAACGGTCTGTTAATATTTTAAACTTTTTGCCTACATGACCTATACTTGCACTATTTCCAAACCCGAGAAAAACTTTCAAGCTTCTCTCATTTTTCATTCTCAAAGCACTATTTCAAACTTTCAAGCTTATCTCCGAGAGAAAACGTTTTGTCTTCCTCTCCTCTTCGTCTTCGTCTCTGAACTAAAACACCAAACTCCAGAAGAAAACTTTCATTGCACGCAAAGGGTAAGCATTTCTCACTATTTTTGTTCCTGTTTTGCATGCGCATATCATTTTCATTTTTTTAAATCTCTTTACATTTTTTCTTACCAAGTTTGATAAAATTTGTAGACAAAGAAGGAAAGTTTCCAAGTTTGAACACTACTCTGTTTCTTTTACTTCAACTAAATAAGACGATGGTGGCTTGTTATTTATGTGGTTAGATTTATAGACCACGATGGTTCGTCAGTCATCCTAGCGTCGTGTGAAAGTGTTCTTCGTTGTTTTTTAAAATGATCGTCTTTTTTTGTATTTGATTTTTTAGGATACGCAGGTTTGATTTCTCTGAACAATGGTTTTTGTTTTGAAAATCTTTTAATTATTTTTCTGTTGAAAATCATTTTAATTATTTTTCTGTTGAAAATATTTTACGTTTTTCCAAATTTGTTTTTTTGGTGTAGAGGCGACAATATATTATTATTTACGTTGTTTTAATTTCAATACCACCTCGAATGTTTATTATTAACGTCGTTGTAAAATTTAATTCTCTGTTTTTTGTAATTATATCATAAGACGTCGGTTGTTTATTATTAACGTCGTTGTAATATTTAATCACATAGGTGGTTAATTACCATCGTGAAAATTTATTACGACATTAGTTGTTTTGTTCTTACGTCATTTGAAATATTATAATACGTCGGTTTTTATAAATAACTGTTGTGTTTTTTCTTAATTTCACTGAAATATTTTCACTTGCAGGTTTGATCTCTCTATAACCATGGTTTCTCAATCCCAAAGTAAGGACTCTGGCTTGAAAAAAAATGAATGTAAGGAGCTTAGAGTTGTAAATCCTTAAGCCAAGTCCTCGAAGAAGATGAAGTTTGTTTCATCTGCTGAGACAGAACTAGGCAGCACGACAACATTTTCTGAGGAGCCAAAGTCAAGTTGGGGTATAAGCACAATGCCCCGTGTTGTGAAGAGAAAATTTCAGAAAATCAAGCCTGTTGTTGAATACAATAAAAGGGGGTTAGTCAATGGGGCAAGAAAATGGTGTTATCTTCTGCTGCCAAGAAATGGAAGGATTTCAAGTCTACACTAATGAGGCATCATATCCTTCCATTCATCAAGGAGAAGGAGAAATTAAGGCAACCCCCTAAAATATACAAATTCATAGAGAAAGCTGATTGGGATGCCTTTGTAGCTTCAAGGTTATCTGAAAAATTTGTGTCTGTGCATTTTGAACAATCACAGAGGAGGGAGAAACTTGAGTACAATCATCAATTGTCGCGAAAAGGATATGCTGGTTTCGAGGATCAGTTGGAGGAAACCATGCCCGGGGTAGATATTGATCGATCTACCTTATGGAAGACAGCTAGAGAAGACAAACATGGTAACATCCCAAATCCAAAGGTTGTAGAGAAAGAAAAATTAATTGTAAGCCTACTCACTCTGTTTTAAATTTTTATTAAACTGTGTATTGCCATGATAAGTCATATTACGTCTTCTGTTATATTTTTGCGTCATGTGAAAAATATTACTACGTTGAAATTTTTTTTAAAACGTCATTAAAGGTCTGAATCTGGAATCACTACTTTATTTTTTGTAATTATATCATAAGACGTTAGTGGTTTATTATTGACGTCGTTTTAATAAATTAACCACGTCGGTAGTTAAGTACCGTCGTCTGAAATATTATATTACATCGATTGTTATGTGTTGAGGCCCAAAAATCCAATGCCTAGGCCCAAACTTGTTCTTAGCCCGGCATAAATAATTAGTCGCAACATAAGCCCAATTGGGATATAAAAGAAATTGTAGGACACTCCTACATAAGCCGCAGGTCACATGTCACGCCAAGCAAGCATGCGCAAAAGGGGCAAAAATGCAACGGCCTTTTAAATTCATGCTCATGAATCTATCCGTTGCTATTTAATTTGATCTCAGCTTATTATGGTGCAACACAACTCAAGCACAAGCATGACAAATAAACACGCAATGCCATGCTACAAGCTCAAGTGGGCCCAAGCTACGTAGTCACCAGGGGCTTGCTGAGAAGGTTGTTGCATGGATGGATACGAGCACTCACAGGGCCCATTGAGGGACCAAGGAATGGAAGTTTTAGGCCACCTGGGAGCACTGAAACTCAAGCCCATTCCCTGGGCCTAAATACATGGGTTAGCATGAGAGACAAAGATGGAGTCCAATGCCTTAAGAGAGCATCTCATAGGTTGTTATAGCACTTAGGCAAACCCAGGTTAGTTAGAACGCCCAAAAACAAATAAGCCACTTCCAGCAGCTTGACAAAAACATGCGGGCCCTTGGAAAAGAGAGCACCAATAACCCGATACTATACATAAAGCCCAGCCTTGTGTTTTATAAAAATCTAGCATTGAGCTCCACCCTTATCAGAACCCCGAGGTGGTCAACGAGAGACCATAGCAAGGACCAAAGGAAATCCATGTGTGTAGAAGGAATACCCACTGGATAAAGGACTCCATCCATTCTCTCATTTCCTCTGCGAGCTCCAGTTTGAAAACCAGGGATAAAATAGGGAACATCCCTGATCCAAAGGTTGCAGATAAGGCAAATGTAATCGTAAGTTTCACTAACTCTGTTCTAAAAACATCGCACGTTTAAATAACTGACGTTATAAAATAAACACCACAACCGTTTTTATTTGCCGCCGTTGTAAAATGAATAGAACGTCGCTTTTTGAATAAATCAGACATCTATATAGAATTAATACGACGGCATAAATTCCGAAGATGGCCGTTTTGTTTTAAGTTTACTCACGCACACACTCTCTCTCTCTCTCTCTCTGTCTATTTCATTGAAATTTGTGGTGCACAATTTCTGGAAAAGAATGCATATTTCAATAGAGTTTTTTCACTTCTTGATTAAAATTTACGATGGTTTTATCTCATATAGACGTTAGAATATTTATACAATGACGGTACCTTTGTACAGCCGTATGAAATGAAGTCCAACGTCTGTTTGTTCAATAGTCCGTCGTCTTACTTTAAATACTACGACGATTTTTTATTTATGTTTTAATCTGTTTGATTTTGAATATACGATGGGTTTTTTTTTCTCCCGACGTTGTAAAGTGTAAACAACGACGGTATTTAAATATTGACGTGTTAAATTAATACTATGTCAGTCATTTAATAAAACTGTCATTGTAAATGATATATTACGTCGGTTTATTTATCTGCTTAACACTCCGCTTAGTTTCTAACAATCTCTCTTTCTCTCTTTTAGGATGATTTGCAAAAGCAACTCTCCGAAGGCACTCTGACTGTCTCCGGGAGCAATGATGTCCTGACTCTTGCTTTGGGAACCCCCGAGCATGGTGGGAGAGTCAGAGGAGTTGGTGCTGGCGTTTCCCCAACTCAGTTCTTCAATTTGCTGAAACAGCATAGAGTGAAATTTGGTGACAAATTGAAGGAAAGTGTGAGGGAGGAAGTCAGAGAAGAGACCTTGAGGATTGAGGCGAGGTCAAGGGAAACTATAATGGAAGCAGTCAGAGCAGAGAGGGAGGCTATGTTGGCACATTTCCGTCAACTAGTTCCTAATTTGGATCCCAGCCTGATGCTCAAAACCCCAATTACTGCAATTACTTTACCCCCTCAAGATCAAAGCCCAAAAAATCCAATGTCTAATAAGGAAATCTGCTATGGGGCCACTGGTATCAAACCCCTAGCTTTGGGATTAGAAGATCCAAAGCCTGAAGCTGATACTGTTGGAAAACAGCAAGAGGACACGGTAAAATCTCTGATATTTTCTTTTTCAGCCTTTTAAATTTCGAATAGACATCGCTCTTTGAAATATCCGACGTTAACATTTTCAAACAACGACGGTATATATTTACCAACGTTGAAAAACAATAATACGTCTGTTTCTTCCAAGAACCGTCGTGTCAAGTTAAATACCACGACGCTTTTACTTATTTTGTAAATTATTGGACATTCAAAATAACGACTATGTTTTTTGCCGTCGTCTAATTCTATTATAAACCGTCGTTTATTTCATGATAGCATTAACTGCATTTTAATTAGACAGCTTTTCTTTATTGTAGTGACGTTATATAGTTTACACAACGACGGTTATGTATTTACCGACGTCTATAACCTTTCCTCCGTCAGTATTTACTAGAAACCGTCGTTTATATTAGGTACCACGTCTATTTTTTGGGTTTAGTTAGAGTCGTTTATTTTAGTTCACACACAAACTAACTTATATTTCTTTATTTATTTCTTTTAACAAGATCTCTCACAAAGCTAGACATGCCACCTCCTTTGTTAGCCTTATGCCAACATTTCCAGACCATGTTGTTGCCTGGTAACGAGACGCTGATAGTTCGCATGTCCAAGGAAGTGTTTGGCTTTGAGCATGATACATTCCTCTTCAATGAAGATGTTTTGCAGTTTGGTTCCATGGTTGAGATTGGAACCACAGTGATATCAGTATACATGAGGTAATTCTAGAAATCCCATTTTGTTTTACATTTCCCTTTCTTTTAAATTAAAATCTCATTTAATTGACTTTCTTATATTTAGGTAACTATTTGACTATTTAAAAATGGCAAATATGGTAAACCTTGTTGGCCTCGTGGGGGCTAGTCAGCTCTCAATCTAGTACTATATCAGACCGAATAAAAAACCTGTCAAGCCGCTTGAAAACAGCAGATGGGAATCAATTTTTCTTGGTCCCTTATAATCCAGGATTAGTACCATTTAAAGTATTTTCCTAAGCTTGTAATATTTTTCTTTGTAGTACTATTTAACCTATATGGATCATTATGTGAAGGGGTCATTCGGTGATGGTAATTGTGAGACCAGTAACGGAGACTGCCTATTACATGAATTCACTGCCAAAATGCTCCGTTGACGACGACATGAAAAATATAGTGAATACGTAAGTTGATTTCTTCTTATCTAAGATTTTTTTTCCTTTAAAGCATTTGAATATACGACGGTTTTTTATAATGCCGACGTTATGATGACAATACAACGACTATAAGTTATTACCGATGTTTTAAATAATTTATTACGTTAGTATTGTCTTAAAAACGTCGTGTTAATTTAACTACCACATCATTTGGGTTTTATTTAAGAACGTTTTAATTTTTTCTGTTCAATTTTTTGTTATACGACGTTTTCCTCTAACCGACGTTATAATGTACACAACAACGGTAATTTTTTACCGCCGTTTGAAACAAAATACCACGTCATTTGTTTTAAAACTCCGTCGTTTTGACTGATTTACCACGACGGTTACTATTTGTATTTAAATTTTTCGTTTTGTCATTATCACCCTTCGTTTTCTTGTAACAGAGCAATTAGAATGTTTAACAGTCCTATAAACAAAAATTCACCACGTAAACAGCCCATTTGGAAAAATCTACACGACACTCCTGAACAACCAACACGTGTAGAGTGGCTATTACGTGATGCGATTCATGAGAGATATAATTCATGATCCATACCTAGATTTTGAGAAGAAGGTAAAAGGCAAAATTTTACGAGGCATTCTTTATTTATTTTACTACATCAAATTTTTCTTTAAAACCGTCGTTTGTATCTTTATAACACGTCAGTGTTTTGGTTTATTTTGCAGTTTGAAAAGAAAAAAGATCGAGTTCAGTATACACAATAACATATTGACGAAGTTAGGCATGAATGGGTAGAATTCGTGAACAAGTTATTACCGGAAGATAATTGATGTACATAAATATTTATGAACAATGTTTAGGTTTATTTTAGTTTATTTAAAATGTACATAAATATTTTTGTTGTAATCAATCGAACAATCATCAAAAAAATTAAATTTTTTGTTAAAATTTGTTTAGTTCCCAAAAATCGACGTCTTATTCTAATTTACACATCTCATATGTGTACACAATGGTCATCTTGCTGTAACTGGAAATATAACATCGACGACAATTCTTAAAAACAACATGTAACAGTCATAAACACGACGGTTTATAATTAATTCATCTTGTACAGATGAATTTTGTACCGATATACTACGTCTGTTAGTACAACCATATCGACATCTTAATAATATACAAAGGCGGTTATTATTAAAAATTTGACATCGTATATATAAACAACGTCGGTTATCACTCATAAAATGACGTGGTAATACAATAACCCACGTCGGTTCTCCAAACAATTGACATCGTTTTCTATTCGTTTCAACGTCTAAAAAATATATGATGTCAGTTGTGATGTTTAACGTCGTTGTAAAAGGACACAACGTCGGCTAAGTCATTTGGCATTTAATTTTAAATGACTTTTATATTTTATTTAATTCCATATTAAATTCAAAAATAATTCCAAAAATTAAACTGACAACTACCAAGCACTCATTGAAATATTGTTTCTCCCCTAAAGCTTTGAAAAATATAATTTTACAAATATTTTTTTTATTGTATTTAATTACTAATATTAATAATATATTCAAAACAAAATCCGAAAAATATACCGACAAATTCTATGCACTCATTGAGAAAATATCTTGCCCGTTCAGGCCTGAAAAATGTAATTTTAGTTTTTAAAGTTAAAATGATAACAAAATTCAAACAAAGTTAGAGACAAAGCACGGTACTCCTTATACTTTACATAACATAACCCTAAAGTTTATGTGATCCATTGGTGCCCATAAATTCAAAATGATGAAATCCATATTTTAGTCTACTATTATAGAAGGCATTGTTGTAAGGAGTCCGTAGCAATTTTCAGTTTATTTTTCTCATACTTGTGTATTTTTTTAAAATTATTGTAAAATTTAGGGTTTAGGATTGAAACGACGCCGGTTTTCTCCCGCTGTTTTTGGTCAACTACGTAAACCCAGACTAATGGAATCGGGTTTACGATGTCGGTTATTAAGTTGCGACGTATGTTATGTTTACAAGTTGGTCTTATGTGAAAACCGCTGTTGTAAGTACATATTAGACGTCTATATGTAAGATTTACCGCCGTCGTTGAAAAATGCGGTACTTTAAAATTTTTTACCGCGACCTAAAATTTTCAGAATTTCCCTTTAACCCTCAAATAGTTCATTCTCTCTCTTCAACATAAATTTGTCTGAAATTTATCGCTCTCTCTCAAATCGTTGGGTAGATTCTCCAAGCTCTCCCTCAAGCAGTTGTTATATTCTCTCAGCTCTCTCTTAATATCCATGTAAGTACAACCATAGTCCTTTTAACCATAATTCTCTCAGCTCTCTCTCAAAGCATTGGGTACGTAGATTCTCCAAGCTCTCTCCAAGTAGTTGTTATATTCTCTCAGCTCTCTCTCAATATCCATGTAAGTACAACCCTAGTCCCTTCAACCCTAATCTCTTCTTAAATCCATAAATGTTTTCGTTGATAGCTATTAGTTCTTAATTGGTAGTTGTATTAGGGTTCTTTTATGTTTTGGTATTTGCATTCTTGTAATAATTACTCTCTGTTTGAGTTCTTTTATGTTTGTTTGGCCATGGGTTCTTGGAAAAGGAATGGGGATGGGATATTTAAGCTGTTTTTTTTTTTCAACCACGACAATGGTTGATGGATCAAACCATCGTCTAAATGTTTATTATAAGTCGGTTGTTCATTTACTCCCACCGTCTGAGTTTGAAGCCGCAATTGGTAGCCTAAATACGACTATTTCTCCATTAAACGTCATCTTTAGTCTACCAGAATGCTGTACAAATTTCTGGGTTTGGGTACTTAATGACGACGGTAACTATAGATGCCGTCGTCTGATTTTATATTAAAAGACGATTATGTTGTAAAAACCGTCATCTTGTTCATGTTTTATATTTTATATTAAATTTGTTCTCTGCTATTTGAATGAGGTAGTGTTTCATTGCTGGTCTTTCCACTTTAATATATATATATATATATATATATATACATATATTTATATGATTTTATAGAGTGTGAGATGGATAAGTCATGGATGCATGCGGATAGAAGATTGAAGGCATATGAGTTAAGGGTGGAAGGATTTTTGAATTTTGATGTAGAAAATCTTGGAAATACAACTCATATTCGTTGTCCATGTGTTAAATGTGGGAATATTCTATTGTTTGGGGTTGGAATTATAAGGGAACACTTATACTTTAATGGAATTGACGAAAGCTATAAGATTTGGAGATGGCACGGAGAACCTTGGGAATGGACTACCAATGCTAGTAGAAATGTGGAAGAAGATGAGCAAAGTAGGTTCAGTTATGTTTCTGAAGAATTAGGGATGGATGATAATGATTTTGCCAATATTGGATCTGATCCTTATGAGTTTGCCAATGTGATCGGGGATGGGGATGAACCCTTGTATCCTGGTTGCAGTAAGTACATGAAGTTGTCGGCTTTGGTGAAGTTATATAATTTGAAAGCAAAACATGGGATGAGTGATGTTTGTTTTACAGAATTATTGATACTTCAAGGAGAATTGCCTCCATAAGGAAATACACTACCTTCCTCTATGTACGAGGCAAAAAAGACTTTATCTGCTTTAGGGATGAGTTATGAGAAAATCCACGTATGTCCCAATGACTGCATTTTGTATCGAAAGGAGTATGAGGAAGCTACAAATTGTCCTACTTGTGGTATCTTAAGGTGGAAGGAAACCAAAGATGGGTTCTTGAAAGAGGGTGTGGTAGCGAAGGTGGTGTGGTATTTTCCTCCAATTCCAAGGTTTAAAAGGATGTTTCAATCACATAAGACAGCTAAGAGTTTGACTTGGCATGCTGCAAGAAAATCAATTGACGGTCATATGTCTCATCCAGCGGATTCCTCGTCTTGGGAACTTGTTGATGATAAATGGCCCGACTTTGGTAATGAGAAACTTGAGATTGGCTTTCTCATCTGATGGATTCAATCCCCACAGTTCTTTAAGTAGCAGATACAGTTGTTGGCTAGTTATGTTGATTACATATAATCTCCCACCATAGCTATGCATGAAGCGGAAGTTCATGATGTTGACCTTATTGATTTCCGGTCCTAAACAGCCCGAAAATGATATAGACGTCTACTTAGAGCCTTTGATTGATGATTTAAAATCTCTGTGGGATGGGATTAGAGGAGTGTATGATGCTCACATAGGAGAATACTTTACACTCAGAGGTGTATTACTGTGGACAATTAATGATTTTCCTGCCTATGGAAACTTATCTGGTTGTGTTGTTAAAGATATAAAGCTTGTCCAATATGCGGTGATGATACACCTAGTCACAGGTTGAAAAATGCCACAAAATTTGTTACATTGGGCATAGAAAGTGGTTACCAATCAATCATCCATTTAGGAGGCAATGTGTAGCTTTTAATGGGAAACCTAAATATGGCATGCCTCCTGAGCCATTAACCAGAGAAGAAGCACTGCATATGGTTGAAGATATTAATTACATATGGGGCTCGAAAAATGGGGGAAGTGTTGGTGAGAATGATGGTGACAGAGTTTGTTGGAAGAAGAAATCAAAATTCTTAGATCTCAAGTATTGAAAATACCTCCCTATGAGGCATTCCCTAGATGTTATGCACATTGAGAAGAATGTTTGCGATAGTATCATTGGTACATTGCTAGAGATCCCTGGAAAAAATAAAGATGGGATTGCTGCTCGGTTAGACTTATTGAACATGGGGGTCAAAACTGATTTGCAACCCGAGTATGGAGAGAGACGTACTCGCTTGCCTCTAGGGCCTTGGAATTTGTCAAGAGCAGAGAGGAGAGCGGTTTGCAATTCTTTCTATGGTATGAAGGTCCCTGAAGGTTATTATTCAAATATAAAAAATCTTGTATCTTTAAAAGATTCAAGACTTCTTGGCCTTAAATCTCATGATTGTCATACCTTGATGCAACAATTGCTCCCTGTGGCAATTCGTTCTGTTTTGGAGAAGCCTGCAAGGTATGCATTAACTCGATTGTGCTTCTTCTTCAATGTTATATGTGCAAAGATGGTAGATGTTTCCAAGCTAGATAAGTTGGAAGAAGTTGTAGTAGGTACTTTGTGTTTGCTTAAGAAGCACTTTCCCCATTCATTCTTTGATGTCATGGTTCATCTAGTAGTACATCTTGTCAGAGAAGTTCTTCTATGTGGGCCAGTATATTTTAGATGGATGTATCCGTTTGAAAGATATATGAAAGTGCTAAAGGGGTATGTTCAGAATCGTACTCGTCCTGAAGGTTGCATTGCTGAGCGGTATATAGCTCAAGAAGCTGTAGAGTTTTGTACCGAGCATTTATCTGATGTTACTACAGTTGGAGTGCCTTCAAGCCAGAAGATGGGAGTTTCAAAGCTATTATTAGGTTGCATAGTGAGCTTAGTTGATCTGGACTTGTTGAACCAGGCACATCTATATGTCTTGGAGAATACGGAGGAAGTCCTATCTTATATCGAGTACGTATGAGTTTAATTTTTCATATGTAGCCATTTTAAATATTATTACTCCTTATGTTTATCTTATATACAAGGGACTGTAATGCGTGACTTTTTCGTGTCAATTGTAGGGAACATATGATCCACATCAAGACCACTTATCCAAAATTTAGAAAGAGAACAAAGTAGCTACAAGATAAGCACAATAGCACTTTCATTCAATGGCTACCCTATAAGGTATATATGTTATTGAATGACATATTGAACATTTAATTTTCTGTCTTTCTATATGTTAGATTGAATTAAGATATATGTTTAATTTGCAGGTTCAAAATGAACTTAATGGGGTAGACAATAATGGCGTATCATAAAATTTAAGGTGGTTAGCAGCTGGTCCAAGCATGGCAGTGCCATCATATAGGAGCTATTTTATTAATGGTGTCAAATTTAACACCAAGGCACAAGATGATGTGCGAACTGTCCAAAATAGTAGAGTTTATTTACTTGCACATACTATGCAAGTTGCTAGTGCGAAGGATAAAAACCCTATTGTCTCCAATATGGATTTTTATGGGGTTATTCAAGAAATTTGGGACCTTGACTAACAAAAGTTTAGAATCCCAGTCTTGAGGTGTGATTGGATAGATAACACTTCGGGCCTTGTAGTCGACGAACTCGGATTTACCCTTGTAGATCTGAGTAAAATTGGACATGGGAATGACCAATTTGTTATGGCTTCTCAAGTCAAACAAGTATTTTATGTTGACGACCCAATGCATTGGGGTTGGTCGGTAGTGTTATCAATGCCTAATAGAGAATATAATGATGTTATTGGTAATGATGTGCTAGGTCACATTAGAATTGAGTGTGAGCCATTTACTAGAGGGATACCAGATGTTGTCACATTTGATGACCTAGTGGGTGAGTTTGGGAGTGAGAATATTAGAGATGGGTGTGAAGATATATGAATTGATTGATTGTTGTAATGTATGACATTAGTTATGCAGTTAATTGTATGACATTAATTAATAGCTATATATATCATTTTAATTCCGATCACATTTTCATTCTGCAGTCTTTGGGCACAACAAATCAACAATTAAAAATAATGGGTTAAAGCTGAAAATATGACGGTCAAGTTACAAAAATTGCTAAAAGAGACGTCTAAAATATAACAAACGTCAGATTTTCAAAAACAACGTGGAATGCCATCGCAAAAATGAAATAAAAAAGATTTTAGATATTGCGACTCTGAGTGAAAGGTGAAAAGTCTCTTTCGCGACTCTTCTTGCTGGGAACTGCCGTTGCAGTGGTTTCCGGCTACCGATATATTATTTCCTAAGTGTACGTCTCTCTGAATTTCAATTGCCCATGGAAGAAGGATCCCCTGGTGTCTTTCCCAAGCATTCTCGTATGACAAAGAGGGTTCGAGCTACTGCGGAGTGCGATTCTGAGTGCGATGTGGAGTCTGATTCTAATCCCAATTCGATGCAAGGGTTGATGCAAGCAACTAAGATGGATCTGATGCAGGAGTCTGAGCATACTTCAACGCCGATGGTTGATTTGTTGAAAGAATCTAAAGGTAATGAGATGCCTCATTTCTTATCTGGTATTCATAGCTTTCGTGATAAATTGATGAATAAAGTTAATATGACCAAGAATGTGGGGGTTGATATTAACTGCTTGGATACTGATTATGAGGGTCTGAATGATGAGGATGATGTATTCATTTCTCGTGGTGAGCGTGGGCCGAGTATACAGTTTTCTGATCGTGCTATGGCTCAATTTTGTGAACCTTGGAAAAATGCTTTGATCATTAAGCTCCTTGGTCGCTCTCATACGTATAACTATCTTCATGATCGCTTAGCTCAGAAATGGAGTTTGATGGGGGGGTGGAAGCTTATTGACTTGGTTAACGATTATTTTGTTGTGAGATTTGATCTGGAAGAGGACTTAAATTTTGTGTTGACTGGAGGGCCATGGATGATTGCGGGGCAATACTTAACCATACAACAATGGCGGCCTGGTTTCTGCCCTTCTACTGCACACATCACAAGAATGGCTGCTTGGATTAGAGTATCTGCCATACAACTTGAATGTTTTGATGTTTGGTCTCTTAAGAGGATTGGCAACCTTCTTGGTAAATTGTTGAAAATTGATTCATTGACTACTTCGCAAAATAGGGGTAAGTTTGCTCGTTTATGTGTGGGGTTGGATTTAACTAAGCCTCTTGATGCCTTTGTGCAAATAAATCAGAACTGGTACAGTATTGAGTATGAGGGATTACCTGATATTTGTTATCTATGTGGGTGTTATGGTCATAAAAGGGAGAGTTATACTTTGAAATCTGTGAATTTGTCAGATGAGGCTGGGAAAGTTCAAGGTGCATGAGTGGGACCTATGAATCATGACTCTGTTGGGGATACAGAAACTGGGAAGATGGCCGAGGATAGCTTGCGAGGCCCTTGGATGAATGTACAATCTAGAAGGCGACCAAAAAATATTCGTAAGGATGTTCCAGGGCAGGGTTCTGGTGGAAAGAACAAAGGGTGTTGTTTTGATGCTCTTAATGAGATTGGTGAAGATTTTGACATAAGTGGGCTTGATAATGTTACAGGTGTTAACCTAGTTCCGACGAAGGTGGTCCCTATTTTTAAATCTGTGGAGGAAGTGGGTAAGAAAGTTTGGACTAAGTCTAAACATGCTAACTCTAGTTCTAGACCTGTTCTGAATGATATCTCTAATATGAATGTGCAGAAAGTCTCTAATAGTAAGGTGATGGATAAGAGTTCGGGCTCTTCTGATAAGTTTACAATGGGGGTTTCTTGACATTCTAGTAATCTGGTTGTTGGTGGTAGGAAGCCCTCTACTCTTGGGGCTGTCACTAAGCATTTGGAGAGTTGGGGTGATGGTCAGCATATTCACCAAGAGAAAGGGGTTTATATTTTTGGGCATCAACCTCCAAATATAATAACAGATTCTCAATTCCAGGATGAGGATACTAATTTTTATGAGGATGCTTCTGAGCATGATGATGATAATGCTCTTTTGCCTAGAGGGACTGATCAGCTGGGGCAAGTGGAGAAGATGGATTTGGTTTAGGGCCAAACTAGCACTTCTGGTGGAAATTTGACTAGTAATACCTTCAACAATGTTGAAGGTATGGCTTTTGATGCTTAAGTAATGGGTTTACCCTTAGTGACTGGCTTTCTTTTAGCATATTTTTTTATGAATATTATTAGTTGGAATGCTCGAGGTGCTGCGTGCACTAAGTTTAAGACTACTGTGATGAATTTGAGTCGTACTCATCATATGGATATCCTGTTCATTTGTGAGCCTAGAATCAGTGGTGGGAAGGCTACTACTGTGGTTAAATATTTGGGGTTTTCCAATTATGAAATTGTGGATGCTAGTGGTTTCTCTGGTGGCTTGTGGTTATTATGGAATGCTAGTAAAGTCACAGTTGATATTGTTGGTACCTCAGCTCAATCTATTTCTTCTTGTGTTTGTTGGCCTGGTCAAACTCCCTGGATGTTTACTGCAGTGTATGCTCATCCTTGTATTGCTAAGCGAGAGAAATTGTGGGACTATCTTTCCTTTGTTGGTGCTAGTCATAATATGCCTTGGTTAATTGCTGGTGACTTTAATGAGATGCTGAGGTTTGAAGATAAGCTAGGAGGAGCTTCTTTATGCAGATTAAGAGGGTTTAAAACCTGGTTTGACAACCATGATATGGTGGATTTGGGTTTTTATGGATCCAAATACACTTGGACTAATAAAAAAGTTTTTAAAAGGTTGGATAGAGCTATTTGTAATTTGAGTTGGCGAAGGTTTTTTTGGTGAAGCAACTGTGAGACATCTCCCGAGGAGGAAATCATATCATAGTCCCATTAAAATCTCCTTGGCTTCTTGTTTTATTTCTTCCCCCATTGCAAAACCTTTCAGGTTTGAAGCTATGTGGCTCCAACATTAGAAATTTCAGGATGTTTTTATGCTTCTTGGGGGTCTGTTATTGGATCTGCTCTAGATAAGTCCTATGCTGTAATTTCTCCTTTGAAGCAATGGAATATTCAAGTGTTTGGTCATCTGAGGCAGAGGAAGAATAGGTTGTTGGCTCGCATTGATGGTATACAAAAATCTCTGTGTATGGGTCCAAATCGTTTCCTTAGTAATTTGGAACCCGAGTTAGTTAAGGAGTTTAATGATGTTCTTGAGCAAGAAGCTTTATTTTGGAGGCAAAAATCCAGGATTAATTGGTTGTAGAAGGGTGATAGAAATACAAAGTTTTTCCATCTTACAACTATTATTAGAAGGAGGAGAAATAAGATTGAAAGATTTAAGAATATTGCTGGTGATTGGGTTGAGGAGGCAGTGGGAATTAAAGCTTTAGCTGTGGATTATTTTTCAAACTTGTTCTCTAATGATTATATGGTGGACTCTGAGATTGGTTTTCCTAATTTGTTTCCTGCATAGATGTGGATGAGCTGAGGCTTTTAAATAGACCAGTTGCTTTGGAGGAAGTTAATGCTAGTCTATTTAATATTGGAGGGCTAAAAGCCCCTGGGATAGATGGTTTTCCTGCTTGTTTTTATCAGAGCCAGTGGAATCATTATGGTGAAGATATGTTTCAGATGGTGCTTAAGGCTTTTCATGAGTGTACAATTCCTGAGAAGCTTAATATGACTCTTATTACTCTAGTGCCTAAGGTGGAAAGCCCTTTGTCAATGGTGCAGTTTCGCCCTATCAGCTTGTGTTCTACTTTGTATAAAGTGATATCCAAGGTTATTGTTGCGAGGCTCAGAACTATCTTGCCCAATCTCATAAGCCCTAATTAGGTTAGTTTTGTTCCTGGTAGACATATTACAGATAATATTCTTATTGCTCAAGAATTGATGCATAAGTTTAAATTGTCAAAGGGTGAAAAAGGTTTAATGGCTTGGAAAATTGATCTTTCTAAGGCTTATGACCGTCAAAATTGGAATTTTATTGAGCATGTGCTTGTGGAGTTGGATCTGCCTCTCAATCTAATTAAGTTGATCATGAGTTGTGTGTCTACTGTGAAGTATCAAATATGCATCAATGGAGAGCTCACTGATTCTTTCCAACCTAAGAGTGGTATTAGATAAGGGGACCCTTTGTCTCCTTATTTGTTTGTGTTGTGTATTGAAAAGCTGTCCCATCTTATTTTTAAGGATGTTCGAATGTGTAAATGGAGACCTGTTAAGTCCTCTCAAGCTGGCCCAGCTGTCTCTCACCTCTTTTTTGCTGATGATCTAGTTTTGTTTGCTGAAGCTACCTCTAATCAAGCAAGCGTTATGAAGAATTTCTTGGAGGTTTTTTGTCAAGCCTCTGGCCAAACAGTAAATTTTGATAAATCTGCTATCTTTTGTTCTCCTAACACCTGTAAGGAGATAGCTAAGGAAATCAGTTGTATTTGTGGCTCTCCTCTAACTGAAGATCTTGGAAGGTACCTGGGCATGCCTTTACTGCATTCTTGAGTTGATAAAAGGACTTATAGCATCTTAATTGACAAAGTGCATAAAAGACTTGCTGCTTGGAAGGGTAAATTTCTTTCTTTAGCTGGTAGAGCTACCCTTATTCAATCTGTTACTTCGGCTGTACCTGTTTATGCAATGCAAACAGCTAAACTGCCTACTAGTGTGTGTGATGCACTTGATAAATTAAATCATAATTTTTTTTGGGGTGGGAGTGAGAAAATGAGCAGGGTCCATCTGTGTCAGTGGGATCTTGTTTGCAGGCCTAAGAGTAAAGGGGACTTGGGTTTTAAAAAAACTAGTGCTATGAATCAAGCTTTGTTAGCCAAGATTGGTTGGAGGTTGCATATTAAGGATGAGGGCTTGTGGGCAAAGATCTATGAAGCTAAATACCTTAAAGGCCATTCTATTCTTGATGATTCTGTGATTTTTAGACAGGATTGTTCTTCTACATGGAGAAGCGTGCTTCATGGGGCTGCTCTTCTAAGGAAGGGTATGTTATGGAGGATTGGGGATGGTGGTACTGTTAAATTTTGGAAGGATAGTTGGGTTTTTGATGCTCTTTTAAACCAAAATGATAGTAGTGTGCATATTTGTGACCAAGACTGTGTTATTTCCAGTTTTTACAAAAATGGTTGGTGGGATATGGAGAAACTAAGGGCTGCTTTACCTGATGATCTGGTCCAACGAGTTATTAGCTGTCCTGTGGGGTTTAATAGTGGGACTCAAGATGCTCAAATTTGGAAGTTTTCCTCCAATGGGATTTTCTCTGTAAAATCTGCTTATAATATGGTTTTTGAGGGCTCGGCTTGCTCTGACTTTGCTTGGAAGTTTTTGTGGAAGCTTTGGATTCCTCCCAAGTTGCATATTTTCTTTTGGCTTGTTATTCAAGGGAAAATTCTTTCTAATGAGCAAAGAGCTAGAAGACATATGTCTTTGGATGCTTCTTGTGGTTTGTGTCATTGGGCTATGGAGTCTGTTCTTCATATTCTTCGCGATTGTGTTATGGCTAAGAAGGTGTGGAATGCTCTTCTCAATTCTAGTCAAAGTGCTAGATTTTTTATTATGGACTTTCAGCCTTGGCTTAGAGTAAATTTGATGTCAAAGATTGTTTGGGCTGATGGCATTCCCTGGATTTTGGTCTTTGTTTTCACATGTTGGTACATATGGAAATGGAGGAATTACTATGTGTTTCATGGTGAAGAAGAGTTGGCTTTTGACTCCATACAGATTATTATTGCTGCTATGAAGGAATGGCTTAAAGCTTATAATGTTCCTTCTATCAAGTGTGCTAAGGTTGAGGCTTGGTTTGCTTAGGAGCCTCCTCCTGCTGGGTTCTTTAAACTGAATGTTGATGGCTCTAGAAAAGTTGCTTCTGGCCATATTGGTGCTGGAGGTGTGATGCGTGATGGTTCTGGTGATTGGTGTCGTGGGTTTGCAATTAATTTGGGAAAGGGGCAGATTCTAGAGGCTGAATTATGGGGCTTGTTCTTTGGTTTGAGGATGGCTGTTGCGAAAGGGTTTAATAACCTTATTGTTGAGATGGATTCAGCTATTGCTATTCAGCTTGTTCAGCAGCATGAGTCTCTTACTTTGCACCCTCTTGCATCTTTGGTCTCTAGTTGTTGGCAGTTATTGCAGCAGCTTGAGAATTGCAGCCTCCATCATATTTTTAGGGAGAAAAATAGTGTTGCAGATTGACTAGCTGCTTGGAGTTATAATTTAGATCTTGGTATTTGCATTTTTTATGAGGCTCCAAGTTGGGTTGGGTCCTATTTGGTGGATGATTTGTTAGGGGTGTCTAGGCCTTGTTTGATCTGTGTTGTTTTGTTTGTTTTGTTTGTTTGGGGTTTTCCCCCCAGTTCACCAAAAATAAATAAATAAATAAATAAAAACCGCCATTTGAAAAAGAAAACACGTCGGTTAATTCAAATTAATTTGAACACAGTTAATAAATATTAACAACAACGATGGTAAAGAAAATAATTAATGACATACAATAAAGAATAACACGACGGAAGAGAGCTCAAACTGACGAATTTAAGAATACCATCGATTGATGATTACCGTCGTAAAAACAATGTTGCACGTCAGTTATAATAAAACAATTGACGTCTCGGAGAATACACACGTCAAAAAAGGTTATAAAGAGACTTAACAAAGACTAGCCACGTCATGGAATAAACAAATCACCGACGTAGTAAGTTATATAACAACGTTGAATAATTGGATTCTTGGGACATAGTAAAGTTCTAACCACGACCTTCATTTTACAATATCCGACGTCAAATCCATAATTCAAGGTGTTTACTTACTTCTTAACGACGGTTAGGCTAAAAGCAATGACGTCTCAGAGATTACACACGTCTAAGTGGCTCACAAAAAGAGACTTTTAAAATGCAAACCATGTTAAAGCCTATACAAACCGACGTTGTAAATAATTAACCACGTTCCAAAATGTGACTCCTAGGCCATAGTAAATGGGTTAAACATGACAGATATTTTAATTAACCGACGTGCAATATTAAATACACATCGTTTATTTCTCTGTTCACGCCGTCAAAACCATTTTCAACATCTGTGGTGACCTAAGGTTATTTCGTTTTTACGTCAGTCCAAGTAAATATGTGCCATGTTAAAGCTTTCAAACGTCAATTTTTTTTGATAAAAGTGACGTCTAATTTACCATGTTATATGTTTTAGACGTCAGTTTTTTTATTTAGTGAATGTAGTATATGTTAACCACGACGGTTTCTAAGTTTTACACGTCGTTTTCTTTCAATTAGAGACGTTGATAATCATTTTACGTCCGCTTTGTAGTTGTTCTTGACATTTAACATTATTTAAACGTCTATGTTTTACTATAACCGTCGTCTAATATAGTCGAAGTTGTCTTTTTAAGCTATTTATTTATGAATTAGACGTTGGTTTTATTTGTTTTGTGACGTGTAATATATTAACTATGTCGGTTATTTTCCGTAGTATATGTTAACCATGACGGTTTCTATGTTTTACACGTCGGTTTTGTTTCAATTAGAGACGTTGATAATCATTTTTACGTCCGCTTTGTAGTTGTTCTTGATATTTAACATTATTTAAACGTCTGTCTTTTACTAAAACCGTCGTCTAATATAGTCGAAGTTGTCTTTTTAAGCTATTTATTTATGAATTACACATCGGTTTTATTTGTTTTGTGACGTGTAATATATTAACGACGTCGGTTATTTTCCGTCGTTATTTTATGTATTAAAATATGGCGGTCGATTTCACATCGGTTTTAAACATGCTAGACGACGGTGGATTCCCGTCGTCTATTCAATTTCTATAGTAGTGAGGTGTTTGATTGGACAATAATAATAGCCAATGGCGATTCTATCCTCTTTCTATATATTCGGCCCAGCCTATCAAAAGAAAGCTATTTCCGGAATTTTAAGTGAAATTTTATTCCCCTTAGGCAGTTCCACCCATTTGCCATTGCAAAGGGTAGGTAAGTGTAGTTACTATTCATGTGAATAGTATTTTTCATAGCATGTTTATTTTGCTTTTCCACCCACTGCCATGGCAACCCAAGGGTAATTACTATTCACATGGGATTAATTTTATTTATACGTATGAGATTAATAAATAAAAATTGCTAAGTACTTATAACAAAAAATTCTAAATATTTTGGTATTTTTAAAGAATTTTTTCCAATTTTCTTTGCCCTCAAGCTGTTCTTGCCTTCAGGCCTGCCCAATTTTGCTAGAGCCCACCATCTACTTGGGCTAGATTTGATTGGTGGAGTGTGTTTTTGTAGCATGTGGGGCCTTTTGCCCTGACAATCCAAACCAGTGGAACTGCTCTTAGAAGTTAGATATGTCAATGGCTAATCAATGAATTGTAATCTCACACATCCATTCTAGTGAGTGAAATACTTTTTTCATTTGTACTATACACGTGACCGGACGACTATAATTAGAAGTCCTTTTTTTTTTTCCTGAAATAAGGGAAACCCCAGAAAACAACTTAACCCCACACATGAGTCGAGGCCTAGCAAGACCAAGTAAGTCATCATCAACAGATAGCTAACCCAGACAGGAGCCTCATCAAAGAAGCAAATTCCCAAGTCTAGATTATAACTCTAGTTTTCCAAACAATCCGCAACACAATTCTTTTCCCTGTAAATGGGGACAAGGTGACAATTTCCAATTTGTCTCATGAGATCACAACAACTATGCACCAAAGCAGCAAGAGGATGGCATTGCAATGAATTGATTTGTTGAACAAGTGAGACAGCAACAGCATCATCCATTTCAATAGCAAGGTTAGTGATATCTTCTCAACATCAAGCTTTAGACCAAATATTGGCCCCAAACCTTAGCCTCAAGGATATGACCTTGGCCCAAATTCACAGCGAACCCGGCAATCTAGTCACCTGATTAGTCACAAATAACACCTCATGCTCCAATAATATTAGTGGCAGCCCTTCTAGAACCAGCCATATTCAGCTTAAGTTGACCAATTGTAGGAGGTTCCCAAGCCAAAAAAAACACGTACTCTATCAGGTTTCTTACCAAAGTCATTAGCGGCTTTAACCCACTCAACAATTGCAGTAAAGATGGTTTTCCTAGATACGCCAATTCTAGATATACCAACAAGTAATGGCAAAAATAATATTCCAACCAATACCACTAGGTCCTTTAACCTTAGAGAGTAAGTTGCCTAGGAACCAAGGTTTTAGCTTAGATAGGACGAAGTGAGGAGAGGAATGTAAATTTACAACAGAATTTCATACCATCCTAGCTCTGGGACAGTCCCTAAGAATATGAATAACGGATTCAGTTTGCCAATGACACAGAAGACAAGAAGGATCAAAAGTTAGAAGTCCTTTACTAATCCTTAAGGGCACTTTCCTATTATAACGAAATACTGCAATAAGAATGAAAGAAACAACCAACTTGGCCAATCAAAAGGAAAGTCTCCATCCATGATTTTTATCGTTAAAGATTTATCTTAAGTATTAGTTGATAGGTTTATTTACTAAAACTCAAACCCTAAAGAAATAACCAAAAATTGCATCATACCTAAATTGCTTGATAAGTTTCTTCAACAAATAGAATCTATCATGTAATTTGTTTGTGATGGCACAAGATAACATGTAATTTGTGTAAGCTATAAGTAATCTCTTGCCACAAAGGTGTGATACTTAATTAAGGAAGCTTGCATGTGTTATTTGTTAGTGTTGTGAATAAAGTTAAATGGAAAACTGTTTTCTCTTAACAAATTGAGAATCGGTTTCTTGGAAAGTATTTATGCTTTTCTTTTGCTAATCCTTACAACTTTGAACACTCCCTCAATCAATTTCTCACAATTGAAACACTCACTAGTCAACTTCAAAATATGGAAGTTGATTTTAAAGATATTCTCAGAATAAATGAGATCAATTATGATCTCACTCATGTTATTTGTTCATTTGTGTATCTTGTAGAATGACTCCAAAAGTTTGGGACAAAGGAGAAGCATTTGGCTTTTAATAGGTGTCACTCGTGTCAACATATCACAAATGGCATCCTAGTAAAGAATATAGTGGAGCTAATTAAGAAGTGGAATGAAGATGAGCTGGAGCGAAAAAGGGTTAAGGCGCAGAATAGTCTCAGAAATCTCATAATCTTTTTAAGGTTCAGAATCTCAAGATCACATAAAGCTCGGTGTATGCGCTTATGGAAGATGACGAAACCTTTAAGCTACTTCGATACAAGAACCTCCTAGTGCAATCTGTGAAAACTACGCCCGAACCCGAATCACCTGTTGAGATTTTCTATACCCCACTAATAGGGAAATAGCGGTACTTGACCCGTTCCCTACTAGGGAGAACAACATTTTCATGATAGCATGCTGTGACAAGAAGGATTAGATAGCTACATGTTGTTTTCGTTAAAAATTATTGGAGCAGTTGATTTTAAGTTGGATTCAAGATTTATTTTAGAGTTGGATGATGTAGTTTTCAATACCCTAAATAAAGAGAAATTTAATTATGTTTCAAGATTATTAAGAGTTTTATTTTGGATTCAATAAAGATGTTTTTGCTTCTCAGAATTCAAAGACAATAAGATGGATTATATTGTTTCAATTACAATAAAGATGGTGAAGTTTTAATAGTTTAATCGAGTGAGAAAAAGATTAGGAGTGAAGGAAAATCCACCAGGTTATGGCATGGATGTTTAGGGCACATTTCAAAAAAAAAAATGAAAATTCTTGTTAAGGAACAAATCTTGCCATCAGTGATGACGAAATTTGCATTGAATGTGTTAAAGGAAAACTCACTAAGACTAAGAAGAAAGGTGCAACTTGTAGTAGTGATCTCTTAGAAATCATCCTCACAGATATTTGTGGACTGTTCCCTCATCAAACAATTGATGAAAATCGCTATTTCATCACCTTTATAGTTGGCCATTCTTGTTTTGGATATCTATATCTCATAGCAGAAAAGTCTCAAGCTTTTGAAATGTTCAAGACTTTCGAATTAAAGTAGAAAGGCAACTTGAGAAAAAATCAAAATTGTGAGGTCAGACAGAGGGGTGAATATTATGGATGTTTGATGGAGGAAGATGTGCTAGACTTTTTTACTAGGTATCTACAAAATAATGGAATAGCTGCTCAGTACACAACGCCAGGAATTCCGCAACAGAATGGTGTGGCTGAAATCGAACTTCGAAGGATATGGTTCGTAGCATGATTTCCAAAACGATTTGCCTATGCCTTTCGAGAGAAGCGATCAAAACAACAAACTAAATACATAATAGAGTGCCTAGAAAGTCTGTGCCTAAGACACCTTTCGAAATTTGGACTACTAGAAAGCCTAGCCTGAGACATCTCAATGTATGGGGTTGCAGGGCTGAAGCTAGAATCTATAACCCTCAAGAGAAGAAGCTTGATCATGAAATGATTAGCTGTCATTTAATAGGTTACCCCGCAAAGTCAAAGGGTTTTAGATTTTATTGTCCAAATTATGGTACCCGAATTGTTGAGACTGGTTGTGTGAAGTTTATAGAGCATGAGGAGAATGCCACTGGGAATGGAGATTTTAATTTTGAAGAAGACGGTGATGTAGCTGTGATTAAGAATGTTGAACAAGATGTTACACCCTTGATTCCTTTAAGTGAAACGGTATTGGAAAATCCTCAATTTGAAGAACCAGTTGATTCGCAAGAATAAGCTGTCGAGAATCCTGAGTTAGATAATTCATAAGAAACCAGTACAACTGAGGAGATCTGACAGACCAAAAAGATCCACAGCAAATTCAGATTATGTGTGCTTACAAGAAGTAGATTTTGACATTGGAGATAAGGCTGATCCAACAAGTTTTAAAGAAGCTATGGAGAGTCAGAATGCAGACAAATGGAGGGAAGCGATGTTGAATGAACTCGAAAGCATGAAGAATAATCAAGTATGGGAATTAGTTGAACCTCACAAGAGCCATAAATTGTTAGACTTGAAATGGGTATTTAAAACAAAGAAGGATAAGAATGTGGAAGAATCGAAAGATTTAAGGCTAGATTGGTAGCCAAAAGATTCACCCAATGGGAGGGAATTAACTACACTGAGACGTTTTCTCCAGTTTCCACCAAAGATTCTTTTCACATCATTATGGTTTTGGTGGTGCATTATACCCTATTTTTGGATCAAAACGGATGTCAAAACTGCTCTCTTGAATGGTGAACTCCAAGAAGAAAAATTATATGAGGCAACCTGAAGGGTTTGCAAAGGAGAGAAAAGAGCATATGGTTTGCAAACTTGGCAAAGACAATTTATGGACTAAAGCAAGCAAGGAGGAGGTGGTATTTCAAATTCCATCAAACTGTTTCATCTTATGGTTTTGAAGAGAACATAACCAACCAATGCATCTATCTGAAGAAGTGTGGGTGCTGATTTATTTTTCTGGTGCTGTATGTCGACAATATTATTTTGGCTACAAATGACCACAATTTACTGAAGGACACTAAGGAACTACTTTCAAACAATTTTGAGATGAAGGATTGGGAGAAGCTGCTTTTGTGTTAGGCATTGAAATTTAGAGAGACTGAGCTCGGGCCTCCTAGGCTTATCACAGAAAACATACATTGAAAGGATACTCAAGCGTTTTGACATGAGTATGTGTTCTGGACAGAAAGTTTCGTTAGCTAAAGGAGATTTAAAGAAGGAGCATTGCCCCAAGAATAAAGAAGAAGAAGAAGAGATAAGGAACAAGCCATACGCTGCTCTAGTTGGAAGCATTATGTATGCATAAGTGTGTACAAGGGCAAACCTAGCCTTGTGCATTAGCAAGATGGGGAGATTTCAGTTAAATCTGGGAATGCAACATTGGATAGCTAGAAAAAGAAGATTCTGAGGTACCTACAGAAAACAAAGGCTTGTATGTTGATTTACAGACGCACAGAGAATTTAGAGCTTGTTGGTTATGCTTATGCGAATCTTGGAAAAGCAGAGGATGATTACATCTCTACTTCAGGTTTTCTTTTCAAGATGGCAGGAGTAGTTGTTGCTTGGAAGAGTGCTAAACAAATTGGTGTTTCGAGTTCAACCGTGTTTTCAGAATACATAGTTTGTTGTGAAGCCACTTCTCATGCAGTGTGGCTAAGGAATTTTATTAAAGACATTAAGGTGGTGGACTCGATTTCTAGACCAATATAGATATATAATGACAACACTGTGGCTGTTTTTCACTGCATGAACAACACGATGTCGTTTGGACTTTAGCATATTGACAAAAAATATTTAATAGTGAGGGAGAAGGTAGCAGACAAACTAGTTAGGTTTGATCATATCTGAACTCAAGATATGATTGCAGATCCATTCACAAAGTTTTGCCTTCAAAAGCTTTTCTGAGACATGTTGAGAGCATGGGATTATTTCCTAGTTTTGATGCTGCAATCTAGTGGGAGTCTTGTTCCCATTCTGATATTTACTAGTTTTGTTTATTTTGTTGTTTTCTGGATTGAGGGATTTGCATTTACGGATGTTAATTTGGTTGACAGTTTTATTTATTATTGAATAAATTCTACCATTTTGACTATTTAGATGTTTAACCTTATTATGCAATTCTGTTTATGCATGTGAGTTTATGGTCTCTTTTGAGATACTATTATTTTAATAACACTGCGGATTGACTCTGCTAAGTTGTAAAGGGGTACTTGTATTTAAAAGCATAAAGATTCACATTAAAGATCAATACATATTAAGGTTCGCGTTGTAGGTGCTTCACGTGTTTTAAGATTGCATTATGTGATTATAGATGGCTTGTTTTTAACAAAGAGAGCAGTGCTTATCTATTGTTCATTTTGTCTAATCACTTTTCACTATAGTTTGAGGGGAAGGACTTAACTGTTTTAAACTCATGGCCAATAAAGATTATCAAACCTTTCGGAATACATAAGCTTAGTGTTCTAGTGCTTGATTTAGTGGGAGAATGTTATGTTTTCCTATTTAGATCGGTGCACTAGATACTAAGCTATATCAGGTTTTGATAAGAGTTTAAATTAAGTCGTACCTTGAGGCCCAAAGCCTTGTGAAATAAGGAAGGGTTTTGAAGCCTATTAAGGGGTCCTATTTATTTCCTTTTTTGCGTGAACCGATTTGGTGGGCTTAGAAGATTAGTCAAGTCGGCCATCGGTGATGAGTAGAGAGGAATTGACCTAGCCCTATATAAGCTTAAGGCTTTGCTCTCATCAAACACGTTCTCTAACCCTATTCTCATCATAAAGAGATAGATGAAAATATTCTGAGAGAGAGCAGAAGTCTTGAGCCATTCCTGTTCTTGGTAGGATATTGTTGCTACAACATATTGGATGAGTTCAGAAGTTGGGTACTTAAGGAAGATGGCTCCAGGTATGTCCTTGTGTTTATACGTATTTCAGATTGTGTGAAAGATCTAGAACATGTAATAAAGTAATCTAACAGGAAAACATTTGCAGTAACTATATACTGAACAGTTTGGATGATAATCTTTAGCATATCTATATAACCTGTAAGTTTGCCAATGATTTGTGGGAATCATTGGAAAAGAATACAAGTTTGAAGATGTTGGTCCAAAATGATTGTCATTGGCAGGTTTCTGAAGCACAACATGATTGATTCGGAATTTGTTATCAGTTAGCAAGTAGAACTTGAGAAACAAATTTATGAACTTGATGCTAAGTTTTGTTTTATCAATAAGAATTCCACAGTTGATGAAACAAATTGAAACGCTATCACCATCGTGGAAGTAATTTAAGATGTACCTCAACCACAAACGTAGGGAGATGAAGATGAAGGATATGATTCTAAAGTTTGAGTGGAAGAAAATCACATGAAGGGTGACAAAATGATGTGTTTGTCAAACAAAGTAGGGTAAATATTCAATTATGCTCATATATTTATTCTTCTTCAATATGGAAGTATTTATATAAGTACAAAGATGTGTGATCCCTAAATAAAATAGGAAATATATCTAAATTACAATAGTAAATAAATCTCAATTACAATAGTAAATAAATCTCAATTACAATAGGACAAAATAAACTGGTAAGTAACAAAAAACCTAACTAAGGAAGGAACCAAAATCCTAACTAAGTAAGGGTACTCGCCAATACTCCCTCTCAAGTTGGGGCAAAGATGTTTTGCATGCCCAACTTGATAAGCAAGTCATAGAACACTATACTTGAGACAAACAAATTGTAGAGAAGGTCTTTCGTCAACCACAAGTGGAACAATTGACAAACCAAAGCAAAAATTGTAGCAGAAACAAAAAAGAAAATACTAACAAATAGGGCACATAGCAGAACACAGAAACCCTATGAACACCATAGTAGATAAGGCAGAACATAGAAACCCTGTGAACATGGCAAAGGCAAGGCAAAACCAAACCCTAAACATAGGGTAAGGCAGGGCAAAGCAAATCAAGGTACAACAAAGGCAAAACCAAACTCTAAAAAATTGGGTAAGGCAAGGCAAATTAAGGCAAGTAAGGTAAAGACAAGGCAAGGTCAAAGGCAAAGCAAGGGCAAATAAAGGCAAGGTCAACGACGATAGCTACAATAATGGAAAGCGGAGCAAACAAAGACAAGGGCAAATGCAACATCAAGGGCAGCAACAATGAAAACGGAAACAAATTATTTCATATCAACTTTAGCTAATTCACACAGACACAACTTCTCTTCACACCCCTTCTTCCCCTGAAGAGAAGGGGTCGTCAAAGTCAAGAAATAGGTAATATCTTCATGAAAAGAGAAACATATATATTTTTTGGTTTCATACATTATATAGAAATAATGCACTTATTTTTTGGGTACCTATTATGTAAGAAAATAGGTACATTTATATAACAAAAATAGGTATAAGGATAAATGAATTTGTTTTTTGTACCTATTAAATTATGAGCGACAAAAATAGGTACATCATTTCTATATAACAAAAATAGGTAAAAAAGGATACATAGCTCGGATAAATGAAATTTTTTTATACCTATTTTTGTTAAAGAAAATAGGTACATTATTTTCATACAAAAATGCGTATGTCACTTTGAAATAGAAAATTTTATAAACTTTTTATAAATTAAAAACATATTTACAAAATAACGTACCTAGCTCAGATAACAAACTCAGTTTTTCCATAACAACTGATGTTAAAAATTAAAAACATCAGCACTCCATGAGAACCGAAGCCTATAATTAGAAGGGTCAATAATATTTGTAAAAAGTCAAACCATTTGCAGGCTTTCCACTTCAGCATAAACACAAAAATTGAAGGCGTAGACCATTATTTGCTACAACAGTAGCATCTTTTTTGATGTGGTAAGTCATAGCACGCATCAGTATAATCAAAACCCTTGATGCTATAATGAGTATTTAGCATCAGTGCTAATGTATTTCCTGATGTTGTTAAAGGTTTAGGCATCAAAGGTCAACGCTCTTTTGGCATATGGAAACAACTTACGCATCGGAGATTATGTAAATAGCGATGCCGTAAGTAATATTTAGCAACGGATAATATCCGAAGTGTATGACTATATCATACGCATTGGTTCCCAATACTTCGGTTCTTAAGTACCTTTAGCAACTGATATTATCCGTTGCTAAAAGTCAATTTTCACATAGTGGAGGTATATGTTACTTTGTAATAGAAAATTTTGTAAACTTTTTATAAATTAAAAACATATTTAGAAAAATAGGTAAACACAAAATTTTGTACACTATTTATAAATTAAAAAAATAGTTACAAAAAATGAATTTTTTTGTACCTATTATGTAAGAAAATAGGTATGTTACTTTGTAATAGAAAATTTTGTACACTTTCTATAAATTAAAAACATATTTCAAAACAACATACCTATTTTTCATTAATTCTATATTAAAAAATAGGTACATTGAATAAAAGAACATATGAATATGATCCAAACGTTTCTTCTTTTTGCCAGCGTGACCCAAACGATTAAATTCACAATCAAAACCTATAATAAAATAATTAAATATGCAAATTAACCCTATTATAAACGGACAGTCAATAATGATTGATTTATAGACAAATTTTTTGGAGGGAATCACCACAATAAATTGGGGAACCAAAATTAAAACACTATCACATAGCTAGCACATTGAATTTTAAATAGGGTTATTTCGGGAATCTAAAAATTATAATAAATCATATCTTGAGCTTGATAAGTAACTTGATGAGTTGGATATTACTTATAAAAATTGGATATTATTTATAGGAACAAAAAATGAAAGGTTGCAGGCAAGGAAAATTGAAGCAATACTGTATGCATCTTTTTGGGAAAAAAAAAGGTAAAAAATTAAGGAAAGCTTTGACGAAAAAAAAAAAAACCAATCCCAAATAGGACCATAGTATCACACTAACCTCAAAATTGATGATATTTCATAAGAAAATGGCCTTTGTGGAGTGGGATTTAAGTTGGTGATTAGGTTAGATAAGATTTGGTTTGGAATGGCCAAATGTCGTCGTTTGCCATTCTTCGTTTACCAACAAATTGCCCTTGTTGACCAAAATGAGGCACCTTGCCATGCATCGTCACTATTCTATACCTACTACATACCATTATTGTTGTAGGTTTGAATAGTGCTGTGAGTTCTGCTATCAATTGTGCATTTCACCAAATGTGAAAATGAATACTTTGGGAATGCAAAATGTGTTTCAAATTTGGGAATGCAATGATCTTCTCTATAATACTTTAATTATGTTTCAATAGCTGCTGGTCCACCAACTTTAGATAACTTTTCTATAATTTTGTTAGAAAAGAAACTGGTATATAATTTTTACTATAATTTTTCAGTCCTTTTAGGTGTTTTAGTTTAATCGATAATTAATCTAAAACTTGATGAACTACAAATCTGATCGGCTCCGAATCTTGTCATATTGACTAAAAGGAATTTTAATCGCAATGGCCCATGTCCTTGAACTTATACATTTTAGTCCACCAATTCATTTCCGTGCCATTTTGGTCCTCTAACTCCTCATTGATGTCAATTCATTCATTTTGGTCCCATTTTCTGTTAATTTTAAGTGTCATACTAAAATAAGTCTTTACAATTCAAAAACTCTAGAAATTAACTCACCAATAATACAATGTTTAAGTAAAACCCAATTTTAAATTATGATAAAATGTGTCCATGTAGGTTGAATTATATACAAGATGCTATTTCAATCACCTAATTAAGGCAAATGAATAATACCTATTAGACAACCTAAACTGTTGGAAAACCCTAAACTCTCTCTAAAGGTGAAACTGTGAGCTTGCACTGCAGCCGTCACCCCCTTATGGGGGTGGGTGGCTTCCCCATCTTCCATCTTTCTCTCCTCATCTCCCTTTCTACTTTCCTAGTTTTCTTCCCCTCTCCTCTTCTTTCCCTAGATTCCTTTGGATTTTAGGTCCTCTTGCCCAGATCTATCTGGATCTTGTCTTTTGTTTGTTTGTTTGTGTGTTTTCTATTGTAGGTCCTTGGTGACTTTTGTTGTTCTTGGATGTGTCTTGCTGTCGCTAGGATGGCTGCGATGTGGTGTTGTCGACCCAGCTTTTTCTTTGGTTTTCTTTGTGTTTTTGAAGCAAGTATTGCAACCCACTGTACATGCCATGATTTTGTTGCAGCTTTTGGTATACTCACATGGACTTTGCTCCAGTTTAGTGTTTGATGCAGATTTGTCGTTACTACCGTTGCGCAGTGGATCTGTATTGTAGGTCTGAGTATAGGTGCTTTTGTCTGCCGAATTGGAGGTTTTATGTTTTTTTGGCATGCGTAATTCTCTCCAGATCAAACCAATTTATTTTGTGTTTGGTCACTGGGGATGTTGTACTCATGTTTGGCATTGCAGCTATTCTGTACTTTTTTGTGTTATCAATAAAATTACTATTGATTTAAATAATAAAAAAATATTTAAACATTACCTAATATATCCTCCAATATTATAGATGTATATGTATAATATATATTCCAATAGGTACAATACTCATAGAAAAATAGATGACACTATGTAACAGAAGAAAGATAAAAAAATATATATATAGCTCGAACAGATTAATATTTTTTGGGTGCAAATGAATATATATATTTTTTTTTGGGGTTTCGTACGTTATAGAAATAATGTACCTATTTTTTTGGTACCTATTATGTAAGAAAATAAGTACATTAATATAACAAAAATATGTATAAAAAAATTACATTGCTCGGATGAATGAATTTTTTCTTTTTTGTGCCTATTAAATGATGATTGATTTACAGAAAATTTTGGGAGGGAATCATCACAATAAATTGGGGAACCAAAATTAAAACACTACCACATAACACATTGAATTTTAAATAGGGGTATTTTGGGAATCTAAAAATTATAATAAATCATATCTTGAACTTGATAAATAACTTGATGAGTTTGATCCTAGTCATGGATTTTTACTTATAAAAATTAGGTATTATTTATAGGAACAAAATGTAAAGAGTTGTAGGCAAGGAAATTGAAGCAATAGAGCATGCATTTTTTTGGGAAAAAAAAAAGGTAAAAAATTAAGGAAAGCTTTGGCGAAAAAATAAAAAGCAATCCTAAATAGGGCCATAGTATCACACTTACCTCAAAATTGGTGATATTTCATAAGGAAATGGCCTTTGTGGAGTGGGATTTAAGTTGGTCATTAGGTTGGACAAGCTTTGGTTTGGGATGGCCAAATGTCGTCGTTTGCCATTCTTCGTTTACCAACAAATTGCCCTTGTTGACCAAAATGGGGCACCTTGAGATGCATCGTCACTATTCTATACCTACTACATACCATTGTTGTAGGTTGAATACCTCTGTGTTGACCTACGTCGCAAAATGTTTTTCAAATTTGGGAATGCAATGATCTTCTCTTTTACAACAATAATCAATAATACTTTAATTATGTTTCAATAGCTGCTGGTCCACCTTTAGATAACTTTTCTATAAGAGTGCTACTATTTCCACCCACCCGTCCTATTTTCACACCCACTTTATCTTTAAAAATTTAAAGATAAATTGACTCCTTTGTAAAATAACTTCTAAGGACTCAGAAAAAAATCTCAATACACCTATAACCTCTGCAACCTTCAACGTCTTATGACTCTTATCAACATTCTCATGTGCTTTCCGGAAAAAATGGGTACCATCCAATATTCAAACAAACCCAATAAGAAAACATGAACAAGTGCTCAAAATTGTGAAAGAAATTCAAAATCCCAACATTTCCTGAGAGATCCGCTATTTGGTCACTAAGAAATTAAAAGAAAAAAAACAAAAAGCTCTTAAACCCATATTTGGTTCTATTAAGAAAAGTAAAGGCCAAGTCAAACTCAAAGTGATCCATAACTATTGGTTCCATATTCTTGTTGAATAAGATTTTATGGCAACCCAAACAGAAAGTTAGGAGAAGACCCACATGGGTAGGACGCATGGAGGTTTCAAGTGCGGAGAGGCAGTGGTCAAAGGAGCCGAGAATGGAGACGACACTGTTAGTGATGGTTTGGCTCTTTCGCAGTGACTCGCTCATCATGGCTGCTCAGACGCTCAGTGAATCGCTGCCCATTGTTGTAGGTTTGAATAGCTCTATGTTGACCTACGTCGCAAAATGTTTTTCAAATTTGGGAGTGCAATGATCTTCTATTTTTCAAGAATAATCATTAATACTTTAATTAAGTTTCAATAGCGGCTGGTCCACCAACTTTAGATAACTTTTCTATAATTTTGTTTGAAAAGAACTGGTATGTAATTTTTACTATAATTTTTCAGTCCTTTTAGGTGTTTTAGTTTAATCGATAATTAATCTAAAACTTGATAAACAACAAATCTGATCGGCTCCTAATCTTGTCATATTGACTAAAAGGAATTTTAATCGCAATGGCCCTTGTCCCTGAACTTATACATTGTAGTCCACCAATTCCTTTCCGTGCCATTTTTGGTCCTCTAACTCCTCCTTGATTCCAATTCATTCATTTTGTCCCATGTTCTGTTAATTTTAATCCAGTGAATATCATGCGACATTATTTTAGGGCTAAATTCGACTTTTGAGTCCATTCTAAGTCACCATAGGCAAAATTATGGCTAAATTGGGTTCTAAGAATTTTGGTGAATTAGGATATCAAATTCATGGGAAATTAGATAGTTATGTGAATTAAAGTTTCAATTTGGGGGAAATGGGTGGTCAAGAGTTGTGTTAGTGGTTTTAGAAGAATACTTGTGTTTGAATCGATTGTTTTACCCTTCAAATAGACAGTCAAATTGACGTGAATGAGAGAATTGGAGGGCTAAAATGACATGACAATTAGTTGGACAACCAAAAATGAACTCGGATATAAATTTCAGAGACTATATTATAGTTAAAAACCCCAACTAAAATTTTATTTGGGCAAAGAAAGAAGTGGAGTGCATTGCAGCAAGGGATGGTGCAATGTTGTTCTTTTGGCCGATGACCTAGATCATACGTATTTGAAGATCGATTATGTTCAACCAGCTGGAGCAGATGGAAACAATTGCATTTGCGTATATAGCTAGTTTCTTCATGGATATCTTTAACCAAGTAATTAATTTGATGGGTTGCATGGTGTTAAGTTGAAACTTGAATCATCTTTCAACTTCGGAAAAAGAACACCACTAAAACTAATAGTTAGTTGGTAGCTTTTACTTCTACTCGATCATGCCGCGTCAGGATATGCAAGCAAGATATGATTACATGAGGCTGACACAATTGGTGAAAATATTTAACCTCAACGCTTCAGTTAGTAGGTAGGACGACCAAACGAATATTTGATTACATGAAATAAGACACTTCTCTCAGCCAGCATGGAATTAGTTGAACAGCCTGCGAACACACCGACTAAGTCGGAGAAAAAGAAAAAAGAGATGAAATATTATGCAATATATCAATTGTTAGCTCGGACGTGATCTGCAATTTGTCATCTAAATAAATAATGGAGGGCATGGAATTGGAGGTTTCATAACTTCATGACCTAACACATCAACAACTTGTGTTATGCGTCTAGTGCACCTTCGACAGTTTTTTGTCAATGTTTTTTTGTTGTTGTGTCTATAGCTAGCTAGCCCACCAACTAATAGATGAAGAGTAACTTGTAATGTACTACAAAACGTAAAAGCCCTAGATAGCTTGCATATGAAATATTGTGACGGAAAAGGAAAATATCGTGAGAAATGTCTATATAAATAGGTTTCTTCTGTTCTCATTTGCAAGAAAAGCAAAGACATTATTAGATCGGAATGGGAAAGAGCAAAGTGCTTGTGGTAGGTGGAACCGGGTACATGGGAAGAAGGATTGTAAATGCAAGCCTAGCCCAAGGCCACCCAACCTATGTCCTTCAAAGGCCAGAGATTGGCCTTGACATTGATAAGTTGCAAATGCTCTTGGCATTCAAGAAGCAAGGGGCTCATCTTGTGGAGGGCTCATTTTCCTGATTTTCAAAGCCTTGTTGATGCTGTCAAGCTTGTGGATGTTGTCATTTGCACAATGTCTGGGGTTCATTTTCGTAGTCACAACATTTTGTTGCAGCTCAAGCTTGTTGAAGCTATCAAACAAGCCGGAAATATTAAGGTACGGAAAAGCTTAATCTCTCCAGGCATCCTATTTGTATTCGGCACATATATACAAATTAAGCAAGGATAGATTAAGATATTGCTTACAACAAACTCCGGGCTTTTTTTGTGTAGCGTTTCTTCCCATCAGAGTTTGGTCTAGATCCAGCACTTATGGGACATGCACTTGAACCTGGGAGAGTTACATTTGATGAGAAAATGGTGGTGAGAAAGGCAATACAAGATGCTAAACTCCCCTTCACTTATGTCTGTGGTGCTGGCTTTGCCGGTTATTTTGCCGGCAACCTTTCGCAGATGGGAACACTCGTTCCTCCAAGGGAAAAAAGTCCTTATTTATGGAGATGGTAACTCTAAAGGTACAAGTTAATAAATGAAATCAAAAGCCACATCCTTTATGATGTGTATATATGCAAATGCAACTCAAGTGTGGTTGAAGTATAAATGACATAGAATTAATCGTCTTTTATGATGTTCTTCATGCTGTGCAGTGACTATTGTAGATGAAGATGACCTTGCAACATATACGATCAAAACAATAGATGATCCACGAACATTGAACAAAACATTGTACTTTCGTCCACCCGAAAACGTACTCACTCAAAAACAACTGGTCGATATGTGGGAAAACCTTACAGGCAAGAAACTAGAACATATCACCGTTTCGCAACAAGATTTCCTTGCCTCTATGAAAGGTATGTATCATACGGAATTTATTGAACGCAAGAAAATTACCAAGTTAATTAATTTATTACAAAGTTACATTTAATCTATAATTTTATATTTCAGGTATGGACTATGCTGGCCAGGTAGGAGTGGGGCATTTCTACCATATTTTCTATGAAGGTGCTCTGACAAACTTTGAAATAGGAAAAGAAGGAGAAGAAGCTTCAAAGCTTTACCCAGAAGTGAAATACACCCGCATGAATGAATACTTAAAAATTTATGCATGAGAACAAAACAAAGTGTTTAATGATAGATCCTGAAAGAATTAATACATTTATATGTTCTTATCATTTTTATGGACGTTTCGAGCTCTATTATGTATTGTCATTCCTTGACTCCACCATCAACTATTATAAACAAAAATAATAACATTTGTGGGCATGAGATGTTTTATGTCTGCAACAATTCATAGTGCACATTCTGACCAATATACTTGGAATTATACAGTGTTTCTTAATAAATCAGGCTGTTGTAGTTTGCTCAATTGATACAAAAACTCAAGAAAATTGGTCTAATACTTTCAAGCATGAGAAACAAAAATTGCACATCAACCTGCTTAGCAAATTACGTACATATGAGTGTAAAGAAAATAAGCAAACAACATATACGAAATTTTAATCCATTCATAGAATCAAAATAATTGATATTATACAAATGTATTTCCTAACAATATGTAGATTGAAAAAACTTCAAAAGAAAAATAGGAGAATATATAAGAACACTACATTTGAAAAAGTGATATCGATAACATGGTGACAATGCAACACAAATGACAGAACAACAGGTCATACGTACAATACAAGAAACACGTGCACTCCTCAACGAATCAGTTTCAAATTTCCATATAAATATGAACATTGTGGCATTCAGAATTCTTAATATTGTAGGGTTATGGAAATATCATCAATCTTATCTAAACCTTTATTTCAACGGAATTAATTATGTGCCATTTCTTACTCTGCATTTTTCTCTTATGCTTTGACAAGAAGGAAACAAAAAAGCATTTGGTTTCATTTCCTTAAATGAGTGAGCTTACTATGAATTGAAAGTCTCGGTGTTTGTATTTGCAAGATATTGGAGAAATGAATAATATCCATGCATATGTACCCAAAAACATTAACCATAGGTAGGCTACTCTGATCCACACCCTAAAAAATGCAGGCAAGGGACAACTCACGCCAAGAGACAAACAGAAATATGGACTATGGTTTATATGCATAGGGTGCGCAATAATTGGCGTCAGTAAGGGGTAGGGGAAGTCAACTTAACCTTTTTTTTTTAAATTTGTTTTTAATTATTTTAAGTTATAATTAATTGACGAAAATGCCCGAAAACTTTAACGAAGTTAGATGCAAATGGTGAATTGCAATATTTTAGTTTATAACGCATGGAGGCATAATGCATCACTAGTCTTTTATAAGGATTTTGTTGATCTATGTCCATCGACTAAGTTACCTCGCCATGTTGCTACTTGTTGTTGGAAACCTCCTGAGGGAGACTTGCTGAAATTAAATATGTTGATGGGGCATGTTGTGTGGTTGATAGAAAGATGGGGTTAGGAGAGCAGTAGTCCGAAATGCCAATGGGGAATTAATGGGTGCCATGGGTAAACTGGTAATTGGTTGTCTTTCCCCTAAGGCTTTTGAAGCCTTGGCTATGATTGCAGGTTGTCAAATGCAGGATTCACAAGGATGATTATTGAAAGTGATTGCTTGGAGGTGATTAACGTTGTAAACCAAACTGAATTGGAAATGAGCATGGAAGGAGAGTTGATAGAGGAACTGAAAGAGTTACTTCATCATTTTGTATTCGTATACTTGCAACACCAACCTCGTACATGTAATTTTGTGGCTCAACAATTAGCCAAATTTGCTTTATCTTGTAATGAGATATGTTACTGGATGGAAGGGGCCTAGCTAGCTTCACTCTTATCTTCAGAATGATTTGTGTTCTTTACATAAATAAAAGTGATTAAAAATAAAAGCTATTAAAAAAATCAAGTGGTAATAACACACCATGTATAAAATTCCGACGGTATTGCCCAAATTTTTTCTATTTGGACCAATTCATTTATTTGTTGGAAAATATCTATCGAGAGTACTTCTTCCAAAACATGTCTTAATGATTCTTTCTTTCTTTCTTTCTTTTCCTTTTTGCTTTTTTTCCCACTTACATAAAAATTGGTCATATATATTTTTCATCAGAAAATTGTCGCCTTCCTTGGGGTGCAAGGTCTTCGTTTGACATTTTTAGTTTACCTACAAATTGCCCTATTGTTAATCAAAATGGCGCACATTACCATGCATCATCACTATTCTAAAATTCTTAATACGTGGAATATTGTAGTCCATTAAGACCTGGACATGTAGCTTTCACGACCTAACACATCAACCACTTCTCTGATATTTATATATTTTATTGTTCAAAACCCTAGCTATATATATATATATACACATTCAGAGGGAAAAGTGGTACGATTAGATCGATATGGAAAAGAGCAAGGTGCTTGTGGTTGGTGGTACTGGGTACCTGGGGCGTAGGATTGTTTTGGCAAGCCTATCCCAAGGCCACCCAACGTATGTTCTTCAAAGGCCAGAGATTGATAAGTTCCAAATGCTCTTGGCATTCAAGAAGCAAGGGGCTCACCTTGTGGAGGGCTCATTTTCTGATCTAGAAAGCCTTGTCCGTGCTGTCAAGCTTGTTGATGTTGTCATCTGCCCCATGTCTGGGGCACATATTCGGAGTCACAACATATTGCTGCAGCTCCAGCTTGTTGAAGCTATCAAAAGAGCCGGAAATATTAAGGTACAAACACTACTAGAAAAGCTTCATATAAGTCAAGGATACACTCCTGACCAGTGCTAGTGTCGGTCACAGATAAACTGTGGCCAAGGATCCTATTTGTATTAGGCATATATATATATATATATATATATATATATATATATATATATACATGAATTAAGCAAGGGTGGATGCTCATTTGCTCTATGTGCTTTGTGTTTCTCAAAAGGTTTTTACTCTCATGATTTATCTCTTTTCATTTTATATAAATGCAACCGAACTACAAGGGGAGAGGGTTTCTCACACACAAACTACTAAGATACTATGATGGTTTGAACTTGAGATCACTAGTCTTCAAGTCAAGGCCCTTTACCATGGGGCTAGACCGCATTGACGATTTACCTTAATTATATATTTTTTTGTCACAACGATTTATTTTAATTATTAGTGGGTTAGCTTTTTCATTAATTAGGGTCTACTTCAATATTAGAAACCACAATTGATATTAGGGTCTACTTCAATTTTAAAATATTTTTTACTATAACAAAAAGGGAATGTAAGTGAACAAAAGAGGAGTAAGAACATACAATTTCCAAGCAAAGGGAGTGTAAAATAAAAGAGGGGTGAGAGAATCAGCTCCCTTGATATTATTGTATAATAGAAGATTGTAGTAAGAGCGCACGACTTTAAATGCATAAGCCAATTTATGTTGAGGAAGAGAAAGTGTTTATATAGGAGTTAGACTTGTCTTTTTAGTCTGAATGAGAACTGTGAATGATATTTTTGATATTTTTGGTCAACATACTGATTACAAACTCATATTTTTGGCCCTGGCTTTTCTGTGTAGCGTTTTTTGCCTTCAGAGTTTGGTCTAGATCCACCACGTATGGGACATATGCACTTGAACCTGGAAGAGTTACATTTGATGATAAAATGGTAGTGAGAAAGGCAATACAAGATGCTAAAATTCCCTTCACTTATGTATGTGGTGCTGGCTTCGCTGGTTATTTAGCTGGTAACCTTTCACAGATGGGGACACTCGTTCCTCCAAAGGAGAAAGTTCTTATTTATGGAGATGGTAACGCTAAAGGTACAACAAATGAATACATTAAATTAAACACCACTTTTCACCTCATAGGCATTTACTATTTTGCAGGCTAATATTATATAGATACTTTGGTTTATGTATATATGACATAGAATTAATCATCTTTTGTTGATCATCTTCATGTACTGTGCAGTACCTATAGTGGATGAAGATGACATCGCAGCATATACTATCAAAACAATAGATGATCCGCGAACATTGAACAAAACATTATACCTTCGTCCACCCGAAAACGAACTCAGTCAAAAACAATTGGTCGAGATGTGGGAAAACCTCATAGGCAGGAAACTAGAACAGATCTCCATTTCAGAACAAGACTTCCTTGCCTCTATGAAAGGTACGCATGATATCATATGAAATCAATTGAATGGGCGAAAGTTACCAAGTTGCATCTATATATGGTTAACCTCGCCAATCAATCAGCTCCTTGAATGGATTTCATTGATCGACACATTAAAATTCCTAGGTTATTTTTGCGCAGATTGATCAGACTCTGACTCATTACTCAGATTTTAAATTTTAACTCTTGAGTTGTGGTGCCTAAAATCCAAGAACCTGAATCTAATACAAGCTCTAAGCAGAAATTTCACACCTTAAAGTAATCCATAAATGAAATTACAAAGTCGTAAAATGTTGAGCTTATGTAGTTAGCCATTATTTGAAAGTTACATTTTATCTTTAATTATATATGTAATTTTCTTATGATTTGAAATACTATATTTCAGGTATGGACTTTGCAGGCCAGGTAGGAGTGGGGCATTTCTACCACATGTTCTATGAAGGCGCTCTGACAAACTTTGAAATCAGGGAAGAAGGAGAAGAAGCTTCAAAGCTTTACCCAGAAGTGAAATACACCCGCATGAATGAATACATAAAAATTTATGCATGAGAAACAAAACAAGGTGTTTAATAATAGTTTCTCAAAGAATACATTTATCTTGTGATCACTTTCATGGAGGATATTACAGCTTTCCTGCATCTATTTTGTGTATGTAATACAGCATATTAAACACTTATTATCTATTGTTATAAATGGGGGCGGATTAGTGACATTATATTTTATACAAAAGTTTTGACACAATTTTTAGGCCAATATATTACTCTATTTTTAATGGATGATTTTAAATTTAAGATGGATCTATCGTGCCATATTAAGCTCCACCATCCAGCTTAAGGCTAATACTCCACTATTTCAATGTACGAGGAGGACATCAAACTCGAGCGGACACATGCGCTCGAGCAGGAGGCGTGAATCCAGAGCGGATTAGAATAGATTTCTTCCAAGATTTGGGGTATTTTAAGTGTCATATTTCTTTGTATAATTGTACTAAAGTACTATAACATATAATAGGCAATTTATTGCTAGGGTTTAATCTAACGAGTGCAAGAGAAACAAACTAAAGCATCAAATTGGGTTTGAGCCAAGGGTGATAGAAAAGAGAGCTAGAGTTTGTGAGATAGCAAAGGGGGTTCTTCATTGTAACCAAAGAGGTTCTTTCTTACTATAGAATTTCTCAGGGATCACCAAAGAGGACGTAGACACAACGCTGAACCTCTTGTGTTCTTTGTGTGTGTGTTTACTTTCGGTTGGTGTGTGTGCTTTATCTTTGTGTGGCTTGTGTGTGGTAGTTGCATTGTCCATTAACGACAAAGTCTTAGAGTGTTTTGGCACAACACACACTTCTTCCCTTCTGTATGTAGAAATAAACAAGCGTTAACATTTGTGGTCCTAGACTGAGTGAAAAGGATGGAAACCTTGTTGGAAAATTGGCTCGCAAAATGCATACAAGGTCACTTTAAGGGTGGCAAGTTGCTGGAAAGCTGAGAGAGCATTTATGGACAATCGTTGATGAAATTGATACTTAGGTGACGATGGGTAAATTTAACTAAACAAACAAGACACAACAACTCAACAATCAAGAGAACACACAGAGTATGCCACAAAGTACCTGCAGTCCTAGAAGATTACTAGTGACAACCTAGGCACTCAGAAGGACCCATCAATCTAGGCATCCCCTGTGCTAGCAACAACTATGATGAAAGTGTGTAAAGTCATTAATATCAAGTAAACAGCAAACAGCAGATATAGATGACTAGTCAACCACCAAGAACAGAAACTCAGATAAATTTACAGATATGCAAAACAGGTTTTGTTTACCCAGAAACCCACCATTGGGAAAAACTAGGAGTCATCACTATGCCAAAAAAGGGCTTTAGCAACGGATAAAATCCGTTGCCTATTACACATAAATACCGTGGTATTGGTGACTGTTGCCTATTCCTATGCAATAGGCAACGGATATTCTCCGTCGCTGTTTATCACTTACTACATCGGATATCAAGTACACTCCGATGCCTAAATGATTTCCGGGTGCCAAAAAAAGGTTGACTTCCGACGCCTAAACCCGAAACAGCATCAGTACTTTCAAAAGAGAGGAGGCTAAAGAGCTTTAACAGCATCAGTGATATCTACTATACTGATGCATATTATCAATTACAACATCGTAGAAACAAATAATGGTATAAATAGGTTTCTTCTGTTTTTAATATTTGCAAAAAAAGCAAAGACATTATTAGATCGAAATGGGAAAGAGCAAGGTGCTTGGATTGTAAATGCAAGCCTAGCCCAAGGCCACCCAACCTATGTCCTTCAAAGGCCAGAGATTGGCCTTGACATTGATAAGTTGCAAATGCTCTTGGCATTCAAGAAGCAAGGGGCTCATCTTGTGGAGGGCTCATTTTCTGATTTTCAAAGCCTTGTTGATGCTGTCAAGCTTGTGGATGTTGTCATTTGCACAATGTCTGGGGTTCATTTTGTTGCAGCTCAAGCTTGTTGAAGCTATCAAACAAGCCGGAAATATTAAGGTACGAAGAAGCTTAATCTCTCCAGACATCCTATTTGTATTAGGCACATATATACAAATTAAGCAAAGGATGGATTAAGATATTGCTTACAACAAACTCCTGGCATTTTTGTGTAGCGTTTCGTCCCATCAGAGTTTGGTCTAGATCCAGCACTTATGGGACATGCACTTGAACCTGGGAGAGTTACATTTGATGAGAAAATGGTGGTGAGAAAGGCAATACAAGATGCTAAACTCCCCTTCACTTATGTCTGTGGTGCCGGCTTTGCCGGTTATTTCGCTGGCAACCTTTCGCAGATGGGAACACTCGTTCCTCCAAGGGAAAAAGTCCTTATTTATGGAGATGTGGTAACTCTAAAGGTACAAGTTAATAAATTAAATCAAAAGCCACATCACCATATGCATTTATATATATTATAATATGTATCCTTTATGATGTGTATGCATGCAAATGCAACTGGTTGAAGTATAAATGACATAGCATTAATCGTCTGTTATGATGTTCTTCATGTGTACTGTGCAGTGACTATTGTGGATGAAGATGACCTTGTAACATATACGATCAAAACAATAGATGATCCACGAACATTGAACAAAACATTGTACTTTCGCCCACCCGAAAACGTACTCACTCAAAAACAACTGGTCGATATGTGGGAAAACCTTATAGGCAAGAAACTAGAACGTATCACCGGTTCGCAAAAAGATTTCCTTGCCTCTATGAAAGGTATGTATCATACGGAATTTATTGACCGCAAGAAAATTACCAAGAAAAATTACCAGAGTTAATTAATTTATTAGAGAGTTTTCTTTTGATCTCTGATCTATAATTTTATATTTCAGGTATGGACTATGCGGGCCAGGTAAGAGTGGGGCATTTCTACCATATTTTCTATGAAGGCGCTCTGACAAACTTTGAAATAGGAAGAGAAGGAGAAGAAGCTTCAAAGCTTTACCCATAAGTGAAATACACCCGCATGAATGAATACTTAAAAATGTATGCATGAGAATGAAACAAAGTGTTTAATAATAGATCCTGAAAGAATTAATACATTTATATGTTCTTATCATTTTTATGGACGTTTCGAGCTCTATTAATTGTTGACGTGAGTCTCCTAATTAATCAAGGGGATTTATTTCCTTGATTAATTAAGAGATTTTCTTTTTTATTTTATATAGTTGACAAATTATTGTATAATTAGGAGATACTATCCTAATTGATTATTATATCTATTTCCTTGTAAAGCACTCATGTAAACTCCTATATATCTCTCCTTATGGACAAGAATAAAACTTAACCTAAAGTATTCAAACTTTATAAATATTTTAGCATGATATCAAAGCAATTGATCTTAGGTTACCTCTAAACCCTCATATCAAATTTCTCATATTCAAACCCAAACCCTAAATCAAATTCCTCAAATCTAAATTCCTCAAATCCTCTTATCAAAATCCCGAAACACATACTCTCAACTCTTATACACATACCTCTCAAATCAAATTCCTACATCAAATTCATACATCACATTCCTCAAATCAAATTCCTCACATTCTCATATCACATTCTCTAGTATCCTTAATTTCCAAACACTACTTCAAACACTTCACCACCATATCCAAATACATCCCACCCCAAACCTAGAATCTCGGATTTTTGGTTGTGTTTTATTTGTCCACTCACATGATCACCAACGAAGCAAATTGGATCCCCTAGCTGAAAAGTGTGTTTTCATTAGCTATGCACCTCATCAAAAAGGATGCCAGTGTTATCATCCTCCTAGGAGGAGAATCGAGAATCCACCACTCCTGAAGTTCTCGATTTTCTTTCCCCAACACATAAGTCTGCTTCAAAACGACCAGTTGCCAGTGGGAAGAGACCCGTAGGCCCCTCTTAACTCTTCGAACATGGAGAATCTGCTTCAAAATGACTGGTTGCCAGAGGAAAGCGATCGGTCGCCCCCTTTAGTTCTTCAAACATAGAGATCCTGCTTCAAAACGACCGGTCGCCAGAGGAAAATGATAAGTTGTTTCCACGCTGTCAAACTCAGAAGGAGGAAATTGAACCATTTTATGAGATTTTGCCCGCTCCAGAGAATTCTTCAGCTCTAGTACCACACTAATTACCTGCTGAGGAAGTCATTCAGGTAACATCTTTCCCTGAAACTGATAACACTAATGAAATATCCCATGATAATTTGATTTTAGAAGGCACATAGCCTATATATCAGTTTCCAAAAAGGAAGAACTGTAGCAAACCTAGAGTACAATATGAAGCATATATTTAAGCTAAAGGGAAATACCCCATCAATAATTATATATCTCTCAGCAGATTATCAAAGGCACGTGTGCAATTTGTGAAACAGTTGGCTGACATATTTGTCCCCAACAGTGTGACTGAAGCACTAGAAGACTCAAAATGGAAAGAAGCCATGAATGAAAAAATGCGAGCCCTCCAAAAGAATGTCACGTGGGAACTCGTGCCTTTGCCTCATGGAAAGAAGACAGTTAGATGTATGTGGATTTATACTATGAAACTCAACGTAGATGGATCCATTAAAATATATAAAGCTAGATTAGTGGCGAAGGGGTACACATAGAGATATGGGATAGACTACCAGGAGACCTTTGCCCCAGTAGCCAAGATTAACACTATCAGAGTCCTATTGTCTCTAACAGCAAATCTCGATTGGCCATTATATCAGTTTGATGTAAAAAATGCATTCTTACATGGAGACTTGGAAGAAGAAGTATATATGGACCTACTACAAGAAGAATCACGTTTGCAAGCTTAAAAAGTCATTATATTGATTAAAACAATCTCCCAAAGCATGGTTTGGCAGATTTACTAAATCTAAGAAGAATTTTGGATATACATAGAGTAATTTAGATCACACCCTGTTCATGAAGCGTGATGGAAGAAGACTTACTGCATTGATTGTTTATGTAGATGATATAGTCGTAACTGGAAACGACATCTAGTTAATTTACAAATAGACGCTCTACTTCTGGTTACTTTACATTCGTGGGAGGTAACCTAGTCATTTGGTACAGTAAAAAATAAAATGTTGTTTATCGATCTAGTGCAGAAGCAAAGTATCGAGGAATGACTCACAGAGTTTGTGAATTATTGTGGATCAGAAGACTCTTGACAGAATTGGGCTTCAAGCCAGAAAAGCCAATGGAGTTTCATTGTGACAACAAGTCAGCTATCGATATTGCCCATAATCCAGTTCAACATGATCGATCCAAACATGTTGAGGTGGATAGACATTTCATCAAAGAAAAAATTGAGAATAAGATCATCCGCCTACCATTCATAAAATCAGAAAATCAACTGATAGATGTCTTAACAAAAGCTGTTTGTGGAAGAGTATTTCATGACTCACTTACTAAGTTGAGCATTTGTGACAAACATGCATCAACTTAAGGAGGAGTGTTGACATGAGTCACCTAATTAATTAAGGAGATTTATTTTCTTGATTAATTAAGGGATTTACTTTCTTATTTTATATAGTTGACAAGTCATTGTATAATTAGGAGATACTATCCTAATTGATTACTATATCTATTTCCTTTTAAAGCACTTATGTAAACTCCTATATATACCTCCTTATGGAGAAGAATAAAACTTAACCTAAAGTATTCAAACCATATTCATATTTTATCATTAATCACCTATTATGTATTGTCCTTCCTTGAATCCACCATCAACTGTTATAAACAAAAATATTAACATTTGTGGACATGAGATGCTTTATGTCTACAACAATTCATAGTGCATATTCTGACCAATATTCTTGGAATTATACAGGGTTCCTTAATAAATTAAGCTGTTGTAGTTTGCTCAATTGATACAAAAACTCAAGAAAATTGGTCTAATACTTTCAAGCATGAGAAATAAAAATTGCATATCATGATCTGCTTAGCAAAATACGTACATATGAGTGTAAAGAAAATAAGCAAACAACGTATACAAATTTTTTTATTTTACTTTATAGAAATGGAATCTATTCATAGAATCAAAATAACGTACATAGAGTGACACGATACAGTGGTCTCATTAAAATCTTCCTAGGGTAGGAAAGAGTACCACTCATTGTTAGAGTTATATTTAGTTCAGCCAAGTAGTCTTAAGCTGGTTTGCCAGCTGTCAGTTAGTTAAGTGAGTTTGTTATTAGCTTAGAGCTTAAGTCATTGACAGCTCATGTATTCTGCAAAAGCTAAACTCTATAAATATTAAGCCAACTAAAATTGTATTGAATAAATAGAGAAAATCAATAAAAGAAATCCAAAACCTTTCAGTTTCTTCTTCATTTCCTTTGTTCTTACTTGCCTGATTATCATGGTATTAGAGCTAGGTTGATTGTTGTGCCTCTTTACGTGATTTCTTTCTCACTTTGCTCATTGTTCTTAGGTCTCTGATTCTTTCTCTCAAATCTTGGTTCAGTGTTTATCTTCAAGAATGGTGATTTTGTTTCTCCTTGAAGTGATTTTTCAAAATTTGGTGAAATTGATATGGAATTTGTTGCTTATTCTTTGATTTCTCTTGATTCTTGGTGATTGATCTCTAGCATGAAGCCGTACTTTGATGAATTTTGTTGATTTCATGGCACGAAGCCTTCTTTCTCTGGAATTTCTGTGATTTGTTGGCAAGAAGACTTGTGTGAAGCATTCTTGTTCAGGCCCAAAGCCTTATAGTGATTTCTTGCATTGATTGTGTTGGCTTTTGGAACGATGTGTTTTTCCGTGTGTAATTCTTTGAATCTGGTCATGACTGCGATTTCGCCCAAAATTGAGGGTGGATGCTTACCATTTGTTTAAATGATGATAATTTTTCAAGTGGTCCTTTCAATTTCAATTAGTTTTGCAAGGTTATGATCTTTTTGACCACTTTGATGGCTCCTCTATTTGTCCACTGAAGTTTGTCATTGATACTGAGCTCGGTGTCACTATTGAGGTCACTGATGCTTATAAGAGTTGGACTCAGACTGATAAGGCTCTCTTGAGTCTCTTAATTGCTACCTTATCTAATGATGCGATTGAGTATGTCGTTTGTAGTATGACCTCTGCTGAGGCTTGGACTCATTTGCAAGATAGATATGCCACAATGTCTAGGGCACGTGTTAATCATCTTAAAATTGAGTTTCATACTATGCACAAAGGTGCTGATTCTATTGAAAAGTATTTGCTTCGGATTAAGACAGCTCGTGGCTAGTTAGTTGCGGTTGGTGAACGTATTACTGATGATGATGTGGTGATCAACCATTGGTCTTGCACTGTGTTGCAAGACTATGACATGATTTGCACTGTGTTGCTTGCTCGTGATTCAACCATTGGTCTCAAAGATCTTTGAGCTCAATTGCTTAATGCAGTGAGACAAGGCTGAAGTTCGTATGCATGCTCTTTCTCATTCTATGAATGCCATGATGGCTACACGTTGTTCTTCTCAGCCTAATTCTGGTGGTGCAAAAAACCTTTCTTAAGGTTCCAGCTCAAGACCTTATAATGGTTACAATGGTCCCCAGTTTTGATCTTCTCCTCAGTCTGGCAGGTTCAAGTCACCTGGATATCATGGTTCTCGATTTTATTCAGACAAGCATGGTTCTCGATTTTATTCAGACAAGCATGGTTCTAACCCTTTTGGTTTCAAGCAACAATGGAGTACATCTTCTGGTTATGAGCCTCATGTTATCCCAAAATGTCAAATCTGTAGTAAAAGGGGTCACACTACTGCCAATTGTTTTTTATTGCAATACTACTAATTCAGACTCTTCTCCTGTTATTCAGTGTCAGATTTGTGGTAAAAAAGGCCATGGTGCTCCTGATTGCTACCATCAAGCTAATTTTTCTTTTCAAGGACAACCACCACCAGCTTCTCTCCAAGCTATGACTGCTCATGCACAAGGGTTTGAGTCTCAAGACAATTGGATTGCAGACACATGAGCAACTCATCACATGACACCAAATTTATCTGTGCTTGAGATTGCTACTCCATATGATCAAGATGACAAGATAATTGTTGGCAATGGGGTAGGTTTGCCAGTTCAGCGTATTGGCCATGCTAATATTCCTATCACTTCTTCTCAGTCTTTATTATTACCTAATGTTCTGCATGTTCCACGGTTATTAGCTGATTTGCTTTTTGTCTAGAAGCTCTTTCATGATAATAATTGCTTGGTTACTTTTGATGATGTTGGTTATTGTGTGTAGTACAAGGCAACAAGGGCAGTTCTTCTCAAAGGAAGGAGTAGCAAACGCATTTATCATTGTCCTGAATCTCTACCATTCAACTCTGTTTCTTCACCCAAAGCCTTTCTTGGTCAGAAAATAAACCACATCATGTGGCATCAATGCTTAGGCCACCCTAGTAATGAAGTAGTTGTGAAGATGTTGCACTCTTCTCAAATAGTATGTTCTCCCGATTCTTCATCTATTTGCTCAGCTTGCTTAGGTGGTAAAATGTCTAGGCTTCCTTTTCCTGTAAGTTCTGACAGAGTGGTACATCCCTTTCATAAATTTCATATTGATATTTGGGGTCCATCTTCAGTTGTATCCATTGAGGATTATAGATATTTTGTACTATTTATTGATGACTGTACCAGATTTATCTAGATGTTTCCTCTTATCAATAAATCAGACGTTTACTCTACTTTTGTCAAGTTTCATGCCTTCATTTCTACCTAATTTTCTGCTTCTATTACACTACTACAAAAGGGCAAAAGACGACCAGTAAAGAACGACTATAGATCAAAAAACCGTCGTTGTTTTTTAAAAGACGACGGTAATAGAAACCCGTTGTAGAAACATTCTTTAAACACCTAAAAAACGGGTACACGTATAGATATTTTTAAACCACGACGCACCAAATTAAAAAAGCGTTGTCTTATTACAAAGGTATTTTTCAGAGTTAAAATCTGAACCTAAAAACGACGACTGCATCTATGAAATCACCGCCGTAGAAAGTAAAGACGACGATATAAAAATAAGACGCCGTGTTAACTAATTAATAAACACGACACAATATTCTTAGTCAGCGACGCATAAATTCAAAGAAATCTACGACGGTTAATTACAAAAAAATTCGCTGATTTAAATTAAGTTACCACGACTGTAAATATAAATTTATCGACTTTTTAATTATACTATACTACGACGGTATCCATAACTCTACTGTCCGCATAATTGTACTAACCACGACGGTTTGTTAAATTAACGACGTACAAATTTTTTACCATTATTCGTCTATCATTACCAGAATGAACTTTGTTCCTCATCATAATCGAACCAACACACAAAGGTAATGTTTTAGAAGTGGATGATGTGCCAATTACTCTCACAAGGAGTTTGAGGGCAAGAAGCTTGTCTCAGCCACCAAGGAAGGTCTCAAGCTTGATTAGAGTGAAGACAAGGCAAAGAAGAAGGAAGAGTTGAAGGAGAAGTTTGAGGGACTATGCAAGGTTGTGAAGGATGTTTTGGGTGACAGAGTGGAGAAGGTTGTGGTGTTTGACGTGTGGTAGACTCTCCCTGCTGTTTGGTGACAGGCGAGTATGGCTGGACTGCCAACATGGAAAGAATCATGAAGGCTCAGGCCTTGAGGGATAACAGAGCGGCTGGGTACATGTCGAGCAAGAAGACCATGGAGATCAACCCAGAGAACCCCATCATGGAGGAGCTGAGAAAGAGGGCTAATGCAGACAAGAATGACAAGTCAGTGAAGGACCTTGTTCTCCTTCTGTTCGAGACTACTCTTCTCACCTCTGGGTGCAGAAAGACAATTTTTTAGATGATGTGTGCGTGTTTGTGTCTTTCAGATATACAAACGCGCACACACATCAACATCCAAACTGAAAAATGAAAGCAAGGTGAGACAGAGCCAAGGGCAAGAAGAAGTTGAAACCCTAATTGAAAAATGAAGACGAAAGAAAGACAGAAAAACCCTTATTTATAAACAAATCTTATATACCACGTCAGTTATATTAAATTATCGACGTTTATATGAAAACATAAACGTCGTTTAAACCTAAAATAAGGTCGTATAAATAAATTAACAACGACGCTATATAAAAAACGACGTTGTCATTTTTTGGAAAACTAATTTATTGTGTAATTAAAAAAGTTACACGCCGGTATGAGTAATTAAAACGACGTGGTATGTATTTTTCACGTCGTTGGGTAAATTGGAAAATGACGTGATTCATCTTTTTGAAGAAAAATGCGTCGTATAATTCAATATAAAAACGGCGGTTCATTAAAACCTTGAGTCGTGTAAAGCCATATTATAGGGCGGTGTTAACCTATAGCGCCGTTTAATGTTGCATACTAGGGCGCATCCTATTAATAGCATCGTTTTATGAAACGGTTTGTTATTATTTTAAAATTTTCGCATACCTGACCCATACTTGCACTGTTTCCAAACCCGAGAAAAACTTTCAAGCTTCTCTCATTATTCATTCTCAAAGCGCTGTTTCAAACTTTCAAGCTTATCTCCGAGAGAAAACTTTTCATCTTCCTCTCCTCTTCGTCTTCGTCTCTGAACTGAAACACCAAACTCCAGGAGAAAGCTTTCATTGCACACAAAGGGTAAGCATTTCTGGAAGGATTTTTGTTCCTGTTTTGCATGCGCATATCATTTTCGTTTTTTTAAATCTTTTTACATTTTTTCTTTCCAAGTTTGATAAAATTTGCAGACAAAGACGGAAAGTTTCCAAGTTTGAACACTACTCTGATTCTTTTACTTCAACTAAATAAGACGACGGTGGCTTGTTATTTACGTGGTTAGATTTATAGACCACGACAGTTCGTCAGTCACCCTAGCGTCGTGTGAAAGTGTTCTTCGTTGTTTTTTAAAATGATCTTCTTTTTTTGTATTTGATTTTTAAGGATATATTCATCGCAGGTTTGATTTCTCTGAACAATGGTTTTTGTTTTGAAAATCTTTTTAATTATTTTTTTGTTGAAAATATTTTACGTTTTTCTTAATTTGTTTTTCTGTGGTATAGACGACGGTATATTAATATTTACGTCGTTTTATTTTCAATACCACGGCGAATTTTTATTATTAACGTCGTTGTAATATTTAATACTCTGTTTTTTGTGATTATATTATAAGACGTCTGTTGTTTATTATTGACGTCGTTGTAATATTTAATCACGTCGGTGGTTAATTACCGCTGTGAAAATTTATTATTACGTCGATTGTTTTGTTCTTACGTCGTTTGAAATATTATAATACGTTGTAGTTTATAAATAACCGTCGTGTTTTTTCTTAATTTCACTGAAATATTTTCACTTGCAGGTTTGATTTGTCTGTAACCATGGTTTCTCAATCCCAAAGTAAGGAGTCTGGCTTGAAAAAAAAATGAATGTAAGGAGCTTAGAGTTGTAAATCCTCAAGCCAAGTCCTCGAAGAAGATGAAGTTTGTTTCATCTTCTGAGACAGAATCAGGCAGCACGACAACATTTTCTGAGGAGCCAAAGTCAGGTCGGGGTATAAGCACAATGCCCCGTGTTGTGAAGAGAAAATTTCAGAAAATCAAGCCTATTGTTGAGTACAATTCCAAGGGGAAACCATATGGCCGTGCACATAGTGAGATGCAGTCCTACATTGGTGTGTTGGCACGCTCCAGAGTCCCACTTGTGGACAAGAAATGGGTTCAAATATCCAAGGATGTAAAAGAGCAGATTTGGGAAGCCGTTGACATGGTTTTTGTGGTTGGTCAAGGGGGCAAGAAAATGGTGTTATCTTCTGCTGCCAAGAAATGGAAGGATTTAAAGTCTACACTAATGAGGGTTCATATCCTTCCATTCATCAAGGAGAAGGAGAAATTAAGGCAACCCCCTGAAACATACAAATTCATAGAGAAAGCTGACTGGGGGATGCCTTTGTAGCTTCAAGGTTATTTGAAAAATTTGAGGCTGTGCATGAAGAACAATCACAGAGGAGGGAGAAACTTGAGTACAATCATCGATTGTCTCAAAAAGGATATGTTGGTTTGGAGGAGCACTTGGTGGAAACCATGCCTGGGGTAGATACTGATCGATCTACCTTATGGAAGAAAGCTAGAGAAGACAAACATGGTAACATCCCGGATCCAAAGGCTGCAAAGAAAGCAAAATTAATTGTAAGCCTACTCACTTTGTTTTAAATTTTTATTACGTCTTCTGTTATATTTTTGCGTCGTGTGAAAAATATTACTATGTCGAAATATTTTAAAACACGTCGTTAAAGGTCTGAATCTGGAATCACTACTCTGTTTTTTGTAATTATATCATAAGACGTCGGTGGTTTATTATTGACGTCGTGTTAATAAATTAATAACGTTGGTATTTAGGTAGCGTCGTCTGAAATATTATATTACGTCGATTGTTATGTTATTGAGTCGTGTGAAATATTATATTACGTCGATTTTTTATAAATAACTGTCGTGTGTTTTCTTATGCTGACTTTTTATTATGTCTTTTTGTTAGGATGATTTGCAAAATCAAGTCTCTGAAGGCACTCTTACTCTGTCAGGAAGCAATGATGTGTTGACATTGGCTTTGGGTCCCGAGCATCCAGGAAGAGTTAGAGGGGTAGGGGCTGGGATTTCCCCTAAGCAATACTTCAATTTACCTAGACAACAGAAGGTAAGGTTTGCCGATCAATTGAAGGAAAGTGTAAGACTTGTCCTTCAAGAAGAGACTTTGAAAATGAAGGCTAGATCAAGAGAAGAGAGTTAAAGATGGAGGCTAGGACCAAACAATTGGTAGAAGTTGAGAGGGAAAATTTGATGAGTCAGCTTTCCAAACTCGTCCCCAATTTTGATTCAACCGTGCTGAAACTGAATACTAACCCCGGTCAAATCCAAGGGCAAAGTCCCAAAAATCCAATGTCGGACAAAGCAAGCTGCTCTAGGGCACTTGATGTTAGAGCCCTACAATTTGAGGAGGATACTGCCAAGAATGGGGAAAAGCAGGAAGAAATGGTAATGTCTCTGAACTTTGAATTCTCTGTTTCTCTGTTTATATTTACCACCGTGTTAAAAGTTATACCACGACGCATTTTTTATTAAACCATCTTTTGATGTTATTTAGACGTCTGTAATTATTACATACCGTCTTCTGTTATGCTTTACCACGACGGTTTATTTACTTGTTTTTACTTTTTGTACAATGTCATTTTTATATTTCTATATTTCTTAAAACAGAAATCCGGGGAAGTAGAAAAGAGAGTAGAAGGAAAGATAGTTGAGATAGTTGAACAAGTAAATTTTCATAACTTTGCATTTTTCATTTGTTTTTCAATTCTCATAACCGTCGTAATAAATGAATTACCACGACGTTTATTATATACCGTCGTTTAATTAATTTTAGACGTTTGTAATTCTTACATACCGTCGTCTGTTATTTAGTACCACGACGGTTTAATTTAATTTTTTACTTTTTAATTTTTTTTACTTTTTGTACAATGTATTATATATATTTCTTTATTTCTTATAACAGAAATCTGGGGATGTAGAAAAGATAGAAGAAAAGAAAGATGAAAAGGTAAATTCTCATGACTTTGCCTTTTTAATTTGTTTTTCAATTTTCAGACATCGATATTTTCTTTAAACTGTCGTTTGTTTTAAATTTCCACGGCAGTTTTTTTTTTAATTGAATGTTTAAATTGTTGTACAAGCTTTCTTATATATATCTTTTTATTTATTAAAACAGCAATCTAGTGTTGGAGAAAAGCAAATTGAAAAGGTAAATTCATTATCTATGAATTTTGCATTTGAATTAGACGTCGGTTTTTTTTATACGACGTAATAAAGTATTCATTACGAAGGTATTTTTTTCCCCGTCGTGTAACTTATTTTCAAACGATGGTTTGTTATTTAAACCGTCGTTTTTATTTATTTACCACGTCACTTTATGTTGCTTTATTTCTTCAAACAGAATACTGAAGCACCAGATTATTCAAAGCTGGAGTTGCCATCTTCTTTACAATCCCTTTGTAGTTATGCGGAAACGACACTAAAGGCTCAGGAGAAGACTATGACCTTTACAATTGAGAAGGAGGTGTTTGGCATAGATTGTACTACCTTCGTCTTGCATGAAGATATTACCCAGTTTGCTGGCATGGAAGAAATTGGGGCTATTGTGGTTGTAGTATATATGAGGTTTGCCCTTATCAAATATTCATTTCACACTCTCCTTTATGTTGAAAAAAAAAACACTCATGGTTTCATTTCATATATTTAGGTGCCTATTTGATAATTTGAAAACTACAAATATGGTGAACATGGTTGGCTTTATCGACCCTGCTCTAGTTAGTGCCGACGCTGGTTCATTAACTGAAAGATCACGTGTCGTAGCCAATCGACTTCAAAAAACATATGGTGAACAGATTTTCCTGATGCCTTACAATCCAGGGTTAGTCTCCAAACAAAAAACAGGATTTTGTTTGTATGATGCTCTGCATATAAAACTGTTTAACCTTTATATTTATTTTGTGCAGCCGTCATTGGGTCTTGATCATTGTGAGAGCAAAGAAGGAGACCTTCTATTTTCTGGATCCACTGCTTGGAAATTGAGTTGTGGATGAGGACGGGAAAAACATAGTGAACAGTGCTCTAAAAATGTATAATACACACATAGGCAGAATAGGCCGTAAAGCACCTCTTTGGAAAACTATGTCCGGCACACCAAAGCAACCAAGCAGTGTAGAATGCGGGTATTATGTCATGCGCTTTATGAGAGACATCATAAAGGATACTTCCCTAGAATTTGAGAAGATGGTAAGAAGAAAATTTCCAGATTTATTTTATGTCATTTTTTGTATTATCAATGACAGTAAATTAAAAATACCGTCGTTGAATATATAAACTATGTCGGTAAATGAAAAATAGCGTCGTCTGTTAGAATAATGATTGTTTATGGATTGCAGTTTGCGAAGGGAAAGGATCAAGCGCCATACCCCCAAGAAGCCATTGAAGAAGTTAGGAAAGAATGGGCAGAGTTTGTTTGTGTTCATATGGAGTAGAGGAATTTTAGAATACTTAAACATTTTTATAAAATGTACAAATTTTGTTAGAATTAGACAAGTTTTTGTACAAAATTGGTTAGAATTAGACAAGTTTTTGTGCAAATTTTATGTATAATGTACATTCTTTTTTTCCCTATGAATTTCAAATAGGTTTTCATTATTTTAAAAAAACGGAAATTGCGTGACCAACGTGTAATAAAACTTGCAACGACATAATTATATTGACGGTCTTTATATCTATTAAATTCAAAATATTCAAAATAAATTTAAAATATATCCAAAAAATGCACCGTCAACCTCCCTGTAAATTTGTTGAGGTTTCCATGTTGTGAAAAACCCAAGATCATGCTGAACCAAATTTGTTGAGGTTTTCATGTTGTGAAAAACACAGGGGCACTTTCTAAACCGTTGTTTCTTCAAAAGGACGTTGTACACACACAACAACGTCATAGTTCTTTAAAAAGAGACGTAAAAGGTTTTTCAAACGACTCTCTTGGTTCTATAGACGACGTTGTTTGCTTGATATTAGACGGCGAGAAAGGTTTATTTTTGGGGTTTAGGGTTTATGGTTAATATATATTAGACCGTAAAACCATAAACCTTTTTCTAAAATTATTTAAACATATATATATATATATATATATATATAATTTAGGGTTTATATTTTATGGTTTAGGGTTTAGGGTTTAGGGTTTAGGGTATAGATGTAATAAGCGTCATGTTTATTTATATTTTTAACGATGGTTTTTTTGTTTTCCGTCGATGCTTTACGAAGAGCGCATTTCTAAACCGTCGTTTCTTTAAAATGACGTTGTACACACATAACAACGTCATAGTTTTTTAAAAAGCGACGTAAAAGGTTTTTCAAACAACGCTCTTGGTTCTATAGACGATATTGTTTGCTTGATATTAGACGGCGAGAAGTTAAGAGTTTAGGTCATGGAATATGGTTTGTACGTCGTTTTCTGTGTAAAAATGGCCATGGTTTTACCTTTAAACGACGTTTGTTTTAAAATTAAGTCGTTTATTATGATTTCAACTTCTTTAATTTCTTAACGCCGACGTGGTTTGTGGGTTTTATTAATAATATTTTATTCTATTTAATTCGAAATATTCATAATAAATTTAAAATAAATCCAAAAAATGCAACGTCAACTCCTATGAAGTCATTGAGATATTTTCTTCCCCCTTAAGCTTTAAAAAATTAAGTTTGAGTTATACAAATTTAAAATTACCACCAAAAAGAAAAATGTTTTCATGAGTCACAACATCACTTATACTTTAATGGTTTAGGGTTTAAATAAATTTAGAAAAGGGATTAGGGTTTAGGGTTTTATGGATGAGATATTTTAGGCCATAAAACCCTAATCCCTTTTGAAAAATTATTTTTTAAAAATATATATATAATTTAGGTTTTATTTATTAGGGTTTAGGGTTTAGGGTTTAGGGTATATTTGTCTATTTAATTTTCTAATACGTCTGTTTTTTCTACGTCGTATGGAGATACCACAACCCAATTATTTTAATAGGCGTCATATTTCTTTTGACATTTTAACAACGGTAGTTTGTTTTTTCGTCGTAAGGATATTTACAACGACGTCATTTTTTAAATAAGCGTCATGTTTAGGTTGAAATTTTAACGATGGTTGTTGTTTTTTCTGTCGATGTTTTTTAAAAAGCGTGCTTTCTAAAAATTGCACCGGGATCTAAAATTTTCAGATTTCGCTCGAACTCTTATACTTGTAACCCTGAACCAAGTTGGCCATAGTCTGTGACCTAAAACATTTCGCTCCGGTCTCTCACTTCAACTCTAATTCAAAGTTGGGCTCTTCGTCAAATCCAAGTTGGCCATAATCTGTGAGCTCTGCCTACCTGTAAGTACAAATCCTAATCTCATGCTTGTAAATTCATTGAATGATATTCAGTTCTGTGGTAAAGGGTTTTGTGATTTTTTAATGTTGTCGACGGTATGGGTTAATGGATTTAATATTTAATGTTTTCATGAATCGGGAATGGATTTAATGTTGTCGGATCTTTTAATCACTCTCTGTTATTATGAATCGGGAATGGATTTAATGTTTTCATGCTTAGTATATGTTTGTTTCGTGCTTAGTATACGTGTTCTTAATACCCAACATAAAAATTAATGTATATGCTGTGTTCTGAATATATTTTGGGTTCTTGAAAATAAATTGGGATTTCAATATCTTTTTTATGCATACGACGATGGTTTTTTAACAAACCGTCGTCTGTATTTTTATACCACGACGCATTTTTTAACTACAGTCGTGGTTCAAGTTCGCTGGCCTCTGTTTCTTGCTAGCATTAGACTACGTTTTTTTAAAACCCGTCATCTATATATGTGTAATACGTCTGTTGTTGTTTAAAAACCGTCGTTTGTATTAGTGCTATTTTCAGTTCGGTTACCGCACCGATCTCTAGCAACCGGTTACCGTCCGACACCTATCGGAATGGCCCTTATGCCTACCGTGACCTGTTCCGCAGTTTGCGGTTTACCGCACTGCGGTTGAACCGCATTGTCGGCTGGTTCGGTCAGGTTGTGGGCTTACCACGAAGCCCAATTTGTTTTCAGTTTCAAGCCCTCATATCATATAATCATATTATCACATATCATTCAAAACTTTTGATCATTATGCCTCATATCATATCATATAATCATATCATCACATATCATCAGATCAAATTATGATGCATAAGTAAAACTGAATAAGAAGTTACAACTCAAATACAAATTGAAGTGCAATAAAAACTTATTAAAATGTTACAACCCAAATGTGAAAACAATATTTAAAATTATATTACAACCCAAATATGAAATGATTAATGAAGTGCAATGAGAATATTTAAAATTAATTACAACCCAAGTATGAAATGTGCAATGAAAACTTAAACAGTAGGTAATGAAAATGATGATGTGGAAGCAAATCGAGGAGGTATTGATGTTGTAGTTGTAGAAGTTTGAGTACCGGCCACATCTAGTAAAAAAACAAGTAAAACAAGTAAATTATGTTAAAAAAGAAGAAGATAGGAACATAATTTATTTAAAACAAAGTAATATATTATGTCTTACTTGCTTCAAGTGCTTCAAGTTCTTTATAGAATGCAAGCTCTTCATCCGTTGGTTCCTTGTAGAAGCAAAATTCATCCGCCCTAAGCCAATCACTAGTACACACTAATGCCTCTACCATTTTAGGTGTCAATGAACTTCTAAAAGGATCAACAATCCTCTTGCCTAGGCTAAAGGCATTCTCACTAGCAACGGTTGAGCTTGGGATTGCAAAGATATCCTTGGCAATCTTTGAAAGAATTGGATATCTACCCTCATTGCCTTTCCACCAATTCAAGAGTTTGAAACCTTTAGTAAAAGGGCTTTCAAAAGGGTCAGTCAAGTATTTATCCACTTCATTGGATATTTCCACTAGTTGTTCTTCCTTCCTTTGTTGCACAAGTTGATGAAACATTTTGGTTTGAACATCATCATAGCCTTCAAGATCATTTCCAAGATTCTCATCGTCGCCTTCATTCATTGGTTGGCTCACTAAGCCATCCACCCCTCTATACTCATTATACAAATTGAACAAGCATGTTCTCACTTCACGCACAACCTCATCTATCTTATTTTCTTCGGCCTTGAGATTTTGGAAGCTTATCTTAAGCATTTGAAGTTTAAATCTTGGGTCTAGCACTAATGCTACAAAAATCATCTTGTTCACACTTTCAAAACTCCCCCAATACTTGTCAAACTTCTTCTTCATTGATGAAGCCACCCTTTGCAAGACCGGATCTCTAGGATCATTCATTTTGAGTTCAATCTCAACTTGTAAACTAACCAATTTATGAAAAATTATATTGGCTGTAACTGTTTTGGTTGCACTTAGTTTCAAGGTTGTGTCATAGAATTTCTTAAGAAAATGAACAAATGAGATTGACTTCTCCCAATCTTCATTGCTCGGAGGACCCACTCTCTTCATCCCATTATTCTCTATATCCTCAAAGTAAGCTTGAAAAGCTACATTTTCTGCCGCCATCCTATTGAACACCATCTTGTACTTGAAAGCACAATAAAGCATTTTATAAGTTGAATTCCACCTTGTCACCACATCCATTGGCACATTTGCCATCCCATCCATCCTCATCTCCAAGGCATGGTCCCTAAAAGAATCCAACCTTGACGGGGATGAGTGAATATATTTTACACAATTCCTTATCCCCTCAATTGAGCTAAGAAGCTCCTTCAACCCATCCTTAACAATCAAGTTAAGGATATGACATGCACACCTCAAGTGCAAATACTTCCCATCAAGCAAAAGGTTATTGAAATCCTTCATCCTATTTCCCACATACACAACCGCCCCATCATTTGCCGAAGCATTGTCAACCGTAATGCTAAATAATTTTTCAATCCCCCAAGCATTCAAGCATGCACATAAAGTCTTGCCTATGTCAATACCCTTGTGACTGGTGATCTTTGTGAAATTGATGATCCTTTTATGCAAATTCCACTCACTATCCATGAAATGGGCTGTGACTACCATGTAGTTAATGTTTTGGATTGAAGTCCAAGTATCGGTTGTGATACTTACCCTGTGATTACCTATCACATTCATTAAAGGGTGTGGCAGCGAAGGTGGTGTGGTATTTTCCTAAAATTCCAAGGTTTAAAAGGATGTTTCAATCACATGAGACATCTAAGAATTTGACTTGGCATGCTGCTAGAAAATCAATTAATAGTCAGATGTCTCATCCGGCAGATTCCCCGTCTTGGAAACTTGTTGATGATAAATGGCCCGACTTTGGTAATGAGCCGAGAAACTTGAGATTGGCTCTTTCATCTAATGGATTCAATCCCCACAGTTCTCTAAGTAGCAGATATAGTTGCTGGCCAGTTATCTTAGTTACATATAATCTCCCACCATGGTTGTGCATGAAACGAAAGTTCATGATGTTGACTTTATTGATTTACGGGCCTAAATGATCGGTGCATATTTACATATCATTTTGTACCCTTCTAACTTATGATTTGGTTATGTTTTTGAGTTAAACTTATGCTTTTAATTAGTTTTGTGTTTGTTTCAGTGTTATAAGCTTGAGACTCACTAATTGCATTTTGGAGACAAGTTAGCTCAAAATGGTGTCTGCAGATCAGTCAACTTCACGGATTAGAATGTACTTGCTCAAGAAGAACCAGATGATGAGCCATATATCATTGGAAAGATACGGAAGTCTAGTTTCTGTAGAATTTTACGGTTCATCATTCCGAGTCTTCTAGAGAAAGTTATATATGTTTTGGCAACTGAAGGTTAAATTCGGCAGCATCTGCGTTACTGGGCCAAATATCACATTTGAAGGCCTTCCTGATTTTTCCTTGAGTTGGGCTGCATATGCTTGAAAAGATAAGATAAAGAGCTTCAAGATCCATATTTTTCCAGATTTTTCAGATTGAAGCCACAAGCCCAAAACGAGCCCACGAGCTGGCTGCAATGCATTGTCATGCATGACATATGCATGATGAAGTGTTGTTGATTGTGGGAAAGTTTGGTGAAGCATATTCAATACCTATTTTTGAGTGGAATTTTACAACAGCCAAAAGATGATGAAGTGGGAGTTGCAACACTAACCCTAAAGACAAGAGGAATTGTTTTCAAATGCAATAGTGTGTTAGGTGAATTAAGTGTTGTAAGTTGGTGAAGTGAGTGTGGTTAGTGAACTCTATTGTATAATTCAGATTTTCACTTCCCCTAGGCCTATAAATAGGGAAGTTCTCTAAGCTTGTAAACACACTCCAAGGGGGGGAGCTCTCAAGCACTTCTCTAGAGCTCCCTTCCCTTATCTCCCTCAAATTCTTTTAGTTTCCCTTTGTAGTTCTCAATTGTTGTAATAAGATCATTCTACTAAATTTTCTTTGTACTATTCTCAAACACTTCCCAAACACTTTCTCCTCCCTTCTATAAATTCTCCAAACATTTCTCTATTCTCTTCAAAAGTCTCCATGTTCTTGAAACACTTCTTAAACACATTCTCTTCCAAACATTCTCCAATTCCTCAAACACATTTTCTTCCAAAAGTCTCCAAATCTCTCAAACACTTCTCCCTTCTCTAAAGTTCTCAAACACAATTCCCATTCATTCACCAAATTCTCTAAGTTCTCAAACACTTCCCAAACACCTTTCTCTTCTCCAAGTTCTCAAATACTTTCTTCTCCCTTCTCTAAAGCTCCCAAACACTTCTCAAACACTTCTCAAACACTCTCTTCTCCCTCCTCAAAGTTCTCAAACACTTCCTTTCTTCCTCAAAGTTCTCTTAGTTTCCTTAATGTTTTCTTAGTTGTAATTTATTTTTCTTGTATGTACATTCTTTCTTCTTGTTTTGTTTCTTTTGATTTCATTTTTGTTTTGTGTAGGAAAATTGAATTGGATCATTCAATCACCAATCCCTGTGGAATCGACCTCGCACTTACATATGCTAAACTACCAACGGTTCGTGCACTTGCGAGTATCACAAGTTGAGGATGCAGTTGAACCCATTTTGGTGCAGCTGAATCTACACAACACTAAACAACCCGGAAATGATTTAGACGTCTACTTGGAGCCTTTGATTGATGTTTAAAATGTTTGTGGGATGGGATTAGAGGAGTGTATGATGCACACATAGGAGAATACTTTACACTCAGAGCTGCATTACTGTGGACAATTAATGATTTTCCCGCCTATGGAAACTTATCTGGTTGTGTTGTTAAAGGATATAAAGCTTGTCCAATATGCGGCGATGATACATCTAGTCACAGGTTGAAAAATGGCCACAAAATTTGTTACATTGGGCATAGAAAATGGTTACCAATCAATCATCCATATAGGAGGCAACAGGCAGCTTTTAATGGGAAACCTGAATATGGCACGCCTCTGGAGCCATTAACGGGAGAAGAAGTGCTGCATATGGTTGAAGATATTAATTACATATGGGGCTCGAAAAAAGGGGGAGGTGGAGGTGAAAATGATGGTGACAGAGTTTGTTGGAAGAAGAAGTCAAAATTCTTTGATCTTGAGTATTGGAAATACCTTCCAGTGAGGCATGTCCTAGATGTTATGCACATTGAGAAGAATGTTTGTGATAGTATCATTGGTACATTGCTGGAGATCCCTAGAAAAAATAAAGATAGGATTGTTGCTCGGTTAGATTTATTGAACATGGGGGTCAAAACTAATTTGCAACCCGAGTATGGAGAAAGAAGTACTTGTTTGCCTCCAAGGCCTTGGAATTTTTCAAGAGCAAAGAAGAGAGCGGTTTGCAATTCTTTTTATGGTATGAAGGTCCCTGAAGATTATTCTTCAAATATAAAAAATCTTGTATCTTTACAAGATTCAAGACTTCTTGGCCTTAAATCACATGATTGTCATACCTTAATGAAACAATTGCTCCCTGTGGCAATTCGTTCTGTTTTGGAGAAGCCTGCAAGGTATGCAATAACTCGTTTGTGCTTCTTCTTCAATGCTATATGTGCAAAGACGGTTGATGTTTTCAAGCTAGATAAGTTGGAAGAAGATGTAGTAGTTACTTTGTGTTTGCTTGAAAAATACTTTCCACCTTCATTCTTCGATATCATGGTTCATCTAATAGAACATCTTGTCAGAGAAGTTTCCCTATGTGGGCCAGTATATTTTAGATGGATGTATCTGTTCGAAAGATATATGAAAGTTCTAAAGGGGTATGTTCAGAACCGTACACATCCCGAAGGTTGCATTGCTGAGCGTTATATAGCTGAAGAAGCTGTAGAATTTTGCACTGAACATTTATCTGATATTAGTACAATTGGAGTGCCATTAAGTCAGAAGATAGGAGTTTCAAAGCCATTATCAGGTTGCACAGTGAGCTTAGTTGATCAGGGCCTGTTGAACCAGGCATATCTATATGTCTTGGAGAATACGGAGGAAGTCCTACCTTATATCGAATATGAGTTTTATTCTTTAAGTTTCCATTTTAAATTATTCCTTATGTTTATTTTATATGTTTGGGACCGTAATGCTTGAATTTTTCGTGTCATGTAGGGAACATATGATCCACATCAAGGCCGCTTATCCAAAATTTAGAAAGAGAACAAAGTGGCTGCAAGATAAGCACAATAGCACTTTCATTCAATAGCTATGCTTCAAGGTCGTATATGTTATTCAATAACATATTGGACTTTTAATTTTCTTCTTTCTATGTTAGATTGAATTAAGATATGATTAATTTGCAGGTTCAAAGTGAACTTAATGAGGGAGACAATCATGGCGCATCAGAAAATTTAAGGTGGCTAGCAGCTGGTCCAAACATGGCAGTGCCATTATATAGGAGCTATATTATTAAAGGTGATAAATTTAACATCAAGGCACAAGATGATGTGCGGACAGTTCAAAATAGTGGAGTTTATTTACTTGCACATACCATGCAAGTTGCTAGTGCCAAGGATAAAAACTCAATTCTCTCAAATATGGGTTTTTATGGTGTCATTCAAGAAATTTGGGACCTTGACTACCAAAAGTTTACAATCCCAGTCTGTAGGTGTGATTGGATAGATAGTACTTCCGGCCTTGTAGTCGACGAACTTGGATTTACCTTTGTAGATTTGAGTAAAATTGGACATAGGAATGACCAATTTGTTTTGGCTTCTCAAGTCAAACAAGTATTTTTTGTTGACGACCCGATGCATCGTGGTTGGTCGGTAGTGTTATCAATGCCTAATAGAGAATATAATGATGTTATTGGTGATGATGTCTGTTTGTACCATATCTGACCCTCCACTCATACAACGACACGTGAATCAGACGAACTCACCCAAGCACCAAGGCCTCGAACAATCGGCATCGGCTACCGATGGCATTGTCTCAAAGCTGCGAACAGCCGCTACAGACCCAGCTCGTCTACAATCGGCATCCCTTACCGATTATACAGAATCAACCTCGAAGTACCCGCCCAAAATATCTAAGGACTCGTATCGACCTCATAGGGCCCTCCCACGAGTCCCACATCGAAAATGAGTACTAAGAGCATACAAAATCCCCTCTATAAATAGGCCCCTTCACTACAATACAGGGGTAAGACTTTTCAGCTTGACTTAAATACTAATATTTGGTCAACAGTAAAAGCTCTTTGAAAACAAACTTACTTGTGCACGATGCGGGTCTTAGGCTGGTTCCACACCGGTTCAATAGACCTCACGAGCTTCGCTTATCTTCTATTCAGGATCAGCATCCGAGGACAGGAAGAATCTCCATCTATTACTCAATCGATCTATTAGATCGTCCACATCTCTTGTAAGTTACACTCATCTCTATCTGTTAAGTTTTAGTGCCAACAGATTGGCGCCGTCTGTGGGAATTGCTTATCGATTGACCCATATCTCAAAACAAAAACACTAAGACCAAAAAATGAATCCATCTTCGGCCCTCCCTGCCGATGGCCCCATCATCGGCCTCGGAGGTGACCCAAGTCTGGCTCCCTTGCTTCAGACCCCACGAACAGAGGCACCTGCTCGACCGACCACCATGGAGGCTCGCATGGAGGCCCTACAGCAGGAAATGGCAAGAATGCAGGAGCACAACAATATCCTCGCCTCTAAACTTGATGACACCCAAAGGCAACTGCATGATCAGCAGACGCAGTCAACCCAACTACAGAACAGTCTGGAACGAACCATGCAGCTTCGGCAGGAGAAGTCAATTAAGAGTGTACGGAAACCTAGCACTCAAGATAAAGGGAAACAGCAAGCCGTAGACAAACCAACTGCCTCCCGAGGACTGTTCGTACCCTCCCCCAAGGAGCGCCATCCAGAATATCGAGTTTACTCCGATTGTCGTGATAGGATCAACGATCGGCGCAAGGAACGGCAGCCCTCACCCATCCAGATCCGAGCAAAACTCAATGATCGGCGGTTAGAGGCTCTTGGACCAAAGTCCCCCTTGCGCCAACGGTATGGCGCAGTCGGCCTGGAGGAAACGGATGAATCAGACTACGTCCCAACATCACCAGGAACCACTAGCTCCTACCGATCGCCAGGACCCTCGAAGGAGCACCACAGCCATCCATCGAATAGAGACGATGGGAGGAGCCCATGTCGAACGGCAGGTCAAGAGGCTCAGGGCCACCGCATTGGTCAGGGTACGGAGAAAGAAACAAGGGAGCCTTTCGGTAACGATCTTCCCTCTATTGATCCCACAATCCGTCTCCTCCTCCAGAAGATGAATCGAATTGAGGAAGAACAGAATCAGGCTCAGACACCAACTTGGGGAACGGTACAGCCAGGGCCGTTCACCAATCGCATCTGAACTTTCAGACACGAAAAGGAGGTCCAGGCACTCCTGTTGCGTAGATTCAGCTGCACCAAATCAGGCCTTAACATGCTTGAATTGCATGAATTATGCTCTTTTGCTCTCTTGGCCTACAAAACACACAAAGAGAGGCAAAAAACTTAGAAATCTAAGAAACTAAGCAAAAGAAGTAAGTAAACAGGGCATGTATATGTATGAAATTATGAGCTTAACACACCCCCAAACTTAGATTTTGCTAGTCCTCGAGCAAAACAAAAGGAAAACGAAGAAAAACAAAACAAAATAAGAAGTTAACTAGACCACTTTCGTAGGTAACTCGATTGCATTGAGCGTATGCAACAAGCCTTTAAACCTCTTGGCATCCCTAGTAGGAGGAGTTGTGTCTCCTGAGGGTTTAACAGATACGATACCCACAAACGTTTTACTGACTCTACAAAACAAAGTGGTTAGAAAACTTAATAGATTTGTTAGTCCTTAAGCAAAACAAAAAACAAAAACAAAACAAAAACAAAAACGTTAACCTTCCAACCGAACAGAAATTTTAAACTTGATAGACATGGCTCAACAAGAAACAAAACAAGCACTAAGGAAGTTCTAAACATTATTCAAGTGCTACCACAATCTCACAAAAATCATGCTCAAGGTGTGTGTGTGAAGTAGCCATATAGATACAACTCATGCTTCTCAAACAATGATATGAATTCCTGCAAGAATGAACACAAGTTTGCCAAGCTAAACCAAGATCAATAGGACTTTACTTATGGATGTAATGGGGTTATGATAATGGTTAGACAAAGAATGGATATTGAAACTCAAAGTCTAAGGAACAAAGTAGAGCATGACATGTAAACAAGATCATTGACATTTGACATGTAAGGCACAAAAATTGAATAGCTCACAACACCAGATTTTGCAATTGAATCACTTCACAATTTGATTTTGACATTTTCACACTTTGTATAATATTTGGCCCAATTTTGCGGCTCTTTACCCTAGATCACCTTGATTTCTCCTTATATCACCCTAGGGTCGTGACTACATTGGCCACACTTCTTTTCTCTTTTTCTTTTGATTTGTTTTTTTTAGCTCATTTATTGCCTTGAATACATTACAATCTCAAATACAATCATACTCTACATGTCCCCTAGATGGTAGGATGTTTAATGGATGATAAGGTGATAGAAAGAAAGGCTAAGTGTTTGGGCACAAAAAGGTTTACAATGGAATATGTATTGTATGAGTTGATGGAGGAAAAAGAAATAGGCTTAACAAAGATGGCCTAAATCATATCTTAGTTATAAACTTAACATTCCAGTGAATCACACAAGCAAAAATGCATACAATTGGGTAAGACATGCAAGAGTTGTATAGTCATGGCTAAAGTGCATAGAAAGCTCAAGAATAATTATGTGAGACTTAGCTAGCAAAAAAATAAGATTCAGACCTAACACAATGCTTATTAAATTCCTAAGAGCCATATTAGAAGTTAGACTCAAGATTTATCATTGGTGTGAGAAGGAAAACTGAAAATGACTTAAAGAAAAGAAACGGAAAAGAAAAACGTGAGGTTTCAAATTGCTGTTTTGCTCAATTTCAACATATAATCTGTTTTGACATGTAACTTTCAAACCACTTGGTCAAATTTAACGTTTTTTATGTCGTTGGATTCAGCATGAAAAAATGAAGAACACAACGCGGACCAAACTTTCAAAACAGTAGCAGAAAATAAAATTTTTGTAGCAATGAAGAAGCCTACGTTTTTAGACACAAACACAAAAACTAAAAAAAAACTTTCCTCACCCCCAAACTTAAATGAAGCATTGTCCTCAATGTTTGAATCCATGAAAAGCATTACAATGCACATAAAATCCAGGGTACAGAAATGAAATGAAAGAAATAAAAATAAATAGAGTTTAGAACTTCCCCTTGAAGACAATGAGAGGGTAATGCGCATAGTATGGCAGCACATGTTCTTCTTTGAGTATTTGGGTCAGCTGCTCATCATGTTTCTCCCACATCAAGGAAAAGAAAACCCTAACAAAAATAAAATAGAAAATGAGACACAACTAAGAATGAGTAGCAGTTATTATACAAATGAAAGAGATATGATTGGAATGCTCCCTTTGAAGTGATAGCTGGAGCGTGGTTGGCCATAGCAGCTGGAGGTCGACTTCTCCGCTACTCCATACTCCATGTTTCTATGGATTGGGTTGTCTTCTCTCTCTCCCTCTTTCTTATTGAGCTACTTCAGAAATGCTTAAACAAAGACAAGGAAACTTGAAACAGATTTTTAGATTTATTGGATCAGGAAACCATAACTTAAATGAAAAGGATAAACTAAACTAAAACATCAAGATTAGGGATTCAACTTCACCACAAACATCAAATTCCATGCTTCAAAGTAACAAGCATCAAAGTAAATCAAACTAGTTTATGGAGTTCGTTCTTTCTCAAATATGATTATCCATATGGTGTTTGGTTTTAATCAATTATTCAGAACAAGTATTTAGCTATGGTGTTTAGTCTAAACACAAATTCCAAACCCATTAAGAACAAGAAGAACAATAAAGAACCAAGCAGAATTTAAACATGGTGTTTGTCTTCAATATCTACCCATCCATTCACTAATCAGTCCAAGAGTCATATGGTGTTTATGTAAACTTGAACAAGATATTTAATTAAGAACAAGTGAATGAAACCAAAAACTAGAAATAATCAACATGCTACTTGAACCCTTTCTTTTTTTGTGTTGTGTAAGTTGGGACTCAAACCCAGTTCTCTTGCTTGTCAGGCAATTGTCCTTGTCCGTTGGACTACAAACACAACTTATCAATTAACCTCATTAACTTTAAAACATGAAACTGTCTAGTTATGAAAAGAAAAATTAAAAAGAAAAAAGTAGGAAAACCAAATAGAATCAAGCGATGTTACCAATCCCCGGCAACGGCGCCAAAAACTTGTTGTGTAGATTCAGCTGCACCAAAATGGGTTCAACTGCATCCTCAACTTGTGATACTCGCAAGTGCACGAACCGTTGGTAGTTTAGCTTATGTAAGTGCGAGGTCGATTCCACAGGGATTGGTGATTGAATGATCCAACTCAGTTTTCCTACACAAAACAAAAATGAAAACAAAAGAAACAAAACAAGAAGAAAGAAAGTAACTAGGACAAGATGGTGTTGTTTTAGAATCCACCCTAATTGTTCTAATCATGTTATGGCAGCAAGTAAACAAATTGATTCACTCATAAAGATGCTCACAAATAAGTCCATGGTGTTTGGATCAAATTGCATGAACATCACAAGGACCCCAAGCATGGTGTTTACATTAGGAGACCTAGAAACCAAATCACATAAGTTGCTAATGGATGGAATGAAGATGATCCCCAAACCTTCCCAACAAGAGCATAACGCATAAAACCTTAGGTGATCAATCAAAGGATGCAAAACCGCTCCATTAAAATAGTGAAGAAGAATTCATGATTGAAATCAAACTTTATAAACTCAAACCATGATACAAGACTAGCAAGATGTTTATTAAAACTAATAACAGAAAAACAAAGTAAAACAAAGGAAATACAAGAAGAAAATAAAAGACAAAGGGAGGAGAAGAAGATAAGGACAGCATGCTAGAGATGGAAAAGATTCACCTCCATGGTTGCCAGGAGGCCAAAGCCTCCCAGTTGCTGCCTTCTCCCTTCTCTCCCTTTGTGACTCTCAACTTTCCCTCTCTTTGTGTACAATGGAAGTGTGAATGATGGAACTCTCTTTCTGACTCTAGAGACTCCCTATTTATAGGCACAAGGGTTAAGTGAATCAGATTATACAATTAAATTCACTAACCACACCTATTTCACCTAACACACAATTACATTTGAAAATAATTAATCTTCTCTTTAGGCATAGTGTTGCAGCACCACTTCATCTTATTTTACTTCATTTGGCTGCTGCAAAATTCCACCCAAAATATAAGAAATGCATCTGCTTCACCTAACTTCCCCACAATCAATAACACATCATGCTTATGCCATCATGACCTAAGCACACATAGCTCATCCTTAGGTCAGCATGACCAGCAACTTCAAGGGCTTACGAATTGGGCTTCCCTTAAGCAAATTAAGACTTTAAGCACTCAAACTTGAAGTTCAGAATGTCTTCTTTCCAGCCATATATCATTTGGGCCAATCCAAGGTCGGAGGAGGAAGTTAAGGCCGAAACAAATTGCTAACTCGTTTTGCGCGCTGACAAAATCCATCCTGAGCATGGTTCTGTGTTTGCTAGATAACAAACTCCAGATTTATCCAATGGGGCTGAATTTTGGATATGTTATAGAATACACTCATTGGAACAACGTTCATGAAGAATGCTGCCTCATTCGAGCTGTGTAGGTTGCTGAAACAAAGCTTGCAATATGACCTACGAAACTGGGCTGGCAAGGGGCTGTAGCCAAAATGAGTTTGTCTTTAAGCTCTTCTTCCATTCATCCAAATCAGGCCTTAACATGCTTGAATTGCATGAATTATGCTCTTTTGCTCTCTTGGCCTACAAAACACACAAAGAGAGGCAAAAAACTTAGAAATCTAAGAAACTAAGCAAAAGAAGTAAGTAAACAGGGCATGTATATGTATGAAATTATGAGCTTAACAACTCCGGATATCATTCTACTCAGGGGTAGAGGACCCTGTTACTCACATTCATACCTTTCGATCGGCCTTAGGTTGCAAAGGGCTAACGGACGAGGGGCAATGCTTACTATTCCCCTCCACCCTGACCGGAGCAGCTCTGAATTGGTTCTACCGAATGGAGCCAGGTATGGTTGACTCATTCGATTAGTTGAAGCAGACCTTCCTAAACCATTTTATGATTCAGACCGATCGCCTGTACTCTGCCGATGACCTCTATAGCATTCGGCAGCAAGACGATGAGCCATTGCGGGAATATGCAGCTAGGTTCAGCCATGAGTATTCCCGATGTCCCAAAACTGATGACAGGGCAGCCTTCGGTGCCTTCAAAAGCGGCCTTCAGTCGTCTCAGTTTCACTACCTCGTCCACAGCAGCAACTGGACCACCTACTCCGAATTAATGAAGCAGGCAGCCATCCATGCCAAGGCCAAACATTTCATCTCCAGGGGATTGGCTTCGGCCCTACCAAGCAAAGCGGCAACGGCCGATCGGCCTTCGACACAAGTCTATGATCGATTCCCGGTGAATCGGACCACGAATCCAGCCCCCTACCGAACGGCACTCCCTGAGTCTGCTCCTTACGAACCGCGAAACAAACGAAAGGACCATTTCCGGGATCGGCAGGACAGCAACAAAAAAGGAAAGGACTCCGGCAGGCGAAGCGCCTTCGTAGATCCGAAGAAGAATCGGCCAGAGGAAATTTTCACTTTACTCAACACCACTTATGAACATGTGCTCCTAACCGAGAGTGAAATGATACCGAAGCTGAACAACCGGAAGCTTCCTCGACAGAACGAGAAGGACACTGGCGTATTCTGCCGATACCACCAGTACAACGGCCATGACACAGAATCTTGTATCGCTCTTCGAAAAATTGTCAAACGCCTCATCAATGAGGCAGGCTGGATCAGTATTTGGGCACCAAACCAGCATTGGACAAACCATCGAATCGGCAAATCAATATGATCAGTGGAGGGCCACCCATTGCCGACACCAGCCACCGATCTGTGACGAACTACGTCCGTGCCGTTCGCCACCCACAGATCCTTAGTGTAGCGGGAGGACGCAACGACAAGTTCCAGTGAAACGGTTGGGAACCTATTACCTTCTCTGAAGAGGAAGAGCGAGGCATCGTCTTCCCCCACTCTGATCCCATGATCATACGGGCCGATATCTCAGACTTTGATGTGGGCCGAATCCTCATAAACACCGGCAGTTCAGTTAATGTGCTCTTTGCCGATGCTTTCAATGCTCTCGGTATAAACCCTCAGCATCTGAACAAAGACATTACCCCCCTCCTCAGCTTCTCGGGCGACGTAGTCGAACCGATCGGCAGTGTCCAACTCCCGTTTGCCGTCGGCACTATCCCCCGACGAACCATCATCTACACTCATTTCCTTGTCGTCGATTGCCCAACGGCATATAACGCCATCATCGGTAGGACAGCGCTCACAAGAATGAAGGCCATGCTGTCACCACACATTCTCCTCCTCAAGTTCCCCACACACGCTGGCGTCGGCCAAGTGCGAGGGGATCAGTTGAGTGTACGGACATGTTACGTTTCGGCAACAAAGGAATCGGCAAAAGCTACACTTTGGGAGGCATACTCGGTTTCTGCCGAGTTAACTATGCCGAACGGCAGGGGCACGGACAAACCGGATGATCCCAGGGATGAGGCCGTCACCCCACAAGCACAACCTGTTGAGGATTTAGAATCGGTCACTCTCTCCGAGGACCACCCTGACCGATAGGTTCGAATCGGCACCACCTTGACTTCGGCCTTGCGTGCCGATTTCATTGCCTTCTTGCGCGCCAATACAAAAGTCTTCGCCTGGTCATACAATGACATGCCTGGCATCGCCCCAAGCGTCATCAGTCACAAGTTTAGCATTTGTCCCAGTTTCAAACCCATCAGACAGAAACGGCGAGCCTATGATGTCAATCGTGAACATACGGCATTCATCACCGACAAAGGCCTTTACTGTTACAATGTCATGCCGTTCGGCCTGAAGAACGCTGGGGCAACCTACCAGCACTTGGTCAACAAAATCTTCTCTGAACTCATCGGCACCTCGATGGAGGTTTATGTGGATGACATGCTGGTCAAGAGCAAAATAGCCGATTCTCATCTCCATAACCTCTCCCTCATGTTCGGTGTCTTAAAAAAGTACAACATGCGTCTGAACCCAAGCAAGTGTGCCTTCGGCGTCTCCTCGGGTAAATTTCTTGGCTTCATGATCAGCCAACGGGGAATTGAGGCCAACCCTGAAAAAATCAAGGCATTGCTCGACATGCAGACACCGAAGACGCAGAAGGACATTCAGAGCCTCACGGGGCGTGTCGCTGCTCTGGCCCGATTCATATCCAAGGCTACCGATCGGTGTGCCCCTTTCTTCAAAGCCCTCAAGGGAAGCAAACGGCAGATTGTCTGGATTGCCGAATGTGACCGCGCCATCCAAGACCTCAAGGCTTATATGAGCAGGGCGCCTCTGTTATCCACCCCTCTTCCTGGCGAAGAATTAATCCTCTACCTCTCAATATCGGCAACGGCATTGAGCTCCGTGCTCATTCGCAAGCCGAACGACATAGAGCTTCCAATTTTCTATACTAGCCACGTCGTGCAGGATGCCGAGATTCGATTCCCTGAGCTGGAAAAGCTTGCCTATGCTCTTGTTCTCTCAGCACGCAAGCTTCGGCCGTACTTCCAGGCTCATAGCATTACCGTTCTCACCAATCAGCCTCTACGCCAAATCCTACAAAGACCAGAGACCTCAGGTCGGTTGGTGAAATGGGCAATTGAACTCAGCGAATTCGACATCCACTATCACCCTCGGCCTGCCGAGAAGGGACAAGCCGTGGCTGATTTCATCTCTGAAATGACTACATCTAAAGTATCCAATGAAGACAATGCCGCTTCGGAATCGGCAGCATCAGTCACCCATCCAACCGAGGGAAAATTCATTTCATCAATCCCTCTGTGGACTCTCTACGTAGACGGCTCGTCCAACCGACAAGGCAGCGGGGCCGGCTTAGTTCTCAAGACCCCTGATCAAACGACCATCGAGTATGTCATCCGATTCCAATTCCAAGCTTCCAACAACGAAGCCGAATATGAAGCGCTCTTGGCAGGCCTTCGACTCGCCAAGGGAATGGGCGCTCGATAGCTGAAGATATGCAGCGACTCACAACTCGTCGTTAATCAGGTATTGACTGAATTTGAAGCCAAAGATACTTCGATGGCTGCCTACTTGGTGCTCGCCCGCCGATTGCTACACCACTTCGACACATATCAGGTTCAACAGATGCTGAGATCCGAGAACAGTCACACCGATGCCCTGTCGCGCTTGGCATCGGCGATTGACGACAACGTAGATCGCCACGTGCCGATCGAAATCCTCGCTCGGCGCAGCACCACCGAAGGCGAGGTACATGCCGTTCGGCAGGATCCGAGTTGGATGGATCCAATCCTTGCCTATCTCATAAGCAGGACATTACCAAAACTGAGGCCAAAACTCTCCGCCGCCGAACGGCCCGATACTTAGTTCTGAATCAGATTCTCTATCGGCGTGGCCATTCTTTATCACTTCTTCGGTGCATGACCCCGCAGCAGGGCAACTACGTCCTACGAGAAATTCACGAAGGAGCCTGCGGGGACCATTCTGGGTCCCGATCTCTGGCCTTCAACAGTGTGATCATTGCCAGTGTTTCGGCTCCATCCTGAAACTGCCTGCCGAACCGCTCACCCCGATTGTCAGCCCATGGCCCTTTGCTCAATAGGGTTTAGATCTCATCGGCCCCATGCCCTAAGGTAAAGGACAGCTCAAATTCGCCATCGTCACTATTGACTACTTTACAAAGTGGACCGAAGTCGAAGCTTTAGCAACAATCACCGCAGCCAGGGTTGAACAGTTCATATGGAAAAATATTATTTGTCGATTCGGCCTCCTGAACGCAATCATCACCGACAACGGAACTCCACTGATTCAACATCAACTTGTTCTTCGCATCTCCAGCGCACCCACAATCGAACGGCCAGGTAGAGGCCATTAACAAGATCATCAAGAAGACACTGAAGAAGAAGCTTGGGGCAGCAAAGGGAGCTTGGCCCGAACTGCTCCCAAAGGCGTTATGGGCCATCAACACCTCCTACCGACGGTCGACCGGCGAAACGCCATTTTCCCTTGCTTTCGGTACCGAAGCCGTTGTTCTAGTCAAAATCAACGCACCCACGTGCTGAACGGCATCTTACACACTCGGACAAAATGAGACCCTACTCGCACTCAACCTTGACCTCGTCGACGAACACCGTTCCCAGGCTCAGCTTCGGAACGTTGCATACAAACAGAGGACCTCTCGCTACTGCGTCAGATGTCGATCATTCAAAGTGGGGGACTGGGTTTTACGCAAAGTCTCTCTCGCCACCAAGGACCCCAACGAAGGCACCCTTGGCCCTTCATGGGAAGGCCCGTATGAGGTCATCACCGTCTGCCGACCCGGAACCTACCGATTGCGTGGTACCGATAGTCAAACTCTTGGCCACCCTTGGAATATAGAGCATCTCAAATACTACTACAAGTGATATCACCTTCGGTCGTCACCTTCGTACAGGTGATCGCACCTTCGGTTATCACCTTCGGTTGTCACCTTCGTACAAGTGATCGCACCTTCGGTCGTCACCTTTGTACAAGTGATCGCACCTTCGATTATCATCTTTGGTCGTCACCTTTTTAATCAGTTTATTTCAATACACTCCCTATTCTATACATACAGCATTACCATACAGCAATATTATATCAAACATATTCTACATACGGCATGCACACATACAGAATAACAGAGATTGGCAAATTAAACCAAAACAAAGTTAACATAGATAAATTAGCCACAACAGGGCAAACTGTTTTAACAAAATGTCGTTCGGCATGCTTAAAAAACTATTGTTTTTTACATCTCCAACATATGCAAAAAGAAAAGAGATAATGATCACAAGCTAAGGGGCAGGGGGTTCAGCATCGGCGGCCACATCATCAGGCTCGAGATCGGCAGCCACAGGCTCGGCACTGGTCGAGGTCACCACATTCGGTGCAGGATGGCCCTCGTCCTCCTCGCTGCTAGATTCGGTGTCACCGGCTTCCTCTGGTTCGGCATCCTCGCCTTTGTAAGCCTCCACCATCTCCTCGGTTACGCCCTCTGGCAGTGGTGGCGGATCCCGAAGGAAGTTGAGGTTCAGCTTCTTATCAGCATTGTACCGTTTGAATCGGTAGACGAAGTCGTCACATTGCTCCATGACTTCTTTGTCCACCAGAAGTGTGAACTCCTCCGACGATCGGTAGTCGGCAACGGCTTTCACCTTCGCCTCTTCCACCTCCTTGGCATGCGACCGTTCGGCCGCATCCATGGCCACCTCCACCGCTGCTTTGGCCTCCTGAGTAGCAACCACCTACAGCTCGGTATACGCTAGCTTCAATGCAAGCTCGGCAATTTTCGCGGCATTCTCCTCGGCACGCCCATCAGCCTCCTGGAGCAACTTTCCAGCATCGGCAATCTTCGAACGGCCCTCCTCGAATTTCTTCTGGTACCATTCGACAGCGTTTACGGCTCGCTTCGCATAGAGCCACATTTCCATATCAGCCTGCAACACAAATGGAAACATTAATACATGCCGAATGAACACACACTTGGACAACCACAAATCAGAAAAACTTACTGCAGCCTGAAGCCGGAAGGAGCATCCGGTTTGCTCACGCAGTGTCTTCATCGACAACTGCTCGATCTCTGACAGCTCCATCTGAGTGCCATCGATCATGCAATTGACGAACGCCACCGCCTTCCGAGGGCAAGCCATGTTAACTGGCCCCTCCCCCTCACCTTCATCATCGGGAATCAGCACCGATGTCTCCTCATTCGGCAACCTAGGTTTCTTCGGCATCGACGTCGCATCGAGAGCTCCCTCAATCATCCTCTTGCCTGTCACCTGGAGGTGCACCTCTCGAACGGCCTCGGTTTCGGCCGCCTGCTTCTCTTGGCGGCGATCAGCCACCGTCTGCTCATCCGCCGAAGCCCTTCCTGAGGCTCCTGCCGCTTTCTTCTTCTTCGGTCTGGGGGACTCCCCCTTCTTCCGCTTCGGCGTCGCTTGGCCCTCCAAGCGCCTCCTGGTCGCCTCACTCATAGGCCTCCCACCTGCCACTGCATAAAAAAGAAAAAAAAAAAACACAAGTCAGGAAAGAAACGGTACCTCAAGAAACAGACATGAAACTGACTGCCGAACGGCATCACTTACTCTGCCTTTTCTCCTCTTCCTCTTCCTCCTTGACCCTTCGGTCATGTTCTGCTTTACCGATCAAGCCTGCCTTGTAAAGGTTCCGGAAGTAGAGCAGCTCCTTAAAAAAGAGATCTTCTTCCGCAATCTTAGCTCGCACCCGCTCGATTGCTTCCACCTCTCTAATCGGTGCTGCAGGCCGTTTCAAGGACACTGCCGTTTCAAACAAAACAGCCAACGGTTAGCCAAAAAACAAAAAAAACAAAAAAAAAAACCCCTAACACTCCCGCCGAACTGCAGGCCGTTTCTACAATCACTCCCGGTGCCGATTCCCAATCACCTGAGACAATCACTCGACGCTTACACCACGTCTTCTGGGAGCTCGGCACCCCAACCACAAAGTGCCCAGGCTGCCCTGCTGAAAGACAGTTGGACTGGACCCACCCCCCATGGTCGGCACTCTTCGCCCTCGTCACACTATACAACTGGGCCCACTGTTCATAGCTCGGCTCCCCCTCGCCAGCCAAGCTGAACACTGTGATCGTCCTGAGCAACGTAATCCAAAAGTTGGGATTATACTGCCCTGGTGCATACCCGATCGCAACCAAAATCTTCTGCATCGAATGTCTCAACGGTAGCCGAAGCCCATGCTTAAACACGTCGGTGAAAAAGACTACTCCCTTGTCATTGTCACTAGCGACTCCAAGGGCTCCGGAATTCGCATCCCTACCGATTCTGGAATATTGAACTCTGCCCGAATCTTAGCCAGCTCGGCCTCAGTAAGTGTGTTCGGCTCTAAGTCATCTACTCCGAACACAGGTTCCGTCGGCTTCGCCATCGGGATCCGTTACCTACCCTTGACAACCCTCAACACCCCCTACCCTGGGGCAGCAACGGACAAAACACCCTCTTCGGCCTCACGACCCGAAGTCGAAGGCTCACCACCTTTAGGCACTCTCGTTGAAGTGCCCCCAGCTTCGGTGCGCACTCCTGCCCCCTCCACTATCTCACAGCTTGAAGAGCTCCCAGAATCGGCACTCTCACTCCCGTCGGACGAACTCCCCGAGGACGATTCGTCCTCAAAAGCCCTCGGACTACGCCTACCCTCGGATTCGGTATCTGACATCTACAAACACAAACGAAGGGAAACTAAGTGCTATACTAGAATCCAAATCCTATTCTACCACCTAAACACTTATGTTCATGCTTGTTCACACATTGCTCAAACAAAAAATCCACGAATTCAACAGTTTGATTCGTAAAAATGAAAATACATGGCCATATACCTTGTTTGCACGGTGGTTCAAGATCGCCGAAAATTGCCTCCGCCTAGTTCACGCTCGCCGGAAATCGCCTGCTCAGCCTTCGCATGGTTGCCGGAAATCGCCTCTCACAAGCTCTCTTCGCTCTAAAAAATTCCAAGTATTTGAACTCTCGTCTCCTCCTCACATTTATAAAGTCGACCTAGCATCGGGAAGCGAAGCGACGCATCGGGATATGAAACGACGCGACTCTTCAAAGCCATGCCGACACGTGTCACGCATGCATGGGGGAACCGAAACGTTGTCAGTTGAAACGTTTCCAATCCTCAGAGACGCTTCAACTTCCCGAACGTTGCACCTCTAGCCAACTTCAAGCACAACTCCATTAGCGAACGGCAGGTGCACATTAATGAGTCCTCACTCACCTCTCGTGCCGAACGGCAGCGCACATTGATGAGTTCTCACTCACCTCTCGTGCCGAACGGCGGGCGCACATTGATGAGTTCTCACTCACCTCGCGTGCCAAACGGCAGGCGCACATTGATGAGTTCTCATTCACCTCTCGTGCCGAACGGTATCGCACATTGATGAGTTCTCAATCACCTCTCGTGCCGAACGGCAGCGCACATTGATGACCCTCCACTCATACAACGACACGTGGATCAGACGAACTCACTCAAGCACCAAGGCCTCGAACAATTGGCATCGGCTACCGATGGCATTGTCTCAAAGCTGCGAACAGCCGCTACAGACCCAGCTCGTGTACAATCGGCATCCCTTACCGATTATACAGAATCAACCTCGAAGTACCCACCCAAAATATCTATGGACTCGTGTCGACCTCATAGGGCCCTCCCACGAGTCCCACATCGAAAATAGGCCCCTTCACTACAATACAGGGGTAAGACTTTTCCGCTTGACTTAAATACTAATATCTGGTCAACAATAAAAGCTCTTTGAAAACAAACTTACTTGTGCATCGGAGGGTCTTAGGCTGGTTCCACACCGGTTCCATAGACCTCACGAGCTTCGCTTATCTTCTATTCAGGATCAGCATCCGAGGACAGGAAGAATCTACATCTATCACTCAATCGATCTATTAGATCGTCCACATCTCTTGTAAGTTACACTCATCTCTATCTGTTAAGTTTTAGTGCCAACAATGTCTTTGGTGATGTGAGAATTGAGTGTGAGCCATTTACTAGAGGGATGCCAAATGTTGACACATTTGATGAACTGGTGGGTGAGTTTGGGAGTCAAAATATTCGAGATGGGTGTGAAGATATATGGATTGAATGATTCTCTTGTAATTTATGAAATTACTTATGCCCTAAACAGCACTACTGTATGACATTAATTTTGTACTAAATTGTAATGTGTTTTCTTTACTTTCATTATGCAGGTTTTGGCCTCAAAACAATCAGTACATAAAATACTGGTTTAGTATTATAAAACGACGGTCCTCATAAAACTGTGAAAAACATACGTCTGTTTTCATAAAATTGTCAATAAAAAATGACGTTTTGGAGCATTCAACGACGGCATTGTATTTATCGACGTCTAAAAGCGAAGTAAAATTGAAGAAAGACGACGGTATTGTGAAATAGTTATTAACGATATCACGTCGGAGAAGCATAAAGAGCCGACATGTAATTACAAATAACACGACTCCAGTACCATAATACCGACGTCTAAAAGGTGAGATATCGAACCTGAATGTTACAAAAGACGACGTCTTAGATAATGAACTCGTCCGTAACAGTAAAAAATCGTTGTCTTAAAATTTTACCACGTCGCTTGTTATGTCTTAAATGAAGTGAAAAATAAACAATTCACGACGTTATATGAAATCCAGAGGTAAATTTGTCGACGTAAAATGATATTTGGACGTCGTTCTTTTACAAAAACAACGTTATATGGGAATATCCGGTTCTCTTTTTTATTCTTATGTCGTTAAATATATTTTCCACAGTGATTGGCTGAAAAACTTCGCCGTCTCAGATAGATTAGACGACTATTGTTTTGGTAAAGACGACGTATAAATTTAGAAACACGGCTGTCTTTTACATGATCACGACGTTGTATATAAAATACTATGTCGTAAGCCATGAGCCTAACATATTTTCCGCGTCGTTTATTTTCAGATCATGTCGTTAATATAAATTTATACGGTGATCGAATGGAAATTTGTGCCGTTTCAAAAATATTAGACGACGGTTTTGTGTTTAAGGATGACGTATAAATTCTGAAACACAGTTGTCTTTTAGTTGTGGACGACGTTGTTTATTAAATATAACGTTGTTTATAGAAATACATGTGTCGTAAGTAATTACCCTAACCGCTATTTCTACGTCAATATTAATGGAAAAAACGAAGTGGAAAAATCATTTCACGACGGTTATATAAATAGATGGGACGTAGTATGTTTTAATAACGTCGTATTTTATTTATTTAAAGACGTATTGTATTTATTTACACGACGGGTTTTGTATAAAATAGGTCGTCTATTCTTATCCTTGACAATTTTTTGGCTCATTTTTCAGTATACAGACGTCGGTTATTTTTTGTTAATGACGTTGTTTGTTATAACAACGACGGTGATTTACCGTCGTGATTTTACTTTAAAAAAGATGTCGGTCGATTTTACGACAGTTTGAAAACCTGATACATGACGGTGAATTCCCGTCGTCTTTTGCATTTTTTGTAGTAGTGTTAAGATATTGCAAACTGATGGGGGAGGAGAATATCACTCATTTGTTTAAATAGTTTTTGACATCTAAAGGGATATTGCAACAAGTGTCTTGTCCTTACACTCCCCAACAAAATGGGTTAGTGGAAAGAAAAAATAGGCATACAATTGAGACTTCTGTTACCTTGATGATTGCAACAGCTTTACCTCTTAAGTTTTGGTCACATGCCTGTCTACAATCTAGTTTTTTGATCAATTGAATGCCTTCTAGGACTTTGGGATTTTGTTTACCTTAGCAAAAATTGTTTCAAAAACCACCCTAGTTATAGTCCCTACCGATTTTTGGGTCTGCTATGTTTCCATATCTTAGACCTTATAATGATAACAAGTTGCAGCCTAGGACTTGTCAATGCATCTTTCTTGGATATGCTAATAGTTATAAGGGAGTTATATGCTGTAACAGAGATTCAGGGACATTATTTTTGTCTAGGCATGTTGTTCATGATGAGACTATGTTTCCTTTTAAGCTGATGCGCTCAACCCATACCTCAAGTTCTTCTCCAGTGCCTAGTTCTCCCTTGCTTCTTCCAGTCGTTTTACCTACAACCCTTGCCCCAACCACAGATTAAGCTAATATCCCACTTCAGTCATCTATACTAACGTGCTTACATACATCTCTGTAGGATTCTACTTAATCTACTACTCCTCTTTGCCCTTCCACTATGTTGCCTGTCCTTACAGATGCACAATTGCAAGTGATACTTCCTATGAGCTCTTTTTTTCCTACTGATAATGATCATCTACAACAAGCTTCTCACTATACTTCTATAACCTCTTAGTAAGATTTGGTTCAGAGTGTTCATCCTATGACAACTAGACTCAAGGATGGTACAATATACAGAAAACATTACTCTAATGTTGCTCATTACACACAGTCCATTGATCAATCCTTTTCTGGTGTTACTTGTATTCCTCATATTACAGATACTAGTGAACCTTCTCATTTTAGATTGGTTACTTCTCAACCTCACTGGCATTAAGCTATGAAAGAGGAATTTGATGCTCTTACAGTTCAAGGCATTTGGGTTTTAGTGCCTCCTCCACATAACATAAATATCGTTGGTAGTAAGTGGATTTACAAAGTCAAGAAAAATCCAGATGGGTCTGTGTCTAGATATAAAGCACTATTGGTTGCTTAGAGTTTTGGTTAGGACCAAGGGTTGGATTACGATGGGACTTTCAATCTTGTGGTTCGTCATACCACAGTCAGATTGGTGTTAGCTCTTACTGCAGCAAATCATTGGGAGTTGCATCAGTTAGACGTCAAAAATGCTTTTTTACAAGGTGATCTTCAAGAAGAAGTATATATGAAGCAGCCTCAAGGATTTGAAGAGCAATACATCCTTTTCATGTTTGCAAGTTACTCAAGTCCTTGTATGGTCTTAAACAAGCTCCTCAAGATTGGAATGCTAAGTTCACTAGTTATCTTCCCACTTTGGATTTCACTCTATCCTATTCTAATCCGAGTCTATTTGTTAAGCATACAGGCACTGACATAGTTCTTCTCCTTCTTTATGTTATTACAAATCTGGGTGAAGCTTTTGATATGAAAGACATGGGCAAACTTACCTTTTTTCTTGGATTGGAGATTTCATATCTTTCAAATGGCGATATTTTTGTCAACCATGCTAAGTATCTTCGAGATCTCCTCAAGAAGGCAGCCATGGTTGACTGTAAACCATGTTCAACACCAGCCAAACTTCATCAACAATTTCTTAAAGATGAAGGTGTTTCTCTCCAAGATCCTACCACTTATCGAAGTCTAGTGGGGGCTCTTTAGTATCTCACTTTCACTAGGCCTGATATCGCCTATGCTGTTAATTTTGTATGCCAGTTTAAGACAGCTCCTACAGATATTCATTTTGGTGCAATCAAACGTATTCTTAGGTATCTCAAGGGTGCCTCTCATTATGGTCTCACTTACACTTCAAGTGATATGCAACTGCTGGTCTATAGTGATTCAGATTGGGTAGGAGATCCCAATACCAGGCGCTCTACCACTGGTTAGGTGGTTTAAGGTGGGAACAAACCCATCTCATGGCAATCTAAAAAGCAAACTTCTGTTTCACGAAGTTCTACAGAAGCCGAGTACAAGGCTTTGGCTCATTCTCTGCCTCTAAGGTTTCGTGGATATGACAGATTCGTAAGGATATGCATTTATTTCTTGCAGCCCCTCCTATCTTGCATTGTGATAAATTTTTTGCTCTTGCCTTAAGTTCAAATCCTGTTTTTCACTCCAGGATCAAAAATTTAGACAACGATTTTCATTTTGTTCGTGAAAGGGTTCAACATGGGGACATTAACGTTCAATATGTGCCTACACAAGAACAGGTAGCTGATGTGCTCACCAAGGGACTTCACAGTCCAATCTTTTTGCAACACTGCTCTAATCTAAACTTGGGCCAGCCAGCTTAGCTTGAGGGGGGATGTTAGAGTTATATTAAGTTTAGCCAAGTAGTCTTAAGCTGGTGTGCCAGCTGTCAGTTAGTTAAGTGAGTTTGTTATTAGCTTAGAGCTTAAGTCATTGACAGCTCATGTATTCCGCAAAAGCTAAACTCTATAAATACCGAGCCAGCTAATATTGTATTGAATCAATAGAGAAAATCAATAAAAGAAATCCAGAACCTTTCAGTTTCTTCTTCATTTCCTCTATTCTTACATGCCTAGTTATCACTTATGTCATGGATTAACAAGAGAGTCTGATGTAGTCACATAGGACTAGTACAAAAGCAAAGCAAAATAACACTGACACAAAGACCTCCGACGAGAATACATCAAAACAACCCAACTGTCAAAAGAGTCTTGCTACGAAATCATAGTCCTTTGCACACCCACAAGATAGTTAGAGCATTTGACAGAGAACACACCAAAGCTCCAAAAAAGACAGATAGAACCCACAAAGCACACCAACTCTATCCACCTCCAATAACGAATGGCCCTGAGAATAGCGAAGTCTGCAGGGAGCAACAAAAGATAAGAGACAAAAGACAACGAGCAAGCCAGGAAAAAAAGAAAACAAAAGGTCCTCAAAGACACACTGTATCATCTCAACTCTGACAAGGAAACCTCCTATGAATCCATAGTCCTTAAGACAGGCGAAGAATCAAAGGTATGCTGAGAGAAGAATTGAGAAAATACAAGGTAGCAATAACAAAACTAGCCTCAACCACTTAACTTGAAACAAAGATCAGGCACAAAAGCATTCGCTGGATGTCAAGCCCATGAATGCTCAATAAAACATTAAGGAAGGCTCCCAAGAGACCCCACTCCATAGGTTTGTTAGAATAGGCATCGATGCAAAGGCGCTCAGGAGCCATGAAGTCTACTCGAGAAACCAAGGTATCACCATCAGAAAGGGGCGCAACCAGATCAGAATAGCCAGGAATTGACGTAGACATGGTGGAGACCAGAGGAGATGAGGCCCAAAACACAAGGAAAACGAGCCACCGAACAACAAGGGAGGGAAATCCGAGAGTGATTGAACCAGATCCCAAAAATTGGGAAAAGGCACAGCGATGGCGAATTGAGAGAGGGTGACGTTGTACGAAAGGAGAGAACGTGGACAAGGGTGGACTGAGAAGATGAAGGCGATGAGGCGCGGCCTACAAGAGCGCGATGATGGTGACTGAATTCGCAACTGGGCAGGAGAGAGACAACGACGACGATTGAGCACGAGAAGACGGCTGTTGGACGCAAGAAGAAACCGTAGATGCGACGCACAACTTTCCTCGCATAACGAGAGAACAACTCTTGGTGTCCAACATATACAATTGATAACTTTTAGTTTTAGGTTTTGCCTTTCTGGTGGTATTTTTGGCTTTAGAACCTGATACATATATATTATGTCTATGCTTAATACAAAACCTTGAACTCAACTTGGTCAGAAAATTTATGTAAATTATAATCAAATCGAAAATAGGCAGATTGAGTATCTAATATGCTTGCTTACACATATTAAGAGCTTGGCATCTTGATCATATGAACAAGTGCGTTTTGGTTCTAAAACATGTAGCCTAAGCTCTGATATCACATGTAAACTCTGCATACTGCATATAAAAGAGAAACTAACCTTGGTATGCTGCCATTCTGACTGTTTAAACACTATTATGGCTACTCGTTTGATCTAGTTTTCAAACCATTTGAGAGCCCATGATTTTTCAAGAATTTGATATAGATCATTCATTTGCCGATTGCCTTTTTTATAACCAAAGTGGCCAATCTCTCTCTTGAGATTTCTTTTTACTGCCTTTACTTTGTGCCTTGACTCTTAAATTGTCTTTGTCTTGCCTCTGGGTGTTGCCGAATGCTTGTTTTTATTTTGCAAAGTAGATTCTTGAATTTACTGAAACAGAAACATGATTTACAAGGCATTGACCCTCCCAAACCATCATGCTTTTGACTAGTTGTCGAGTTCTTTGATTAGCTGGGACTTTAATGCTCTTTATCTCATAATTTGAGTTCTCTGGACTCAAAGCAGCTGATGCCAATATATTTTGCAGCTCCTCTTCAATTTCTAGTGCTAATGAAGGCACATAAAGTGAAAGAGAAATATTGATGCCATTTTCCCTACTCATAGAGCATTCGTTACAGAAGCAATTGTTTTCTTCCGAATGGTAAAGGTTGCTTCCACTTTCTGGATTTTATATCCCAAGAGAGTGTTCCCTCTTTTGTCCACTGGCAGCCAACACCAAGGCAGAGAAGGCAAAGAGCGCAAAAAATGCCCAAAGGCATCCACGATTTTGGACATGATCAATTTTCTGTTGTTGTTGTTGTTGGTACGCAATATTTGATTCATGGGTTTTTCCATCAAAAATAGATTTATCATCCAATGAAAATTTATGGGTTTTCCACCCATGATGGATTTATCATCCAATAATTTCGGTGTTACTCACCCATGGATTTGCATCCAAATGATTTATTAAAGGGTTGCCACCCAACATGAATTTATCATCCAATAATTTTGGGATTACTCACCTAGGGATTTGCATCCAAATAATTTCGAGATTTCTCACCCATAGATTTGCATCCAAGAAATTTGATTCAAGGGTGCCACCCCACATGGATTGCCATCCATTTGATTGATTAAAGGGTTGCCACCCATGATGGATTGATAACCCATATAATTTGGTTTGTGGGTTTCATACCCAAGCACGGAGACTTCCAGAGAGGAACTTTGTTGAAAATGCAAAAATATAAAGGTGTTGAACCAAGTAGCTCACCTTCTTGAATTGAAACTGCCAGTTTCATTGATTTGGAGCATTTGGTTTGCTCTGTTTCAGAAGATTTTTTTTTTTACAGCCTCACCTTTCTAAAGACTATAACACCCAGGACCTCACAACAATTCTCAAGGCAATCCAATATTGCCTCCCAACGGCTCTCATACAGCTGTAAAGATAAGCTCACACAATGATACAGCAAGGCACATGCCAAACGGATAACAACTCCCTTTTGTCCTATAGTCAATAGATGAATCTAGAATTCTTTTGTAAAGATTATATATACACAGAATAGCACTCTTGTAAACAGTGCAGTGGTTATTTTGATATATACGAATCAATATTATTTGAGCTGTCCTTTTCTTCCTTTCTTTATGCTCACTCTGTAAAACCTTTCATGGTATCAGAGCAGTGACTGCACCAAACGGCGCTACGATCCAAACATGTCTGCATCTCACGACAATACTAATCCCTTCTCTGATTTTCCCTCTTCCTCCTCTACTCTCCATTCTTCCACTGACCATGCTTTTCTTACCTACCAAGCCCAAATTCCTACTCAGCACATCCCAAACCTCATCCCCATAAAATTAACCCGTGACAACTATTTACTATGGAAGGATCTCTTTATACCGGTTCTTCAAACATATGACATGATGGGTATGGTTGATGGCTCTGAGCTGAAAGAGTGAAAGATAACAATAATCTCTGTTTGCGCAACTTGAGTTCTATTGTTTGTATTCCATCATTTATATTATATTACAATGAGAAACAATATACAAATATCATCCACCAATTACGGTAGAGATCATTGAGTATGTTGGAGACACCATTGAGTATGTTGGAAAGATATTTTAAGTGGGCATTATGGCTTTGACCAGAGAATGTTGGGTGTCATCATTTCCCATCATTTTATCACGTGTGTTCTGTCTATCATCCCCCCGCAAGCTCAGCGGCCTAGGACGGATGAGCTTGGACTTCAAAAACCGGAATTGTGGCAGAGACAAGCCTTTGGTAAAAATGTCTGCAAGCTGGTGATGTGTGGAAACATAGCGGACATCAAGAAAGCGATCAACAACTTGATTACGCACATAATGATAATCCACCTCCACATGTTTAGAGGGAGCATGAAAAATAGGATTGGAAGCCAAAGCGAGAGAGCTAATATTGTCACACCAAAGCACAGGAGGATGCACAGGAGTGACCTGAAGATCGCGGAGTAAGAGACGAACCCAATACAAGTCAGCAGCTGTAATAGCAAGTTGCCTGTACTCAGATTCAGTACTAGAACGGGAAACCGTGTGTTGCTTTTTAGAACTCCAGGACACTAAATTGGGCCCAAAAAATATGCAAAAACCACCTGTGGAGCGACGTGTGTCGGGATCACCAGCATAGTCGGAGTCAGAAAAGGCAGTCAAATGAGTATCACCTGGTTGAAAAAATAAGCCTTCATGCAAGGTACCCTTGATATAACGTAAGATGCGTTTGACAGTAGACCAATGACTAGTGCTAGGCTTATGCATGAATTGGCACACTTGGTTGACTGCAAAGGTGATGTCAGGCCTGGTGAGTGTGAGGTATTGCAAGGCCCCAACGATGCTGCGATATTCGGTTGGGTTTGGAAAAGAGTCACCATCATACAAACTGAGTTTGAAACCAGAACCAACAGGAGTAGCACATGGTTTAGCAGCTAACAAATTCATACGCGTGAGGAGCTCAGAAGCATACTTAGTTTGGGTCAAATATAACCCACGAGGTGTGCAAGAGGCTTCAAGACCAAGGAAATAGTGAAGAGGACCTAAATCCTTCATGGCAAAAATTGTACTAAGGGAGGATATAAGCCAAGCAACACGAGAAGAATTATTCCCTGTAATCAAGATGTCATCAACATAGATTAAAAGGATGAGAAGAACACCGTCAATATTATAGATAAATAATGAATGATCTGCCTGGGAGCCAAAGAAACCGAGATCAGTAAGATATTGAGAGAAACGTTGAAACCAGGCTCGTGGAGCTTGTTTCAAGCCATACAAGGACTTATGTAAGTGGCACACATATTGTGGATATATGGGATCCTCAAACCCTCGGGGCTGCTGCATATAAACCTCCTCAGTAAGTTGTCCATGTAAAAAGGCATTTTGAACATCCAACTGGTGGATTGTCCAATTGTTGGAGACAGCCAAAGCCAAAACAAGACGTATAGTAACGTGTTTCACGACTGGACTAAATGTTTCTGTGTAATCCAAGCCAGATTGTTGATGAAAACCATTGGCAACTAAGCGTGCCTTATAACGTTTTACTGACCCATCAGAATTCTGCTTAATTTTAAATACCCATTTGCAAGGAAGAACATGCATTGAAGGAGATCGGGGAACTAGTGTCCATGTGCCAGCATCCTGTAGCGCCTGGAATTCAAGAGACATGGCATGACGCCAATGTGGGTCCTTATTGGCTTGGGCAAATGTACGGGGTTCTGTTTCATGTACCTGTGGCATGGTTAGCATAGCATATTTTGGATTTGGTTTGACAATACTTGATTTGGATCGGGTAACCATTGGATGACCAATATGCGAGGAAGAAGGGGAAACTGGAATGGAACCAGATGGAGATAGAGGAGGTATGGGAGAAGGAGTACTGTGAGTTGGGAGAAGAGGTGAAGATTGTGTGTTGGACACGACTGTAGGAGGTTGGATGGTTGGTGGCGGAGACGAAGAGGAAGCAAGAAGGTTATCAGATAGTGGAGAAGATAACAAATTTTGATCAGATAAGTGAGAGGAGCTAGAAGAAGAAGGAAAATTAGACATCGTATTAGTAGAAAGAGGAGGAGAATCAATTACCTGAGGGGAAGAAATAAGTGGGGGAGAAGGAAGAACCACCGTGGGAGACACATCCGAAGGCAAGAGAGATGAGGCACACCGCTGCTGAAAAGGGAATGTATTTTCATCAAAAACGACATGTCGGGAAAGATAAACACGACCATTCTGCGAGTCATAACACCTGTAACCTTGATGATGCAGAGAATAACCAATAAAGACACACTGCTTGGAGCGAAATTGAAGTTTGTGTTTATTATATGGACGCAAGTATGGGTAACATGCACAACCAAACACGCGTAAATATGAATAGGAAGGAGGACAACCAAACAACTTTTGATAAGGTGAGATATAGTTTAATTGACGAGCAGGCAATCGGTTAATGAGATAAACAGAGGTATTAAATGCATCAACCCAAAAATTATTAGACATGCCAGCGGTTGCAAGAAGTGTGAGACCCATATCAACTATGTGACGCTGTTTGCGCTCAGCGGCCCCATTTTGTTCGGGAGTGTAAGGCACAGAAATACGGTGAGTAATGCCATGTGTTTGTAAAAAATCTTGGAAAGAATTGCTTAAAAATTCTGTACCACCATCAGTTTGCAAAGATTTAATACGAAGCACCTGGCTAACAGACAACAAATTTTCCACATTAGTTTTAAATTTTTGAAAATAGGATAAAGCTTCAGATTTGTAGCGCATAGGAAATATCCATGTATATCGTGTACAATCATCTAGAAATAAGATAAACTACTTGGATCCTTTATTTGACACAACTGGAGAAGTCCAAATATCGCAATGTATCAATTGCAGAGGCAATACCGAAACAGAACTAGACAAAGAGAATGGAAGCTTTGTACTTTTGCCCATAGGGCAAGAAGAACAAAATTGTTTAGACTCAGAATGACTAAGTGGAACACAAGAAGCAATTTTCTGAAAAACAACACTTGAAGGATGACCTAGACGTTGATGCCAAACAAATGAGGATGTACGTTCACCAATCACAGCAAATGTTTTAAAAACTAGCAATGACGGACGAAATGGATACAATCCATTTTCACTCTTGCCTTGGAAAAGCGTCTTCCCCGTTAGCGTGTCCTTCGCAAAAAAAGAATCAGAAGTAAGGATAAAATAACAATTGTTATCTTTTGCAAATTGGTTAACACTTAACAAGTTGGCAGACAAAGAGGGACAATGTAACACATGATTCAATTTAAAACCAGATAGACTAGTTGAACCAATATTTGAAATGGCCAAACCTGCACCATTACCAACAGCCACTTGATCCGAACCCGGGTATGGAGTGTGAAGTTGAAGATTGCCTAAATCAGCAGTAACATGAGTTGAGGCACCACTATCAGCATACCATGTATCTGTTTTCTCAAGTCCAGATGGAGATGCAGCAACCAATGCAGTAGAGGAAAGTTGTTTAGGAGGCATACGACCTTCTAACAGATTAGTCAAGCGATGACAATTAATCGCAGTATGGCGAAAGCCACCACAAAACTGGCATCGAACCTGGTTCGTAGAGGGAGCTAAGAATGAGCCATAAGTTCCACCACGACCTTGAGAAAGAGCACCAGGTCGGGAGGAATTGAAATTACTCCGAAAGGAATTGGAACCACGACTTGTAGAAAACGAACTGCCACCACGATTGACTGTTGGGCTAGAGTTGGTAAAACCACTACGATTGCCAGAGGAAGAGCCTGCGCGGCCCCTAGAAACAAAGGAACCACCACGACCGCGTCCTTGATAAGAACTGTGTGGTTGGGAGGCAAATAAAGCAGTAGAGGTGCCATCAGAAGGAAGGGAAGAATGATAATCTTCCATTCGGGTTTCTGCATTAAGTAATAAAGCTGTTACATCATCAAGTCTCGCAGCTTTTTCCCGACTTAAAATTGAATTGACAGTGCTTTCAAATGCAGCACCAACACCATTAAGTATAAGGTCGATGAAGTCCTCATCATCAACTGGCTTGCCTGCAAGGACAAGTTTATCAGCGATGTTGCGCATCTTATCTATATAGGCGGTAATGGATAAATTACCCCTCTTTGTTGTTTGTAGCTGATGCTTTAATTGGAGTACTCGAGATCGAGACTGAGAAGAATACCGACGTTGCAAAGACTGCCACACCTCCTGAGAGGTTGCACACCTTGTAACTGTTGCCAAAACAGTGGGACTGAGAGTGGAAACTATCCAACTCAGAAGTTGCTGATCTTGCTTCTGCCATGTAATATAATCAGCTGATATGGTTGTACCATCATCTTGAAGTTTTCTTGGGCAGGGCTTTGTTCCATCGACATAGCCCATAAGTTCATTGCTGCGCAGGACAGGAAGAAATTGAGCTAGCCAAAGTGTGTAGTTGTCGCCGTCAAGTTTAATGGACACAAGACAGGAGACGTTGGGAAGAGAAGATGCAGGTTGGGAGGCCATTGGAGGATTTCAAAGAATAAGATAATTGATTAACCCACGTAGGGCTCTGATACCATGAAAGAGTGAAAGATAACAATAATCTCTGTTTGCGCAACTTGAGTTCTATTGTTTGTATTCCATCATTTATATTTGTTTGGGCCTGGTTGAAATTTGACCGGGTCAGGCCCAAGATCCGACAATTAAATTTAATCGGGTTAGGCCCAAGATACGACAATTAAATTAACATTGAGCCCAATCAGTGGGCCTAATCAATAAGGTCGGATGGAAGCCCAAAATCATAAAGGTGGCCGAATATCTACATGTGGCTGCATACATTAATCTGGTCGAGCATATCAATACGGCCGAGAGCATAAAAGTGGTCGAAAGCCTATATGCGGCCGAAAGTGTAGATACGGTCGAATGACTAAAAGCGGCCGAAAGTGTAGATACGGTCAAATGACTAAAAGCGGCCGAATACATGAAATCAGCCAATGTTTAAGTAAGGAGAGAGATAATCTGTAGGAGGATTTTCTCATAGGTTACAATTCAAATACAGAAGGAATTATGCCAGATTGATGGTCAACCGAAGTTATTGTGGGAGAGCTCAAGATGGAAGGAAAATCAAATCAAATATTATTACTCATATTAAATCACACGCATGAGACAAGGGATTGAAGATATTCTGGAGCAATTATGATTGATTTGAAGGCCAATTGATAACCGACCAAATTGAGACGCACCGAAGCCCCTATAAATACCAAGCTTATGGAAGAGAGAAAGGGCCCCCGACACAACACACAACTTGTCATTTTACATTCTCTTCAATTTCTATCATAGGAGTAGCATAATGTAGCCATAGCCTAGTTCTTACTTTTTTCCGCTCTAGTTTCCGTAAATTTCAATTATGCCTTTACATTCTTGTTCTTGTTTTTCAATTCTATTTTAATTACAACAATTTCAATTCATGTTATCTTTATTGTTCTTCGTAATCTAGTTTACTTTCTGCCCTTTACTTTGCGCACTCGCATTTCAATTATTTAATTTATGCAATTTACTTTACGAACTCGCATTTCAATTATTTAATTTATGCAATTTACTTTACGCACTCGCATTTCAATTATTTATTTTTATGCAATTTACATTACGCAATCGTCTTTACATTCTTTATTTTACGCACTTTAAATTACGCACTCGTCTTTAAATTATTTATTTTTAAGCACTTTACTTTCCGCACTTGTCTTTTAATTATATTTAAATTCAAGCACCTTTTACTTTACACACGTGTTCTTCGTTTCATTACATTTCACCTTCAATCCTCATCTCCACCCACTCCACATCATTTGGTTGCTCACATAAAGCCTCGACTCTGAGGTAGTGAAAGAACCTAGGCCGTGAGGAGGTTCCTTGCTCGGCCGAACAATCGTTTGATTAAAGTCAGATCTCGGACGCAACACATCCATCTACTCACATTCCATTCAAGCCCAAATTCAGGGCTTGGTGGTGGCACGCCCCGCACTCAAAAAAGAAGAAGGACCAAAGACTCCTTCAATCGGCCTACCCGGCCGAAAAGAGGGAAACAATATTATATTACAATGAGAAACAATATACAAATATCATCCACCAATCACGGTAGAGATCATTGAGTATGTTGGAGACACCATTGAGTATGTTGGAAAGATATTTTAAGTGGGCATTATGGCTTTGACCAGAGAATGTTGGGTGTCATCATTTCCCATCATTTTATCACGTGTGTTCTGTCTATCATGAGCTTTGTCCCCAACAATTTTTACTGGACTCAGAGGGTTTAGCTACTCCTATTGAAAACCCCTCCTTTATCCATTGGTTAAAGAAAGACAGAACGTACAAAATCTGGATTAACGCAGCTGTCTTTGATAATATCCTACCCTATACAGTCGGCTCTCCTACTGCTCGAGCCTTGTGGCTTAATCTTGAGAAAAGGTTTGCAGCCATCAAGCGTTCTCATCTCTTGTAGCTTAAAGCACGCCTTCAAACCTTGAAAAAAGGCTCTCTCTCCATGCTTGAATATCTCCAGCTCATCAAGCACACATCCGATGGTCTTGCTGCTGCAGGTGCACCTTTTGATGACATAGACTTCATAGCTCATACTCTCCATGGTCTGCCCTCTGAGTATGATGCCTTCTCCACCTCTGTGCGTGTCAGATCTGAGCCCCTAACCCCTGAAGACCTCCATGGTCTGCTTCTCAGTGAAGAAATTGCCGTTGAACAACGCACTGCCCTCTCTCTCTCTCTCAGATACATCTTCTCATGCCCATTATACCTCCAACAACAATACCTCTCTTCCAACTTCAAGAAACCCTTCCTTCTCTTCTAACTTTCGTTCCCATAATAATTCACCAAACTCTTCCTCTCGTACTCCAAATCAACAATCTTTCAACAACTCTCGCAATTCCTTCCGCTCCAACTCATTCTCTCGACCACAGTCTCACACAAATACCTTTTCTCCTTCTCGGATCAAGTGTCAAATAGCTTACGTTGCATTTCCCTCTCCACCTCGTCATGACACCACCTCTACATGGTACGCTGACACAGGAGCCACAAACCACCTCACCAATGATCTCTCTACTCTTTCCAGCCACTCTGAGTATCAAGGTTCTGATCGCGTAGCAGTGGCCAATGGTCAAGGTTTGGATATTACTCACTCTGGCACTGCTACTCTCTATTCACCTCACACTGTCTTCAATTTCTCTCATGTCTTTCATACACCCAAAGTCACACACAATTTACTATCTGTCCATCATTTTGTTACTGACAACAATTGTTATCTTACCTTTACTCCATTTTCTTGCATTATCAAGGACAGCACCACAGGGAAAATTCTTTTCCAAGGCCCTACTGAAGGCAACCTCTACCCAATTCAGCTCTCCACACGCAAACCATCTCCAGCCTGCTTTCACATCTCTGCCTCTCCAGCTCTATGGCACCAACGTTTGGGCCATCCTTCCTCCCAAGCTCTCCACCACATCCTCTCCCCCAAGCTCTCCACCACATCCTCTCCAAGCACCAACTTCACTTTCGTGGCGCAATAAAATACATTCTGTGGGAACCAAATTAAATCACCCTAGGTCAAATAATTCCTTTCATTTGGGGATTACTTGACCTAATTGGGAGTTACTCAATTTAATTGGGGGTTACCCAATTAATTTGGGAGTTACCTAATTAAAATTGGGATTGATTTGATTCCTATCTTACCTAATCAGGGAGGAATAATTCCTTTCCTTCTACGGAATTATTCCTCTGAAACCCTAGCCTCCAAGGCTCCTATAAATAGTTGGCTATGCACAAGGGTCAAGGTACGTCTAAATTCCTACTGAAACTCTGCAAAAATTATCTTTCACAAACCCTAGCCACCATCTTTTTCTCTCTCTCTCACACAAGGCGCCGGCCACCCGGTTTTCCTTGAACACCCATCCTAACTTAGGCATCGGAGGGCCTTTGGCCAACACCCCCCGGGTGTGGTCCTTTTACTCCGATCTGTTTTGTAGGGAGAGAGAGGTGCGAAGAAGACGAAGGAATCTTTAGACGAATATTCCCGTGGGAGGAAATTTGCTCCCACAAATTGGTGCTTTCATTGAGAGCGCGAAATTATACTCAAAGCATGCTCCAAATTCATTTTCCACAACTTTTCCAATCAACCATGGTCAATACAAGACGTTTGAAGAGTAACACCACCACGACGGGCCCGTCTCATGGTTTCGTGGTGGAAGCCTCGCTGCAACCTCATGGAATCGTGGCTGCCAACGCCTTATGTCCGCCTCCAAGTGCTTTGCAGCCACCTCCAACTGCTGGGATTGCAGAACAGCCGCCACAGACAACTGCTGGAATTGTAGAACAGCCATCACGTGGTCCTGTGACCTGCCCAGCCTTGCAGCTGCAAGCGCCAGCAGCCGGAGCTGCTCTGCCACGCCCTCCTGCTGTTGGAACACAGCAGTAGCCACACCACTCAACTGCCGGACTTGCTACATAGCCCTACGGCTACTTTGACGCCTCCCTTGTCAATGGAGCAGATCCATCCTCTCCCTCCTCTGCCACCACACTTGACGTATGCACCTGTGTACGCGTCTAATGGAGCCCTAGCCCATATGTCATTGGGCTCAATGCACACCTCTGGTCAGGTGGACCTTAACTCACGGGTTGATCAGCTCACACAAAGAGTCGACGATCAAAACAACCTGATTGGCCAGCTACTCAGGCAGATCAACTTGAACCAAGGCCCTAACCTTGGACCTCATGACGAGGAGAGGAGGACTCACGAGCATGTCAATGAGCAGTTCGAGAGGTCCCAAGCTGGTCAGGCAAGGGCAAACGAGCAGCGGAGAGAACGAGATCGTGTTGACGAGACGCAGACATCTGCAAGTCACACTCTGAGCCGGTCGACGATCCGTTCGAGGTTAGGTCCAAGAACCTGTCTGCCGCGCAAATCTCACGGCCTGGAGTTCCGGGCCGAGGGGATATGCGTTAACATGCGGTTTCCTGCTTTTGGACGGGGTGCGTTTGTGCGCGGGCGTGCCAGCACGGTCTACCGTGCGTCGAGGTGTTTGAAGTGGGTGACAGTGTTTAGATGGTGCGCCTGTCTGAACTTGTCTTCTAATCAAACGATTGTAGCTGAGAGAGGAACTAGTCTCGGCTGTAAGGTTCACGGCCTGAACAACAAGGCCGTTGAGTGGTGGTGTTTGGTGGGTTTTAGGGTTTAGGGTATATGGGGTGAGTGAGCGAATAACAGAGATGGTGCTCCGGCGCGCTGCTCAGTAAGCGGCGATCGTACGATATATGGGGTGAGTGAGCGAATAACAGAGATGGTGCTCTGGCGCCTTGAAGAACAAGGGTTGTATGATATATTGATGAATGGATTTTCCTTACAAACTAACACTACTCCTAGGAAAGCAAGTAAAATATTGAAAGTGCATTACAGGAAAATATAAGTTGCTCCGTGGGAGGCTTTTGTTTGGTGTTTGAACCCTTTGAAAGTGGTCTTGAGTCTTGTATTTATAGGCAGAGTTCCTGGAGGGGTAATCGAGGCTGAAAATCTGCATGGTGGAGCCTGATTAGCGCAAGTGGGTAGTCCAATCGACATTTGGGATCGTGAAGTATGGTGGTGTGACCCCATGAATCCCGGTGAATCTCGGCCGCCGCCCTGATCGTGGGTTCTGCGCTTCTGGCCGTGGAGACGCATTTATTGCTCTGGTGGCTAGTCACCTAATCTCTCAAGCTGCAAAGAGCTTTGTGAGAATGTTGGCGTCTAATCATTCTGATCTATGTCACCAAATCCTGACTCCAATCACTTCCCACCTTCCCTCGTGCATTAAATGCTTATTCTTGGCCAGTGGGTTTGCTGCAATAAACAGAGACCTTGCTTCATTAAATGGAGCGTGGGACCCTGCTGTCACGTGATGATCTGACTTTAATGCTTTTGGCCGTGATCTTGCTCGATCTCGGCCTCAGCTTATAATTGAGGCCAAGGTGATCGTGCCTTAGCAATTTTCTCTTGCTTTTCTGGAAGGTCAAGCATCCTGGTTGAAACGCTGCGCTTTTAGCTTCTTGAGAGAAAGACAAGGCCGAGAAGAGAGGTTCTCTCGGCCAGTTCGTGGCCGTGATTTATCAGGCACAAACATTGCCCCCACATCCTTGGATTCTTCGGCCTCGGTGCGAGTAGTGGCCAATGGATTCCAAGGGATGGACCCTTAGTATTCCTTCTGAAGTGATTGACAACTGGGGCATTAAATGCGCACGTCTGTCGGCGCATTTAATGCTTCAAGCACGTTGTGTAAGCCATCATTACCCAAAGCGTCGCTTCGTTTTTGTCTGAGGAAACGACGGCCTTTGGGCCTTCGACACGTCATCGCGCCTGTTGAGTGTGCTGACAGAACGTTACGTCTCTCGAGAGAGGTACACCCTTTCGTTTCGAATTCTAGCGCCAATATAAAAACCTAAACCCTCTTGCTTTCTCCTTACGCTTTCAGAATTCTCAGACGCCCAAGTTTTGTCGAAAACCCCTTCCTTCAACCTAAAAAAAAACCTTCCAAGCTTACCAGAAGTTCTTGCCTTCACCCTTTTTTGGATTTTCCTTTAGCACTCCTTGCGTTCACCACCCTCTCTCTGCATTTCTCATCCAAAACGCCCAACTTACATCTGTTTCAATCGCCTCCAGTACCTCCACGTCTGTTGAAACTAGGTCCCAAGCCTTCCATACCGAGTTCGAGGCTATCTGCCGAGACATCCAGGGCTCGGTCCTTCCCAACATTCTTACGCCTTGGGTCGATGATGATGGTACTGCCACTGATACCTGCGTCCTCGGCCCTTCCATCAATGGCGGAATGCCAGAGAGGCTCGTGGCCCACTTGAAGAATAATCTGGTAGATCACTCGGCTTTTGACGGAGGGGACTTCCAGGATTGGAACGTCATCAGGCCGCAGCAACAGTGGCCCGCCGTGACTTCGGATTGGGAAAAGTGGCTGCCGAGAATGGAGCACTTCTTCGGCCAGCAGTGGAAAGATCAAGGCATCTACCACTTGATCAAGCTGTTTGAGCAGCCGCTCGTCATTAATCGGTCGCTCTTGGCCGCGGCTTTGTGCTTTTGGTCGTCGGCCACCAACACCATGAATTTCTGGTTTGGCATGATGACGCCGACCGTGCTAGACATGGCCGCCCTGTTCAGCCTTTCTCCTCTCAGCGTGGAAGTAAACACCGCCCTTGTTGCTCCTGAGGTAGAAGGGAGCTTTAAAACTATGTGGCCTACTCTTATGAGAGTCAGTGGGAACAAGGCGAAGAATATGCTCAACTACTCCAGCTTCTACAGTAATTTTGGCGTAGAGGACAGTGCTAAAAACGACGCCATTGCTCTTGTCGGCAAAGTTGAGGACGCCGCATTTCTGCTATACTGGTTGTGTAAGTTTGTCTTCTGCACCCAGGCGAACAAGGTCACCCTGGAATTTGCTCATGTGGCCGATTATCTTACGCAGGGCGGCAGGCTAGCACTCGGCCCCTTCCTTCTCGGCCATCTCTACCGCACGCTTCATGACATCATTACGGATGGAATGAAGCCGAAGCACGGCGGTCCGCTGTGGGTTTTCCAGTTCTGGCTGCAGGCCTACTTTTCAGAGCTGAGGGCGACGGCCAATATTAGCGACGCCGAGCCGCTGGCCAACGCATTTGCCCGCGTCCCTAAGAAGCATAACACCTTGGCCCTCTGTTATAAATTCTTCTACGGCTTGGCCGAGAGATCTGGTACGCAGTTCCGAATCTGCCTTGCTCGGCCGTTCGCACTATTCCTAACTCACGACCTCTCCGTCGTCCCTGATGTCGAGACGGAGAATGATCTGAAGGAGATCTGGGTCTCCTTCCTAGTCTCGCGCGATCTTCACTGCGGTATGTCCAAGGCCGGAGCCGAGATTTACCTGCCGAACTTCGTGGCGCGTCAGTTCGGTCTGATCTAGACGGCCCCACTCCCTCCTTTATTCACCAACCGGCTCTCGTCCTGGAGGGCCGATGTCTCTCAACAGCAAGGCATGGCTAGCATAACCTTCCAGCTTCAACAGGGGATGACCTTCCTGAATCTGACGCCCTGGACGCTCCGCAATGCGTATGACGAAGATGGAAGGGTCTGGTATGAAGAGTGCATCTCGGCCAGATTTATCCGGCCTGTTGAGGAGGCTGCGAGGGTGGCCCTGAAGAATGCAGATTGGGACCCCCTTATCCCCAAGGGTACCAAAATAAAGAAGGTATCAGCTGGGCCCCCTCGACTAAGTACCCCGACTGTGACCGTTCCCAAGGTAGCGGCCCCTTCTTCGGCCGGGGCCACGATCGCAGTATCAACGGCTGCCCTAGCCTCGACCGCGGCCCCAACCCTCAAAGCGGCGCCTGTGGTAGGGGCGCGAAAGACTCTGGCGCACAGGATCGTGGCGTCCTCCCAGCCGACTCGCCCGACTGCTGTCCCTGATAAGCCTTGCTCAATCGATTTTTCTATCATTATCTTTCGCCGGCCACTCAAAGCTACTTGGTCCTTGATTATCTCATCCCTCTCTTTTCCTTTACATACACAGCCCAGGGTCGTAAGAGGGGCCGAGAAGTGCCAAGCACTGAGGCCGCCACAATTGGGGCAACGCCGGCCAGAGTTGCCGTGGAAGAGACGGCGATGATGGAGCGACTGAGGAAGAGGATCCTCTTCACTTCCTCAGAGGGTGGAAGTGAGGAGGAAGTTCCTCCTGTGATCGTAAGGGAAACTCCCCCTGTGGCCGTAAGTACTCCTCCTTGGCCTGCTTTTCCTTTTCTTTATTTTTGAGGTCACCCCCTCCCCCTCCTGCGTATTTTGATAACCTGGTTGTTTTCTAGGGCGTGATAACTGTTGAAGAGGAGGTCGCGACCGAGGTGCCGCACCTAGAGGAAACAGCCAGCGCCCAGATGGCGGTCAAGGAGGTGAGAATCGCAGAGACGGTGGCTGAGGAGGAAGCGACGGTCGAGGAGCCTGTCGAGGAGACAACCGCCACCAAGATGGTGGTTGAAGAGGAAGCCGTGGCTGAAACAATGATTGAGGAAGCGGCCACCGATGAGGCGGTGATCGAGGAGGTCGCGGAAGAGATCGCCGACGAGGGTGGCGAGGAGGCTACCGAAAGGGCGGCCAAAACGGCCATTGAAGAGGAGGCCGAAGAGGCTACCGCAGTCGTGCCTATTGAGCCGCTGCGATCCGCTCCTCGTCGTCCAAGTGGTATTTCCTTCCGCTCGGTAAGAATTCGCTTTTTCTACACTTTAGCTTTATTGTTCTCTTTCTGAAATTTCGCATGATACCTTTGACTGAATTTTTGCTTCCAGCCTCCTCAGCCGTCGTTGCCGCTATCCACGGTCGCTACGACCACGCCTCCTGCGCCGCTGTCTCAGGAATCGATCGTTGCGGTCAAGCCGGTGGTAACTAGAGCCACGGTCATGAATGTGCCGAGCTTCGGCGACCAGAAACGATCTCTCGCTCGCCGTGAGTATTTAATCCCTCTTCGCTATTCCTTTATACCCTAGTTAACTGTTTCTTACCTAAACTCTCCCTCATGTTCAGGAGGCCACCTCCTCTGATGATCTTGAGGAGCTATACGCCGGTCTTCATGAGGAAGGAGGTAGCTTGGCCCCGGACCCCCTGGACGAGGATGCAAAGACCGTTGTTGAACGGCTTCGAGAGTTCCTTTTCCTTGATGTTCGACAAATGACCGCTACCGGGGCGATTGCGGAGTTTAGGTCCTGTTTGGATATGGCCATGGCGATCGGTCTGCTAGACTCGGCTCAGCTGGATGAGCTGCAAGTCCGTCTGGCCGAAGGTGAGGAAATGATCGGCCGGTTCACCGAAGCCCCGATGAGGATGGCCGAAGGAAGCTCGCTCGAGCAAGACCTGGCGGAAATCAAAGAGAAGGTCCAACCTGCCATGGCTCAACTAAAAATGAATGACCTCGTTGTCCACCAAGAAAATGAAGAGCTCTCGCAGGTTGAGGCCCAGATTGCTGAACTCCAGGCTCGTCGAGCCCTCATCCTCCAGCGCCGAGATGCTGCGACCGGGCGTGAACTGAAATCCTCGGCCAAACAAATCCTCAAAGCCGCAACCGAGACGAAGAAGGCCCTGGCCGAGCGGAAGCTAATCCGGGCGAGGTGGCAAGCAGACATTGACAGCGGGGACATCGCCTGGACAAGGATCACTTGCTTGATTTGGGGAATGTTCAGCGAGGGAGTTTGAGTAGGCGATGAGCAGTCGTTTTTAACTATCTCTTCCTTTTTTTCTTTTGGAATGTAATAAATAACCATATACATTTTATTTTATTTACACTTATTTCCCTATAGTTTACGACTTACAGACAGATATAAGTATATGTTATTTCGGCCGTAACCGGCCGTTCTTTTCGTAAGTAAAGCTCCTTTTATCTAAATGTAAGGCAAGGGTCTCCTTTTCTAAGAGACAAAAAAGTATATTTTCCCTTTCTACATGACGGCCCCGCCTTTCGTTTAGCCCGTCCGCCTACTTTCCTCTTTTCTTTTTCTTTACTTTCTTGTCGTAGGTTCTCGGTGCCATCCTCTTTCGAACTTGCGCCGAGTTGTAGGCGTCCAGTTTCGACTGTTTCGAATCTTTTGATCTTTTGAACATTATCTGCAAGTAGTCCTTCTTTAGGTCATACCGCTTGATATCCTGAAGGAGTTGGACCCTCAGCTTGAGTAGTTTATTAATGTCATGGCCGTTGGTCAAACCATAAGGGGATGCGTCCACGGCCGAGCTCTTTGAGGCGCGATGGGCCCAGAAAACCTTGGGAAATAAATGGAGCGAAACTCTGGGTTCCCTTGGTAGGCACGGCTTCGTGTAACTTGGTGCCCCCAACTCCCCCTGTGTGAAACCGTCTTCTAATATTGGCCGGATATCTCCGAACTATAACCCTTGAATCGGCCTATTTTGCTGTGCAACTTTTCGCCGCCATTCCTGCTGGACTGTTTGAGCAAAGGGCTCGGTCTCTTCGACCGAACCGAGCAGTTTTAAAGGAATACCATGGGTTTGACCGGGGTACGCTTGGACCGCCGGCCATCGAGATATGGCCACTTGGTCTTGTTGGGTTGGGGCATGATGGGACTCCAAGTGCGTCCGTGTTATCATCGGAACGGCTGGATCGTGTATTTGTACTGGTGATGCAGCAGTCGACCCTCTTTGATCGTTTTGTTGTGATGACGCACTGGTCACGCTGCTCTGGCCGAACTGCACTTGGTCGGCCAACGTATGGGTTGGGCCGAGATGCTGGACCGTAGACAGTGCAGGGCCACTCAGTCCTAATGCTTTGGCTAAGGCGTGCAGTGGGCCGCATGCCGTTTTTGCTGGATAGGTTGGTCCAGGACTTGCCTTTGTGGGCTGGGGCTGCCCCCAGCTTTTGGCCGGCAGTAGAGGACGCTGGCCGTAACCTGACACTTCGGTGCGGCCAGAGCCGTCGAGGTTACCATTTTCGTCGTAAGGCTTGATCCTTTCGTGCTCTCGGCCTCTTTGTTCAGCCCTAGGAGATGCTGCGGGCAAGGATGCCGGCATCTCCTCCTGAAAAAACATCCGCAGTTCCACAGAAAATCTGTCCATTATGGCCATGAAGGATGTTTCTATCCTATGGGCCTGCTTAGACATCAGCTCCTCCATCACTGCTTGTTCCTGCATAAATTCGGCCGTGCGATCCGTCATCACTGGGACGCTGGCCAAGATCCCGACCGAGTGTTCGGTCTAGATGATTGGTGAAGTGGACTCAGGAATCTCAGAAGTCATTTCGACTACTTTGTCGTTGAGCTTTGCCTGTGCCCTGGTTTCCACCATAAGTTTTTGACAAGTGTCCCACCGGGCGTGCCAAAAGTGTCTGCCGCGCAAATCTAACGGCCTGGAGTTCCGGGCCGAGGAGATATGTGTTAACACGTGGTTTCCTGCTTTTGGACGAGGTGCGTTTGTGCGCAGGCGTGCCAGCACGGTCTACCGTGCGTCGAGGTGTTTGAAGTGGGTGAAAGTGTTTAGATGGTGCGCCTGTCTGAACTTGTCTTCTAATCAAACGATTGTAGCTGAGAGAGGAACTAGTCTCGGCTGTAAGGTTCACGGCCTAAACTACAAGGCCGTTGAGTGGTGGTGTTTGGTGGGTTTTAGGGCGGTGCTTCGGCGCTGCTCAGTGAGCGGCGGTCGTATGATATATAGGGTGAGTGAGCGAATAACAGAGATGGTGCTCCGGCTCCTTGAAGAACAAGGGTCGTATGATATATTGATGAAAGAATTTTCCTTACAAACTAACACTACTCCTAGGAAAGCAAGTAAAATATTGAAAGTGCATTACAGGAAAATATAAGTTGCTCCGTGGGAGGCTTTTGTTTGGTGTTTAAACTCTTTGAAAGTGGTCTTGAGTCTTGTATTTATAGGCAGAGTTCCTGGAGGGGTAATCGAGGCTGAAAATCTGCATGGTGGAGCCTGATTAGCGCAAGTGGGTAGTCCAATCGACATTTGGGATCGTGAAGTATGGTGGTGTGACCCCATGAATCCCGATGAATCTCGGCCGCCGCCCTGATATGGGTTCTGCGCTTCTGGCCGTGGAGACGCATTTATTGCTCTGGTGGCTAGTCACCTAATCTCTCAAGCTGCAAAGAGCTTTGTGAGAATGTTGGCGTCTAATCATTTTGATCTATGTCACCAAATCCAGACTCCAATCACTTCCCACCTTCCCTCGTGCATTAAATGCTTATTCTTGGCCAGTGGGTTTGCTGCAATAAACAGAGACCTTGCTTCATTAAATGGAGCGTGGGACCCTACTGTCACGTGATGATCTGACTTTAATGCTTTTGGCCGTGATCTTGCTCGATCTCGGCCTCAGCTTATAATTGAGGCCGAGGTGATCGTGCCTTAGCAATTTTCTCTTGCTTCTCTGGAAGGTCAAGCATCCTGGTTGAAACGCTGCGCTTTTAGCTTCTTGAGAGAAAGACAAGGCCGAGAAGAGAGGTTCTCTCGGCCAGTTCGTGGCCGTGATTTATTAGGCACAAACAGGACCAATGTACGCGAGAGGCTGGCCCACAGTCCAACGTCCATGCTCGCTTGGGCCCACAGTCCAATGTCCATGCTCGCTTGGGCCCACTAGGAAGTAACCAATCCAGGCTAGGCTCACAAGGAGCTCGAGGTCGTGAACAATCGCGTGACGAGCGCAATGATCGACGCTCACGAGCCCGCTCGAGGACCAACACACGGCAGCAAGTCGTAGAGGACTCCTCACAAGCTCAATCTCCTAATCTACCCCACGGGCAGGACAACCAAGCGGATCAACCCTTGGGAACCGAGGAGGAAGTTAACCAGCGGCGCTCGAGACACCGAAGACATCGACCTGAACCACTACCCCTGCAGGCAGAAGATGTCAAAAAGTTAGTGAATGACCGACTCCAAAGTCTCCAACTTAAAGGAAGCACGGATGAGGCCCTACACAAGGAAATTGCTCAAGTCGACTGCTCACCCTTTACGGACGAGGTGGAACGAGCTGCACCGCCGAAACGGTTCACAACGCCATCCATCACTCCGTTTAAGGGAGACTCCGACCTTGAGAGCCATTTGAGGCACTTTAAGAGTGCCATGATCCTGTACAAGGCAGACGGCGCCCTGATGTGCAAAGTGTTCGCGATGACTTTGCGAGGAGCAGCTCAAGACTGGTTCCACACTCTACCATCCGCGTCGATAGGCAACTTCAAGGAGTTCACCCTCATCTTCACAAAGGAGTACACCTCCTACAAGACGGTCAGAAAGCATGCAGACCACTTGTTCAACCTGCACAAGAAACCAGATGAGTCTCTTCGAGACTACCTCAGACAGTTCAAGGCTGAGAAGGCGAACATCATAGGGTACAATGACCAAGTTGCATCCTCAGCTTTCAAGAAGGGCTTACCAACCGAACATGAGCTGTATCGTGAGCTGGCCATAACTCCAAGCCAAACCTTGGCAGAGGTCTTCGCGACGGCAGAGCGCTACGCACTTTGGGATGATGATCGTATTGTTGCGAAGAAAGCCAGCAAGCAAGGTGATCACTCGCCCAAGCAGGCGAGCCACAAGAACAACAAGTTCGAGAACAAAGCCCGAGACAAGCGCAGATCGCGGCCCCAAAAGGGAAGCTCGGAAACAGGAACCTTCACTGAGTTCACTATCCCGATCCACCAGATCCTGGCACAAGTGAAGAACAAGCCGTGGGTGAGAAGACCACCACCTATGAGGGGAGATGTTAATGTATGAATTTTGATTATTGCTTTTGGCTTCCCTTGACATTTTTGTAATAGGACTTTTATATGTATTTATCAAGCTCAAGGATAGATTAAGATTAGCATCTCTAAGTGTTCTTAAATCTCATCTATCCTATGGAGGTTCAAGCAATTTGACAAAGGTAAATCATGCATTGCATATCATGCATTAAAACTGTTTTCATAAAAGATGACTAGTCATCTTTGCTCAGTGCGATTTCCAGCTGGTTAACCATCTGTTTTGTCCTATTCTATTTTCTCTATCTGCTGCCATGTGTCAGGCTGACCTAAGGGATTCCTTTGTCTGTAAAAGCAAGTAAATCCCTCATTTGCCAGCCGTCTCTTTTGGGTGGTAGTTTTGGAAAGATTGACTTGCTATCTTTCTCTTCTTCTTCCTCAAGAGTAAACCATATATTTCATGAATGAGTTTTTCTAATTGATTTCTTTTTGAAAAACTCCTTTTGAAATATGAATCTGCATCTAGCTATTTAAATCATTATCTCATATAGATCTAGATCGGATTCGTGACTGATTTCTTCAAGAGTATGGTTTCTTGAAGAAATTGGTCTTTTCTCCCTTGAATCCAAAGTTTGGTTTCGGTTTGAGTTGGAAAAGGAGCTGGAAAAGGAGCTGTCATTGCCATGAAGAACTGAGCTTCAAGCTTTGCTAAGTTGGAGAAGAAGATTGCACAAAGGAGGTAAAGCTCATCTTCCTAAATAGATCTAGGTTTTGTTTGAGCTTGCTTGTATTCCTTTGTAAGAATCTTTTTCTACTTAGTGGATTGCCTAGTCGGTTGATGACTCCCAGTTTTTCCCAATGGTGGGTTTCTGGGTAAACAAACCTGTTTTGCATATCTGTAAATTTATCTGGGTTTCTGTTCTTGGTGGTTGACTAGTCATCTATATTTGCTGTTTGCTGTTTACTTGATATTGATGACTTCACACACTTTCACCATAGTTGTTGCTAGCACAGGAGATGCCTAGATTGATGGGTCCTTCTGAGTGCCTAGGTTGTCACTAGTAATCTTCTAGGACTGCAGGTACTTTGTGGCATACTCTGTGTGTTCTCTTGATTGTAGAGTTGTTGTGTCTTGTTTGTTTAGTTAAATTTACCCCTCGTCACCTAAGTATCAATTTCAATTGGTATCAGAGCTTCAGCTCTTAACACAAATAGAGAGATCCTAGGATTTGTTTTGGTGTTTAGGTGTACTCTCTATGGAAAGGGATCGAGTTGCTGGATCTCGCAACTCACCACCTTATTTTGACGGAAATAACTATGCTGCATGGAGAGAAAAATTTGAGATATTTCTTGATGCTCTTGATGAGTATGCAAGTGTGTATCTCACAAAAGAGTGGGTTTCTCCGATCAAGACTGTTGAGGGTGAAGTTGTGCCCAAGCCTAGGTCTGAATGGACTGAAGCAGAGGTGTTTGCTGCATATGCAAACAAGAAGGCTAGAAATGCCTTAGTTACAGCCTTGTCTAGCACACAGTTTGCACATATACAACACATCCCAAATGCTAAAAAGGCTTGGGATAAACTAAGGGTGGTTCATGAAGGGGATGACCAAGTTAGAACCTTAAAACTTCAGATGGTGCTTGCACAATTTGAAGAACTTAGGATGTCTGAAAATGAGTCTATTTCTGAGTTCCATGGGAGAGTGGAAATGATCACAAATGAAGCCATGAGTCTTGGTCAACCTATTCAAGAGCTTCTTGTTGTTCAGAAAATTCTTCGTGTTCTACCATCTAGATTTAGAGCAAAGAAAACCACAATCATGGAGGTCCAAAACTTAAATGAAATTAAGCTTGGCAAGCTTGTTGGAAAATTAAAAACATATGAGATGGAGTTGAATATGGAAGAAAATGACACAAAAAAATCAAAAAGTATTGCACTTCAAGGAGTGCATGTTCCCTCTCTGAAAGGTGGTGAAAAATCTTCAGATTTTGAGGATGAAATGGCCTTGTTTGTCAAAAAATTTAGGAGAATTCTTAAGGATAAGGGAAAGTTTGCTAGAGAGGGTAGCTCTGGTAGTGAGAGACAGTTTAGACCATCAACTGATTGGTCTAATGAGAGGAACAAGGATGTCAAACCTTTCACTAAAGACTTTAGAGAATCTGTCAAGTGCTTCACATGTGGAGGCATTGGTCACTATGCTGCTGACTGTGCAAACAATCAGAAAAAATACTCCAAAGGAAAGGACAAGGCCATGAAAGTAAGTTGGAGTGAGAGTGAAAGTGAAGTGTCTCAAGAGGATTCATCTTCCTTTGAAAATGAAGACCAACAAGTTGCCTTCGTTGCTTCTGTGCAGCCTGTGTCTGATGATTCTGATTTTGAGTCTGATGATCTGTCATACGAATCATTAGGAAGAAAATATGATTGCTTGTTCAAAGAGACTTTTTCCTTGAAAGAAGAGAGTCTTAAACTTGAGGCCAATAACCATGAACTTCAACATGACCTTCTCATCTTAAAAGAAACCAAAAAGGAGTTGAGTGACAAATTTGAGTCTCTAGAAAAAGAAATTGTTGCACTTGTGTCAAATAGGAGTAATCTTGAAAATCAAGTTAATGTGCTCAAGGAGAGTAACATTGGGTTCTTGAACTCAAACAAACAGCTCCTAGGTGAATTGAATGAAGCAAAAAGTAAGATTATATCTATGACCATTGGTGCCACAAAAATTGACAAAATGTTGAATATGGGAAAACTTCATGGGGACAAAGGTGGTCTTGGATTTAATCATTTTGATTCTAAGTCTCCCAGCTCTACCACTAGGTTTGTCAAGTCAATAACTCCAGCCATTGCACCTCTTGAGGTTCAGCAGGTAGTCAAAAAACCTAAGTTTGTTCCAACTTGTCACAGGTGCGGGTTGACTGGTCATATTAGACCAGTCTGTCATATGTATAAAAATGATAAGACCAGAAAATTGTCTTCAAAATCTAAAAGGAATCCCAGATCTTTGCAAGATCAGGTTGATCATTTGCTAAATGAAGTCACTAAGATTGCCAAACTTGTCTCCCTTAAAATAAGTTCACCTATTGCTCCTAGGTCTACTTGGATTACAAAAAGTCATGCCAAATGTCTTGTTGTACTAAATGCTTTTGCTGCTTCAAACATCAATTCTTGGTACTTTGATAGTGGCTGTTCCAAACACATGTCTGGTGATAGGAGTGTTTTCTCTTCTCTCAGTCCTTTTGATGGAGGCACTGTGACTTTTGGTGGAGGCCACAAGTCTCAAGTTGTGGGGAAAGGTACTGTTTGTATCCCTGGTTTACCCGAGCTTAAGAATGTTAGATTTGTTGAGGGTCTCACATCCAATCTCATTAGTGTAAGTCAGCTGTGTGATGATGGAATAGTAGAAGTTAGATACTCCAAGCATGGCTACAAAATCATTGGAAAAGGTGGAAATGAGATTGTGAGTGTGTCAAGGTCTAGGGACAATTGTTATTGCATTGATGGAGTCAATGATGCAAAAGAAGTAGTTTGCAACAAAGTTGTGAATGAAACAAGTGTCATGTGGCATCAAAGACTTGGTCATGTAAACTTTAGAGACTTGCATAAATTGTCCAAGAGAGAGTTAGTGAGTGGTCTACCAAAGCTTGACAAATCTAATCAGCATGTTTGTGAAGGATGTCAAATGGGTAAGCAAGTTAGAGTGTCACACCAAAAGGTCAAACACATTCAAACACATATAAGTCTTGAACTTGTTCATATGGACCTTGTTGGTCCTATCCAAACCTTGTCCCTTGGTGGAAAGAAATATATTCTGGTCATGGTTGATGATTTCTATAGGTTCACTTGGGTCTCATTCTTACGTGAAAAATCTGAAACCTTTCAAAGGTTTAAGTCTGTTTGTCATCTTTTGCAGAAAGAGAAAATGACTAGTCATCTGCCACTTGTTAGAATTAGAACAGATCATGGAACTGAATTTGAGAATTCTCAGTTTCTTAAATTTTGTGAAGAAATGGGAATTAAACATGAGTTCTCTGCCCCTATTACTCCTCAGCAAAATGGTGTTGTGGAGAGAAAGAATAGGGTTCTTGTTGAGATGGCTAGGGTGATGCTAAATAGCAAAAATCTTGCTAAACATTTTTGGGCTGAAGCTGTCAATACAGCTTGTTACATCTCAAACAGGGTGTTTTTGAGGTCTGGTACCAAACAAACTCCCTATGAGATTTGGAAAGGAAAGAAGCCTAATGTGTCTTACTTTAGAGTCTTTGGTAGCACTTGTTACATTTTGAGAGATAGGGAGCATTTTGCTAAGTTTGATTCTAAGTGTGATAAGGGAATATTTCTAGGGTATTCCACTTCCAGCCGAGCCTATAGAGTGTACAATTGTAAAACAAGAACCATTATTGAATCCATAAATGTCAATATTGATGATTTTGCTGCCTCTACAGAGATGGCTTTAGATGAGGATGGTCTTCTTCCTCCTCCTCTTGAGCATGACCCTCCAGGTTTGGATCTTGTGGTTGATCTGTCACCTTTTGGAAGTTCTGTCCCCATTGCCCTGTCAACCCCTTCAACTTCTAGTTCCGTCTCATCTGTCCAGGCTGATATTTCCCATTCTGATCATAGTCCTCGCACTCAAACTGAGAGTGTCATTATTGGCTCTCTTAATCAGGGAGTGAGAACTAGGAAACAACTAGCTCAAGAGATTAGCCATGTGTGTTATGTCTGAAAGGAAGAGCCTAGAAATGTGAAAGAGGCTTTGCATCTTGGTGAATGGTTTCTTGCAATGCAGGAAGAATTAAATCAATTTGTGAGAAATGATGTTTGGTACCTTGTTCCTATACCGGTTAACACAAATGTCATAGGCACTAAGTGGATTTTCAAAAATAAAACTGATGAACAAGGTAATGTGGTAAGAAACAAGGCTAGATTGGTTGCTCAAGGATACACTCAAATGGAAGGCATTGATTTTGATGAAACTTTTGCCCCTGTTGCAAGATTAGAATATGTTAGATTACTTCTTGCCATTGCTTGTCACTTGAAATTCAAACTTTTTCAAATGGATGTCAAAACTGCTTTTTTGAATGGTATTTTAAATGAAGAGGTCTATGTTGAGCAACCAAAGGGTTTTGAAGATCCACATCATCCGAATGATGTGTTTCGTTTAAAAAAAGGCTCTCTATGGTTTGAAACAAGCTCCTAGAGCATGATATGAGAGGTTATCCTCTCATCTTCTAGGAAATGGATATGTTAGGGGGTCAGTTGACAAAACCTTGTTTGTCAAAAGATTTAAAAAAGATGTCTTGATTGCTCAAGTGTATGTTGATGATATTGTGGTTGGTTCTACCTCTGATTTACATGTTCAAGAGTTTATTCATGTCATGACTAGTGAATTTGAAATGAGTCTTGTGGGTGAGCTTAACTACTTCTTAGGTCTTCAAATCAAACAAAGCCATGATGGGATCTTTGTTTCTCAATCTAAATATGCAAAAAATCTTGTGAAAAAATTTGGTTTGGAGGGTGCAAAATCTACAAGAACTCCAATGAGTACTAGTGCTAAAATTCATAGGGACTTGCTTGGTAAAAATGTGGATCAAACTCTCTATAAAAGCATGATAGGGAGTCTTCTCTACTTGACTGCTAGTAGACCAAACATTTCTTATAGTGTTGGTGTGTGTGCTAGATTTCAGAGTGATCCAAAAGAGTCTCACTTGTTTGCTGTTAAGAGGATCATAAAATATGTAAGTGGGACTATTGAGTTTGGGCTGTGGTATACCTATGACACTTGTGTCAATCTTGTTGGGTATTGTGATGCCGATTGGGCAGGTTGTAGTGATGATAGGAAGAGCACTTCAGGGGGGGGTCTTTTATGTAGGCAACAACCTTGTTGCTTGGCATAGCAAAAAACAAAACTCTGTCTCCCTATCCACTGCTGAAGCAGAGTATGTTGCAGCTGGGAGTTGCTGCACTCAACTTCTTTGGATGAGACAAATGTTGGATGACTATGGTCTTGCTCAATCTTGCTTTCTAATCTATTGTGACAACATGAGTGCCATACATATCTCTAAAAATCCTGTTCAACACTCTAGAACAAAGCATATAGACATTAGGCACCATTTTATTAGAGAGCTTGTGGAAGAAAAAATTTTAACCTTAGAGTTTGTTCCTACTGAAAAACAACTTGCAGATATACTCACCAAGGCCTTGGACTTTCAGAAACATGTCACACTCAGACAGTCCATTGGCCTTTGCTCAATTGATTGATTAGCATGTCTGTTTCCTTGTCTTCAGCACATTTCACTTTACCAAACAGCATGTGTTTTATTGCATATGTCATGGTTTCATATCTCACCTCTCTGTTAGTGTGAAGTTTGGTTGCTTCTTGTGCTTTCCAGATTTGTGCACAACCCCTTTTCTTGTTTAGAGCTTTTAGTTGAGACTTACCTTGTGCTCTCTTATCCTCTTGGTGAGCCAAGTGTCTATGATTATCTTTTGGACTATCATTGTTATTGTCTCTTCGCTTGTCTCACTCTCTTAGTCACTCTATTCAGATATTTCACATGAAAATAAACTACCAAAAAAAAAAAAAAGAGGAAGTGTGACGAATGTAGTCACGGCTCTAGGAAGGTATAAGGTGTTATATTTGAAGCATCTAGAGCAAAGAGCCGTAAAATTGGGCCATTCAAGCACTTATGTCTGGGATGTGCAAGTGAATCAAAATCAATCTTCCAATATTTTGTCTTTAGAGAGTGATGTTACTTGCTGTTTGAGCCTACTCTGATCATGTCTTAACTTTTCACTGTATACTTGTCTCTCCAAGAGAGATATGACATCATTTTGTGTGTCCCTTAGCTCTGAACCCCCTAATCCAAAATGTGCCCTATCTCTGAGCATTAGCTGCATTTCATACTCTCCCTCTCAGAGTTGTTTGCTCATGTTCCTTGCATATGTTTTTTTGTTTCTTTTATTTTTATTTTTTAAACAAAAAAATAAACATCATGTGCTTGAAGACTTGGTCTAGGATATTTGCTGATGCATCTTTGATCACTTGAGTTATTTGCTAGTTCATACTTGTGTTTTTCGACCAAAAACATGTCTTTCACAGGGTCAATTCTCAATATAATGCGTGTCATGATGTTGCTTTCGTTGACTAGTCATCATTTTGTTTATTTATTTTTTATTTTCTTCCTACCATGTACGCCCCATTTTTTTTTCTTTCTTTCTTTTTTTGCGGTTATTTGTTTTGAGCGGTTCCTTTTTTTTCTTTTGGGTCAGTTTCTTTTTGTCTTTTCCTGTTTTAGGTCTTTTTTTTTCCCCTCTTTTCTTCGCTTTGTCTCCTTCAGCCGCTAAGTCCAGAACGAAACCCATGTTCAGTCCTCGTGTCTTCTTCTTCGATTTCCTTCTCTTTCTGTCGCCTTCTTCTCTATTTTTTGGTTCTTGTTGTCTTGTTTTTGTTTTCTTTCCTTCGGATTCTTCTTCCTTCTCTATCGTTTTCGTTTTTAATTTCTCGATTTTTTTTTTCTTTTCGTCCTTCTCTTCCACCGAGCCATGTCTTCTTCGAATTCTCCCTTTTCCTCCAAGCGTCGCTCCAGGTCGTCATCCTCTGTTCCTAGGGTTCCTAGGCCTCCATCTTCTTCCTCTGCTACTGTTGATGACTCATCTCCATTTGTGTCCTCTGAGGCTGCCTCTTTCTTTGAAGATGTTGTCTCTAAGAGGAATTTCGTGCCTGAGAGATCGTACCAGTTTGAGGCTCTCCCTGTGGTTGCTCAAGAATCTGCTACTCAGATTTTTGAGCATTATCGTCTTCACTGTTAAGCTCATAATTTCATACATATACATGCCCTGTTTACTTACTTCTTTTCCTTAGTTTCTTAGATTTCTAAGTTTTTTGCCTCTCTTTGTGTGTTTTGTAGGCCAAGAGAGCAAAAGAGCATAATTCATGCAATTCAAGCATGTTAAGGCCTGATTTGGATGAATGGAAGAAGAGCTTAAAGACAAACTCATTTTGGCTACAGCCCCTTGCCAGCCCAGTTTCGTAGGTCATATTGCAAGCTTTGTTTCAGCAACCTACACAGCTCGAATGTGGCAGCATTCTTCATGAAAGTTGTTCCAATTGGTATATACTATAACATATCCAAATTTCAGCCCCATTGGATAAATCTGGAGTCTGTTACCTAGCAAACACAGAACCATGCTCAGGATGGATTTTATCAGCGCGCAAAATGAGTTAGCAATTTGTTTCGGCCTTAACTTCCTCATTCGACCTTGGATTGGCCCAAATAATATATGGCTGGAAAGAAGACATTCTGCACTTCAAGTTTGAGTGCTTAAAGTCTTAATTTGCTTAAGGGAAGCCCAATTCGTAAGCCCTTGAAGTTGCTGGTCATGCTGACCTAAGGATGAGCTATGTGTGCTTAGGTCATAACGGCATAAGCATGATGTGTTATTGATTGTGGGGAAGTTAGGTGAAGCAGATGCATTTCTTATATTTTGGGTGGAATTTTGCAGCAGCTAAAGGGAATAAAACAAGATGAAGTAGATGCTGCAACACTAAGCCTAAAGAGAAGAAAAATTGTTTTCAAATGTAATTTTGTATTAGGTGAAATAGGTGTGGTTAGTGAATTTAATTGTATAATATGATTCACTTAACCCTTGTGCCTATAAATAGGGAGTCTCTAGAGTCAGAATGGAGTTCCATCATTCACACTTCCATTGTACACAAAGAGAGGGAAAGTTGAGAGTCACAAAGGGAGAGAAGGGAGAAGGCAGCAGCTGGGAGGCTTTGGCCTCTTGGCAGCCATGGAGGTGAATCTTTTCCATCTCTAGCATGCTGTCCTTATCTTCTTCTCCTCCCTTTGTCTTTTATTTTCTTCTTGTATTTCCTTTGTTTTACTTTGTTTTTCTGTTATTAGTTTTAATAAACATCTTGCTAGTCTTGTATCATGGTTTGAGTTTATAAAGTTTGATTTCACTCATGAATTCTTCTTCACTATTTTAATGGAGCTGTTTTGCATCCTTCGATTGATCACCTAAGGTTTTATGCGTTATACTCTTGTTGGGAAGGTTTGGGGATCATCTTCATTCCATCCATTAGCAACTTATGTGATTTGGTTTCTAAGTCTCCTAATGTAAACACCATGCTTGGGGTCCTTGTGATGTTCATGCAATTTGATCCAAACACCATGGACTTATTTGTGAGCATCTTCATGAGTGAATCAATTTGTTTACTTGCTGCCATAACATGATTAGAACAATTAGGGTGGATTCTAAAACAACACCATCTTGTCCTAGTTACTTTCTTTTTTCTTGTTTTGTTTCTTTTGTTTTCATTTTTATTTTGTGTAGGAAAACTGAGTTGGATCATTCAATCACCAATCCCTGTGGAATCGACCTCGCACTTACATATGCTAAACTGCCAACGGCTCGTGCACTTGCGAGTATCACAAGTTGAGGATGCAGTTGAATCTATTTTGGTGCAGCTAATCTACGCAACAAGTTTTTGGCGCCGTTGCCGGGGATTGGTAACATCGCTTGATTCTATTTGGTTTTCCTACTTTTTTCTTTTTAATTTTTCTTTTCATAACTGGACAGTTTCATGTTTTAAAGTTAATGAGGTTAATTGATAAGTTGTGTTTGTAGTCCAACGGACAAGGACAATTGCCTGACAAGCAAGAGAACTGGGTTTGAGTCCCAGCTTACACAACAAAAAAAAAAAAAGAGGTTCAAGTAGCATGTTGATTATTTCTAGTTTTTGGTTTCATTCACTTGTTCTTAATTAAATATCTTGTTCAAGTTTACATAAACACCATATGACTCTTGGACTGATTAGTGAATGAATTGGTAGATATTGAAGACAAACACCATGTTTAAATTCTACTTGGTTCTTTATTGTTCTTCTTGTTCTTAATGGGTTTGGAATTTGTGTTTAGACTAAACACCATAGCTAAATACTTTTTCTGAATACTTGATTAAAACCACACACCATATGGATAATCATATTTGAGAAAGAACGAACTCCATAAGCTAGTTTGATTTACTTTGATGCTTGTTACTTTAAAGCATGAAATTTGATGTTTGTGGTGAAGTTGAATCCCTAATCTTGATGTTTTAGTTTAGTTTATCCTTTTCATTTAAGTTATGGTTTCCTAATCCAATAAATCTGAAATTCTGTTTCAAGTTTCCTTGTCTTTCTTTAAGTATTTATGAAGTAGCTCAATAAGAAAGCGGGAGAGAGAGGAGACAACCCAATCCATAGAAACATGGAGTATGGAGTAGCGGAGAAGTCGACCTCCAGCTGCTATGGCCAACCACGCTCCAGCTATCACTTCAAAGGGAAGCATTCCAATCATATCTCTTTCATTTGTATAATAACTGCTACTCATTCTTAGTTGTGTCTCATTTTCTGTTTTGTTTTTATTAGGGTTTTCTTTTCCTTGATGTGGGAGAAACATGATGAGCAGCTAACCCAAATACTCAAAGAAGAACATGTGCTGCCATACTATGTGCATTACCCTCTCATTGTCTTCAAGGGGAAGTTCTAAACTCTATTTATTTTTATTTCTTTTATTTCATTTCTGTACCCTGGATTTCTTGTGCATTGTAATGCTTTGCATGGATTCAAACATTGAGGACAATGCTTCATTTAAGTTTTGGGGTGCAGGAAGTTTTTTTTATTTATTTATTTTTATTTTTGGTGTTTGTGTCTGAAAACGTAGGCTTCTTCATTGCTACAAAAATTTTATTTTCTGCTGCTGTTTTGAAAGTTTGGTCTGCGTTGTGTTCTTCATTTTTTCATGCTGAATCCAACGACATAAAGAACGTTAAATTTGACCAAGTGATTTGAAAGTTACATGTCAAAACAGATTATATGTTGAAATTGAGCAAAACAGCAATTTGAAACCTCACGTTTTTCTTTTCCATTTCTTTTCTTTGAGTCATTTTCAGTTTTCCTTCCCACACCAATGATAAATCTTGAGTCTAACTTCTAATATGGCTCTTAGGAATTTGATAAGCATTGTGTTAGGTCTGAATCTTATTCTTTTGCTAGCTAAGTCTCACATAATTATGCTTAGCTTTCTATGCACTTTAGCCATGATTATACCACTCTTGCATGTCTTACCCAATTGTATGCATTTTTGCTTGTGTGATTCACTGGAATGTTAAGTTTATAACTAAGATATGATTTAGGCCATCTTTGTTAAGCCTCTTTCTTTTTCCTCCATCAACCCATACAACATATTCCATTGTAAACCTTTTTGTGCCCAAACACTTAGCCTTTCTTTCTATCACCTTATCATCCATTAAACATCCTACCATCTAGGGGACTTGTAGAGTATGATTGTATTTGAGATTGTAATGTATTCAAGGCAATAAATGAGCTATATAAAAAAAAAAATCAAAAGAAAAAGAGAAAAGAAGTGTGGCCAATGTAGTCACGACCCTAGGGTGATATAAGGAGAAATCAAGGTGATCTAGGGTGAAGAGCCGCAAAATTGGGCCAAATATTATACAAAGTGTTTAAATGTCAAAATCAAATTGTGAAGTGATTCAATTGCAAAATCTGGTGTTGTGAGCTTTTCAATTTATGTGCCTTACATTTCAAATGTGCAAGATCTTGTTTACATGACATGCTCTACTTTGTTCTTTAGACCTTGTGTTTCCATATCCATTCTTTGTCTAACCATTATCATAACCCCATTACATCCATAAGTAAAGTCCTATTGATCTTGGTTTAGCTTGGCAAACTTGTGTTCATTCTTGCAGGAATTCATATCGTTGTTTGAGAAGCATGAGTTGTATCTTCATGGCTACTACACACACACACCTTGAGCATGATTTTTGTGAGATTGTGGTAGCACTTGAATAATGTTTAGAACTTCCTTAGTGCTTGTTTTGTTCCTTGTTGAGCCATGTCTATGAAGTGTAAAATTTCTGTTCGGTTGGAAGGTTAACGTTTTTGTTTTTGTTTTGTTTTTGTTTTTCGTTTTCCTTAAGGACTAACAAATCTATTAAGTTTTCCAACCACTTTGTTTTGTAGAGTCAGTAAAACGTTTGTGGGTATCGTATCTGTTAAACCCTCAGGAGACACAACTCCTCCTACTAGGGATGCCTAGAGGTTTAAAGGCTTGTTGCATACGCTCAATGCAATCGAGTTACCTACGAAAGTGGTCTAGTTAACTTCTTATTTTGTTTTGTTTTTCTTCGTTTTCCTTTTGTTTTGCTCGAGGACTAGCAAAATCTAAGTTTGGGGGTGTGTTAAGCTCATAATTTCATACATATACATGCCCTGTTTACTTACTTCTTTTCCTTAGTTTCTTAGATTTCTAAGTTTTTTGCCTCTCTTTGTGTGTTTTGTAGGCCAAGAGAGCAAAAGAGCATAATTCATGCAATTCAAGCATGTTAAGGCCTGATTTGGATGAATGGAAGAAGAGCTTAAAGACAAACTCATTTTGGCTACAGCCCCTTGCCAGCCCAGTTTCGTAGGTCATATTGCAAGCTTTGTTTCAGTAACCTACACAGCTCGAATGAGGCAGCATTCTTCATGAAAGTTGTTCCAATGGATATATACTATAACATATCCAAAATTCAGCCCCATTGGATAAATCTGGAGTCTGTTACCTAGCAAACACAGTACCATGCTCAGGATGGATTTTATCAGCGCGCAAAATGAGTTAGCAATTTGTTTCGGCCTTAACTTCCTCATTCGACCTTGGATTGGCCCAAATAATATATGGCTGGAAAGAAGACATTCTGAACTTCAAGTTTGAGTGCTTAAAGTCTTAATTTGCTTAAGGGAAGCCCAATTCGTAAGCCCTTGAAGTTGCTGGTCATGCTGACCTAAGGATGAGCTATGTGTGCTTAGGTCATAATGGCATAAGCATGATGTGTTATTGATTGTGGGGAAGTTAGGTGAAGCAGATGCATTTCTTATATTTTGGGTGGAATTTTTCAGCAGCTAAAGGGAATAAAACAAGATGAAGTGGATGCTGCAACACTAAGCCTAAAGAGAAGAAGAATTGTTTTCAAATGTAATTTTGTATTAGGTGAAATAGGTGTGGTTAGTGAATTTAATTGTATAATATGATTCACTTAACCCTTGTGCCTATAAATAGGGAGTCTCTAGAGTCAGAATGGAGTTCCATCATTCACACTTCCATTGTACACAAAGAGAGGGAAAGTTGAGAGTCACAAAGGGAGAGAAGGGAGAAGGCAGCAGCTGGGAGGCTTTGGCCTCTTGGCAGCCATGGAGGTGAATCTTTTCCATCTCTAGCATGCTGTCCTTATCTTCTTCTCCTCCCTTTGTCTTTTATTTTCTTCTTGTATTTCCTTTGTTTTACTTTGTTTTTCTGTTATTAGTTTTAATAAACATCTTGCTAGTCTTGTATCATGGTTTGAGTTTATAAAGTTTGATTTCACTCATGAATTCTTCTTCACTATTTTAATGGAGCTGTTTTACATCCTTTGATTGATCACCTAAGGTTTTATGCGTTATACTCTTGTTGGGAAGGTTTGGGGATCATCTTCATTCCATCCATTAGCAACTTATGTGATTTGGTTTCTAAGTCTCCTAATGTAAACACCATGCTTGGGGTCCTTGTGATGTTCATGCAATTTGATCCAAACACCATGGACTTATTTGTGAGCATCTTCATGAGTGAATCAATTTGTTTACTTGCTGCCATAACATGATTAGAACAATTAGGGTGGATTCTAAAACAACACCATCTTGTCCTAGTTACTTTCTTTTTTCTTGTTTTGTTTCTTTTGTTTTCATTTTTATTTTGTGTAGGAAAACTGAGTTGGATCATTCAATCACCAATCCCTGTGGAATCGACCTCGCACTTACATATGCTAAACTACCAACGGCTCGTGCACTTGCGAGTATCACAAGTTGAGGATGCAGTTGAATCTATTTTGGTGTAGCTAATCTACGCAACATTCACTCCCTCAATGCTCTCTCTGATAAGTTTAACTCCTCTGTTGTTAGGGAATTTTGTTCTAATTTCCCGTCTGAACCGATAGGGTCCAACTTTCAAGTTATTGTTAGGTTTGTGCCTATAATTCTGAAGCCATCAGTCATCAATCGGTTGTTAGGTTTTCGTTCTTTCCCTGGTTTTAGTTCTGAGAAATTTGCTGCTATCTCTGCTGAATATACAATTGACTTGTTTAAAGCCATGGCTTATCCTGTTGAGTCTATGCCTCTGACTTCTAAGGGTCTTCCTATTAAGTCATATTTGTCTCCTTTCTACAAGTTTCTTTGGGATTTTGTTAGGCATAATGTTCTCCCTACTGGGAACAATTCGAATCCCACTTTGGCTGCTTGTCAACTTATGATATCCTTGGTGAATCATGATAAAATTCCCCTTGGGGATATTATTTATCATGCTATTCTTGGCAAGACTATCAGTCATGGAAAGAAACACAGGGGAACTCTTGTCTTTCCTTGTCTTATTCAGCGTTTATGTGAGCGTCATAAGGTGCCTTTTCTTGACTCGGATCAGTGGTCTCCTCCCATTGCTTCGTTTGGCAAGGCCTCCCTTGCCCTTAGTCAGAAGGTTTCAAGCTCCTTTCTCTCCTCCTTGTCATCTGCTTCCGCAAATGCCTCTCTCTGAGCTGAGCTTGCTGCCAAGGAGAAGCACATCCAGCACCTTCTGAGCCTCATTCCATCTACTGCTGCTGCTGCTGCTGCTGCTCAAGTGGATCCTCAACCGGCTCATGCCTCTGATGACTCTGACACTTCTGATGCATCTAATGAGTCTGCTGACTCTCTAGCTTATTAGCTTGGGTTTGATCCGTTTGTGTCCTAGATAGGGGGAGTCTGTTTTGGTCTATTTGGTTGGTTTAATTTTGTTATCAAATTGTGGGGATCATGTGCTCTTGAAGGGGAATCTATTTTGGGCAGATTTGCAGTCAATGTTTGTACTTGCATTGTGGTTTCTTCCTAGTCTCTATTGGTTAGTCTATGCCACTTGTTCGGGGGTGTTGTTGTTGTATTGTTTTGAACAGTGTACTGTGATTTGCAATTAATCTTTGCTTTCTGTTTAATTCAGCTTTTCTATCCTCTATTTATTTCCTCTATTTGCTGTTTTATTTCCTTGCCTTTTTGCTCTTTCCTTATCAACAAGGGGGAGGACAACTCAACCCCCTTATTGCACATATTGCATCTTGTTTAAAATTTGAAATTCTGAGATATAATGCTTGTTTGTGCTGGAAGGTTGGTTCTGTTTTTTTTTGCAGGTACTTCTTTTAAATCATCCTCTTAGGTTTAGTTTTGGGTTGAGTGTTCATGAGAGAGTGTTTTGTCAAGGAAAGCCAAAAAGGGGGAGATTGTTAATGTATGAATTTTGATTATTGCTTTTGGCTTCCCTTGACATTTTTGTAATAGGACTTTTATATGTATTTATCAAGCTCAAGGATAGATTAAGATTAGCATCTCTAAGTGTTCTGAAATCTCATCTATCCTATGGAGGTTCAAGCAATTTGACAAAGGTAAATCATGCATTGCATATCATGCATTAAAACTGTTTTCATAAAAGATGACTAGTCATCTTTGCTCAGTGCGATTTCCAGCTGGTTAACTATCTGTTTTGTCTTATTCTATTTTCTCTATCTGCTGCCATGTGTCAGGCTGACTTAAGGGATTCCTTTGTCTGTAAAAGCAAGTAAATCCCTCATTTGTCAGCCGTCTCTTTTGGGTGGTAGTTTTGGAAAGATTGACTTGCTATCTTTCTCTTCTTCTTCCTCAAGAGTAAACCATATATTTCATGAATGAGTTTTTCTAATTGATTTCTTTTTGAAAAACTCCTTTTGAAATATGAATCTGCATCTAGCTATTTAAATCATTATCTCATATAGATCTAGATCGGATTCGTGACTGATTTCTTCAAGAGTATGGTTTCTTGAAGAAATTGGTCTTTTCTCCCTTGAATCTAAAGTTTGGTTTCGGTTTGAGTTGGAGCTTGCAAGCTAGTGCCATGGGATGATCGAGCTAGAAAAGGAGCTGCCATTGCCATGAAGAACTGAGCTTTCAAGCTTGCTAAGTTGGAGAAGAAGATTGCACAAAGGAGGTAAAGCTCATCTTCCTAAATAGATCTAGGTTTTGCTTGAGCTTGCTTGTATTCCTTTGTAAGAATCTTTTTCTACTTAGTGGATTGCCTAGTCGGTTGATGACTCCCAGTTTTTCCCAATGGTGGGTTTCTGGGTAAACAAACCTGTTTTGCATATCTGTAAATTTATCTGGGTTTCTGTTCTTGGTGGTTGACTAGTCATCTATATCTGCTGTTTGCTGTTTACTTGATATTGATGACTTCACACACTTTCACCATAGTTGTTGCTAGCACAGGGGATGCCTAGATTGATGGGTCCTTCTGAGTGCCTAGGTTGTCACTAGTAATCTTCTAGGACTGCAGGTACTTTGTGGCATACTCTGTGTGTTCTCTTGATTGTAGAGTTGTTGTGTCTTGTTTGTTTAGTTAAATTTACCCCTCGTCACCTAAGTATCAATTTCAGGAGATCTCTCTATGAGGGACACCAATAAATACTGTGCATTCCACGGGGAGCACAGTCATTACACAAACAACTGCAACGCTTGGAAAAAGCACCTTGAGGATCTGGTCAGAGACGACCATTGCACAGAATTCGTTGCAAAGAAGGCCATCCAGTAGATCGAGGATCGTGATGTGGCTGCCAAGGAACCTCCCCAAAAGGTCATAAGAATCAACACCATTCTAGCTGACTCCCAAGAGTCCGGGCTGGCCACCAAGGAGCGCAAGAGAAAGATCGCGCAAGCAACTTATGTCTCCCAAGTCACAACGGGGGTACCAGTCATTGCAGATACACCCATCATCGGCTTTCAAAAGAAGGACTTGATCGGGCTTGATCTGCCGCACAATGATGCCCTAGTAATCTGCATCCAAATTGAACAAGCTGTGATCGAGCGAGTTCACGTGGATGAGGGTAGCGCAGCCAATATCCTGCAGCTATCTGTTATCCAACAGATGAGATTGGAGCCCAAGATTAGCAAACTTGCCAGATCACTCACCGGCTTCAATGGGGCCACGTCAATCACTGTTGGGACAATTGACCTAGACGTCCACGCACCCCTGGTGGTTTGCTCGCAAACCTTCATGGTCATCGATGAGGTCTCTCCCTACAACGGGATCTTGGGCCGACCATGGATCAGAAAGATCGAAGCCATCACATCTGCTCTACACCAGAAGATCCGCTACCCCATCCCTGAAGGCGGTATCGAGCAGATCAACAGTGACCAAGCCATGGCAAGGAGATGCACAGCCCAGGGGCTCAAGAAGAGCAAACAGCTGCAGTTCACACCAGTAATGCAGGCTCCTGACGTGGCAGGAAACACTCCCGGCAGACAAGCAAGCCTGAATAGGAAGGGAGTTGCCACCTCAAAATAGCAATTAAGGAGCTAGGATCAAGGCAAGGGAATCCGCCCGGAAGACTCCCCTGAAAAGGGATGGAAGCCTGAGGATGACGTTGAGTTAGTACCCCCTGATCTTGGCCCGCCAGACAAAGAAGCGCAGATCGGCTCGCGCCAGAATTCAGATGAGAATGATTTAGACGAGGGAATCCGCCCTGAAGGCTCCCTTGAACAAGGTTGAAAGCCTGAGGAAGATGTTGAGTTAGTACCCCTCGATCCTGACCAGCCAGATAAAAAAGCGCGGATCGGCTCGCGCCTAAGCCTAAACGAAAAGGTGGAGCTGACCACCTTCCTCCAAAAGAATAAAGACATGTTCGCATGGTCGCCATCTGACATGCCTGGCATTGACCCGAACATCATCTACCACCGACTCCATGTCAACCCTGCCAGCAAACCCGTGGTGCAAAAGAGACGCAACTTCGCTCCCGAGGGAGTTGCGATCATCGAAGCCGAGATCGATAAGCTTCTAGCTGCTGGCTTCATTGAAGAGGTCTCCTACTCAAAATGGCTGGCCAACGTTGTACTGGTGGCGAAACAAGAAAAGGGCAAATGGAGAGTTTGCGTTGATTACACCGACCTCAACAAAGGTTGCCCTAAAGACAACTTCCCATTGCCGAGAATCGATCAGCTTGTGGATTCAACTTCTGGCAATCAGCTGCTCAGCTTCATGGATGCCTACTCTGGCCATAATCAAATCCTAATGTACAAGGATGACAAGGCGAAGACTTCTTTCATCATAGAGAAAGGGACCTACTGCTACAAGGTCATGCCTTTTGGGCTGAAGAACGCTGGAGCAACATTCCAAAGGCTCGTTAACAAAATTTTCAAGGAGCAGATCGGCAAAAACATGGAGGTCTACATGGATGACATGCTGGTCAAAGTCCCTAAGCGAGCATACCATATCAAGAACCTCACTGAGGCGTTCAGCCTGCTCCGCCAGTATCGCATGAAGTTGAATCCAAGTAAGTGCACGTTCAGTGTATCGTCCGGCCGATTCTTGGGATACCTAGTAACTCAACGAGGTATTGAGGTGCACCCACGCCAAATCAAGGCCATCCTTGAGATGAAGTCACCTTCAACAGTAAAGGAAATACAAAGTCTGACGGCCAGAGCAACGGCCCTCAACCGATTCCACTCGAGATCCACCGACAAGTGCAAACCATTCTTCAAGGCTTTAAAGAAGGGGCAAAGAGATAAATGGGACGAGGAGTGCGAAGAAGCTTTCCAGAATCTAAAGACTTACCTCACTTCACCTCCCCTGCTCTCGAAGCCAGTTCCTGGTGAAGACTTGTTCGTGTACCTGGTGGTGTCTAACTCAGCCGTCAGCTCAGCTCTCATCCGAGAAGAACTGGGGGCCTAGCATCCGGTATTCTACACGTCAAAAGCACTTCTCAATGCAGAGACTCGCTATCCAAAGTTGGAGAAGCTCATTTTGGCCCTTGTAGTTTCTGCAAGAAAGCTACGACCCTACTACCAAGCTCATCGAGTCATCATCATGACCGACTTTCCTTTGAGATCAATCCTGCACAGCCCTAACGCTGTTTGTGCCTAATAAATCACGGCCATGAATTGGCCGGGGGAACTTCTCTTCTCAGCCTCAAGCTGAAACGCAGCGTTTTGTCAAGGTGTTTGGCTTTCCAGGGAAACAAGAAAAATCACCAAGGCATGGTTATCTCGGCCAAGGTTACAGGCCGAGGCCGAGACAGAGCAAGGTCACGGCCAAAGGCATTACAGTCAGATCATCACGTGACAGCAGGGTCCTACGCTCCATTTAATGAAGCAAGGTCTCTGTTTATTGCAGCAAACCCACTGGCCAAGAATGAGCATTTAATGCACGAGGGAAGGTGGGAAGTGATTAGAGTCAGGATTTGGTGACAGAGATCAGAGTGATTAGACGCCAACATTCTCACAAAGCTCTTTGCAGCTTGAGAGATTAGGTAATTGTCTATCAGAGCAATAAATGCGTCTCCACGGCCAGAAGCGCAGAACCCACGATCAGGGTGGCGGCCGAGATTCACCGGGATTCATGGAGTCACACCACCATACTTCACGATCCCAAATGTCGATTAGACTACCCACTTGGTGTAATCAGGCTCCACCATGCAGATTTTCAGCCTCGATTACCCCTCCAGGAGCTCTGCCTATAAATACAAGACTCAGAACTACTTTCAAAGGGTTCAAACACCAAACAAAAGCCTCCCACGGAGCAACTTATATTTTCCTGTAATGCACTTTCAATATCTTTACTTGCTTTCCTAGGAGTAGTGTTAGTCTGTAAGGAAAATCCATTCATCAATATATCAAACGACCCTTGATTTTCAAGGCGCCGGAGCACCACCCTTGTTGTTCGCTCACTCACCCCATATATCATACGACCGCCGCTCATCGAGTAGCGCGCCGGAGCATCGCCCTAAAACCCACCAAACACCACCACTCAACGGCCTTGTAGTTCAGGCCGTGAACCTTACAGCCGAGACTAGTTCCTCTCTCGGCTACAATCGTTTGATTAGAAGACGAGTCCAGACAGGCGCACCATCTAAACACTTACACCCGCTTCAAACATCTCGACGCACGGTAGACCGTGCTGGCACGCCCGCGCACAAACGCACCCCGTCCAAAAGCAGGAAACCGCGTGTTAACGCAAATCCCCTCGGCCCGGAAACCCAGGCCGTGAGATTTGCGCAGCAGACAAACGCATCTCAACGACTCATGAAGTGGGCTACAGAGCTATGCCAATACAACCTCCTCTACCGGCCGAAGACTGCAATAAAAGCCCAGGCTTTAGCAGACTTTGTCGCAGAATTCACGCCATCGGCCGAAGAAGAGAAGCTGGTCAGCAAAAAGAAGGAAAGTTCGAGAGCAGACAAGACCTCCACTGAACCTGACCAACCTAAAGACATGTGGCAGTTACGCGTAGACGGAGCGTCGAACCAAAAAGGAGCTGGAGCAGGCGTCGTCATCATCACTCCGGATGGAACCCTATTGGAGCAAGCTATCACGCTTGGCTTCCCAGCCTCAAACAACGAGGCAGAATACGAGGCATTGCTCGCTGGCTTGCGCTTGGCAAAGGAGTTGTCAATCAAGAAGCTGGCCATCTACTCAGATTCCCAGCTGATCACAAATCAAGCCTCAGGAGAATACATGGCGAAGCACCCAAGGATGATCTTGTACCTTGACAAAGTCCAAGAGTTGTTGAAGGCGTTTCCTACCTTCACCATCCAACAAGTGCCTCGAGCAGAGAACGCGCACGCAGACGCACTAGCAAGCTTAGGATCAACGCTGGATACCCAGTTCAGACGCTCTATCCCAGTCGAGCACCTTGACTAGCCAAGCATAGAAGAGGCAGAACAGCCAAGCTTGATGCAGATCAACGAGGATCCTAGCTGGCATGATCCCATCATTGATTATCTGGTAAACGAAAACTTACCCAAGGACAAGTCTGAGGCCCGGAAAATCAAATAGAAGGCTGCGAGGTACTACATGAAAGGTGACATGCTTGTTCGCAGATCATACTCCAGCCCTCACCTTACTTGCATCAAGTACCCGCTGACGCTCGAGGTTCTTTGCAAAATACACGACGGCGAATGTGGAAATCACACTGGGGGCAGATCGCTTGCCCAAAAGGCTCTCAGCATAGGCTACTTCTGGCCTACCATGCGCCAAGACTCCACGGAGTATGCTCAAAGATGTGATCGGTGCCAACGATATAAGCCGATCCCTGGCTTGCCAGCTGAGGAATACCATCCGCAGAACAGTCCATGGCCTTTCATGCAATGGGCCATCGACTTGGTGGGACCTATGCCGACATCACCTGCCAACAAGGAGATGATGATCGTCGCCACAAATTACTTCACCAAATGGATCGAGGCTGAGGCTTTATCCTCAACCAGCACAGTCTACCGTGCGTCGAGGTGTTTGAAGTGGGTGAAAGTGTTTAGATGGTGCGCCTGTCTGAACTCGTCTTCTAATCAAACGATTGTAGCCGAGAGAGGAACTAGTCTCGGCTGTAAGGTTCACAGCCTGAACTACAAGGCCGTTGAGTGGTGGTGTTTGGTGGGTTTTAGGGCGGTGCTCCGACGCGCTGCTCAGTGAGCGGCGGTAGTATGATATATGGGGTGAGTGAGCGAATAACAGAGATGGTGCTCTGGCGCCTTGAAGAACAAGGGTCATATGATATATTGATGAATGAATTTTCCTTACAAACTAACACTACTCCTAGGAAAGCAAGTAAAATATTGAAAGTGCATTACACAATTGGTGAATGAAAAGAGAAAAGTTGAGTGGTGGTTGAATGAAATTTCATTTTTGGGCCTTCAAAATAGATTGGTGTTTGTTCAATTAAAGGAAAGGAGTATGAATCAATGTAAATGAAGGTATAAGGAGTTTTGATCATGTAAAAGAAAAAAATCTAATCATGATGATTCGAAGTCTTGTAAACAACTATTTTACGCTCTTACATTGCGAGTTCCTTGGACTTTGTATTATCCATACCTTTCATTTCTTACTCACCTTACACCCTTGGCCCCATTACAACCTATACTAAAGACCTAAATTGATCTTAAATGTCATGTGGTTGAATTGCATTCATTTTTCTACTTTTAAGTGTTTGGCATCCTTCTTGAGATCATGTTAATGCAAGTTCTTCATCTTTCTATTGCGAGTTAAGTCCTTTATGGTTTAACTCTATTCTCATGTTTATAATTGAGTGTTGCATTATAGCCCTCTTCTGAGTGATTCATTTGTGAGAGGACAACTTTGGTGAGATTTGAAGTTGAACTTGTGCTTTGTATGATTTTTGAAATTGTGTGAAAACTAAGATTGGGAAATTTGTTGCATTTGGCTATCACACTACCACACTTTGATCATGTTATGTTTTGAACTTTGCCACTTTGTAAATAATGTCTAAAACTGAGCTTTCATTGTTAAAATGTTTAAGTCATGTGCATGAGTCATTTCTCTTCAGAAAATGTTCGGAAAGATTGTTTTGAGTCTTTTTATTTTTATTTTTATTTTATTTTTTAGTAATTGTTTCTGTTTTTATGTTTTGTTTTCGTTTTTTGTTTTTGTTTTTGTTAATGTATTTATATTTGTTTTTGTTTTTGGTTTTGCTTAAGGACTAACAATCTTTTAAGTTTCTAATTACTTTGTTTTACAGAGTCAGTAAAACGTTTGTGGGTATCGTATCTATTAAACCCTCATGAGACACAACTCCTCCTACTAGGGATGCCTAGAGGTTTAAAGGCTTGTTGCATATGCTAAATGCAATCGAGTTACCTACGAAAGTGGTCTAGTTAACTTTTTTTTTTGTTTTTATCAGTGTTTCCCTTTTTGTTTTGCTCGAGGACTAGCAAAATCTAGGTTTGGGGGTATTTGATCGGTGCATATTTACATATCATTTTGTACCCTTCTAACTTATGATTTGGTTATGTTTTTGAGTTAAACTTGTGCTTTTAATAAGTTTTGTGTTTGTTTCAGTGTTATAAGCTTGAGACTCACTAATTGCATTTTGGAGACAAATTAGCTCAAAATGGTGTCTGCAGATCAGTCAATTTCACGGATTGGACTGTACTTGTTCAAGAAGAACCAGATGATGAGCCATACATCATTGGAAAGATACGGAAGTCTAGTTTCTGTAGAATTTGACGGTTCATCATTCCGAGTCTTCTAGAGAAAGTTATACATGTTTTGGCAACTTAAGGTCAAATTCGGCAGCATCTGCGTTACTGGGCCAAAAATCACATTTGAAGGCCTTCCCGATTTTTCCTTGAGTTGGGCTGCATATTCTTGGAAAGATAAGACAAAGAGCTTCAAGATCCATATTTTTCCAGATTTTTCAGATTGAAGCCACAAGCTGGCTGCAATGCATTGTCATGCATGACATATGCATGATGAAGTGTTGTTGATTGTGGGAAAGTTTGGTGAAGCATATTCAATACCTATTTTTGAGTGGAATTTTGCAGCAGCCAAAAGATGATGAAGTGGGAGCTGCAACACTAAGCCTAAAGACAAGAGGAATTGTTTTCAAATGTAATAGTGTGTTAGGTGAATTAAGTGTTGTAAGTTTGTGAAGTGAGTGTGGTTAGTGAACTCTATTGTATAATTCAGATTTTCACTTCCCCTAGGCCTATAAATAGGGAAGTTCTCTAAGCTTGTAAACACACCCCAAGGGGGGAGCTCTCAAGCACTTCTCTAGAGCTCCCTTCCCTTCTCTCCCTCAAATTCTCATGGTTTCCCTTTGTAGTTCTCAATTGTTGTAATAAGATCCTAGTACTATAAATCTCAAGCATTTTTCCTTTCTCTTCTTCTATAAATTCTCCAAATACTTCTCTATTCTCTTCCAAATTCCCCATGTTCTCAAACACATTTCCTTTCTCTTCCAAAAAGTCTCCATGTCTCAAACACTTCACAAACACCTTTCTCTCCCTTCCCTAAGTTCTCAAATTCTCCAAGTTCACAAACATCCTCCAAGTTCTCAAACGCTCTCTTCCAAACTCTCAAGTTCTCAAACACCTCTCTCTTTCTCCCCAAAAATTCTCCATGTTCTCAATTAATGTACATTCTTTCTTCTTGTTTTGTTTCTTTTGTTTTCATTTTTGTTTTGTGTAGGAAAATTGAATTGGATCATTCAATCACCAATCCCTGTGGAATCGACCTCGCACTTACATATGCTATACTACTGAACGGCTCGTGCACTTGCGAGTATCACAAGTTGAGGATGCAGTTGAACCCATTTTGGTGCAGCTGAATCTACGCAACAAGTCTTGTATTTATAGGCAGAGTTCCTGGAGGGGTAATCGAGGCTGAAAATCTGCATGGTGGAGCCTGATTAGCGCAAGTGGGTAGTCCAATCGACATTTGGGATCGTGAAGTATGGTGGTGTGACCCCATGAATCCCGGTGAATCTCGGCCGCCGCCCTGATCGTGGGTTCTGTGCTTCTGGCCGTGGAGACGCATTTATTGCTCTGGTGGCTAGTCACCTAATCTCTCAAGCTGCAAAGAGCTTTGTGAGAATGTTGGCGTCTAATCATTCTGATCTATGTCACCAAATCCTGACTCCAATCACTTCCCACCTTCCCTCGTGCATTAAATGCTTATTCTTGGCCAGTGGGTTTGCTTCAATAAACAGAGGCCGTGCTTCATTAAATGGAGCGTGGGACCCTGCTGTCACGTGATGATCTGACTTTAATGCTTTTGGCCGTGATCTTGCTCGATCTCGGCCTCAGCTTATAATTGAGGCCGAGGTGATCGTGCCTTAGCAATTTTCTCTTGCTTCTCTGGAAGGTCAAGCATCCTGGTTGAAACTCTGCGCTTTTAGCTTCTTGAGAGAAAGACAAGGCCGAGAAGAGAGGTTCTCTCGGCCAATTCGTGGCCGTGATTTATCAGGCACAAACAGGAGGAGCACCGTTCCTGCAGACCAAATATCCCAGCTTGTATGCATTAGCAGCAATTTCATGCTTAGATGCCTTCGTGGCTTCAACATGAGTGTCAAACGTGACCAGCAGAGCTCTCACCGACTCCCGGATCGGTAGTTTGCGCAACTGAAGGACTTTTTGCTCAAGCAGACGACTTTTTATCTCTCTTGGCTACAACTTGCAACATTGAGTCAACTCCGTGCTTGACTGTTCGTGGCTTTGCAGACGAGTCGTGACTACTGAACAGAGGCACAGTTCTCTCAGTTTGATCCCCGAATCAGTGCAGGCAACCCAAACCTTGCTTCTATGCAGCCTCTTTATAAGGCAAATCACTGGTTTTGGGCAGTTCGATCGGAGACTTGAGCAGAATATCCCGAACCTCCTGTATGCTATTGACATGCTTATTGTTCACGTTGACGAGGCGCTTGATCCTAGCAAACGAGGCAGGAACAACTCCCATAAGGACCTTCTCAGCAGACGAGACCCTCCTTGAGGAAGACTTGCTCGTGGCAGAAAAAGGTCTCGGGCTGCTTTGGCTGTGAAGACGTATTCCTTGATCATGAGACTGCGACTTCATCATGGGCAGATCTACAGCTAGACTGCCCAAGCCAAAGTCCAATTGGCAAGTCAAATACCTCCTCAACTCAGGAGCCCAAATCCAAGAAGGAAGCCCAGTTACACCTGGACAGCCCAACAGATAATTCACGTCTCCTACATGCCACCACGCGCCATGCAAAAGCTGGGGGGCATTTGTGGGAACCGAATGAAATCACCCTAGGTCAAATAATTCCTTCCATTTGGGGATTATTTGACCTAATTGGGAGTTACTCAATTTAATTGGGGGTTACCCAATTAATTTGGGAGTTACCTAATTAAAATTGGGATTGATTTGATTCCTATCCCAATTAGGGATTTGATTTAAATCAAATAAATCAAATCCCTAATTAATCAAATCTCACCTAATCGGGGAGGAATAATTCCTTTCCATCTATGGAATTATTCCTCTAAAACCCTAGCCTCCGAGGCTCCTATAAATACTTGGTTATGCACAAGGGTTAAGGTACGTCTAAATTCCTACTGAAACTCTGCAGAAATTATCTTTCACAAACCCTAGCCACCATCTTCTTTCTCTCTCTCTCACACAAGGCTTCGGCCTCCACACACGCTCCGGCCACCCGGTTTTCCTTGAACACCCATCCTAACTTAGGCATCGGAGGGCCTTTGGCCAACACCCTCGGGTGTGGTCCTTTTACTCCGATCTGTTTTGCAGGGAGAGAGAGGTGCAAAGAAGACGAAGGAATCTTTAGACGAATATTCCCGTGGGAGGAAATTTGCTCCTACACATTCCATTTTGTTCTTCATGTCCATTAGGAAAACAGTCTAAGCTTCCATTTTCTAAATCTCATTGTACTACAACTAAACCTTTAGAATTAATACACTCAGATTTATGGGGGCCATCTCCACTAGCTTCATTTTCTGGTTTTAAATACTACATAATTTTCATTGATGATTGGTCTCGATATTGTTGGCTTTATCCTCTTCACCTCAAATCAGATGCTCTCCATGCTTTCAAGATTTTTAAGGCTCAAGTAGAAAATCAGTTTGATCAAAAAATCAAAACTTTTTGCTGTGACAATGGGGGAGAATTCACTAGTCACTCATTTCACAAATTTCTTCTTACACAAGGAATCAAACAACAATTTTGCTGTCCTCACACCCCTGAGCAAAATGGACTTCCTGAAAGAAAACATAGGCATATCATTGAACTTACATGCACCCTCATTGCACAGTCCAATCTTCCTTTACATTTTTGGGTTGAAATTGTTCAAATGGTGGTATACCTTATCAATAGGATACCTTCGTCTGTCCTCAAGTTTCTTTCACCCCTACAGAAACTTCTTCATTGTCAACCGGATTATGGTTTTCTTAAGGCCTATGGTTGTGCTTGTTACCCATGGCTCAAACCATATTCCAAACATAAATTGGCTTTTCGAAGTCTCAAGTGTGTCTTTATTGGTTATGGAATTAATCACAAAGGCTACAGGTGCTTGGATCCTCTCACTGGCAGAATTTACATCTCTCGACATGTCACCTTCGATGAATCTACTTTTCCTTTCAAGGTTGCAAATACACAACCCACCATCCCTTCCTCTCAACTCTCTCCCCAACCACCACTCTTACCCTTACCTCCACCTTTTCCCCAGCCTCTATCATTACCATCCAATACACAATCACCCTCATCCAATACACAAACACCTTCATCTCATACACAAACACCTTCATCCCCTCTACTTTTCCCACTGCCCATATTCCAGATTCCCCTAATATATCGCCCAACCTAACCATTCCTTTACATATCTCTCCTCCTCCTCCTCCTCATTCTCCTCCACAAAATCAACATCCTATGCTTACTCGCAACAAAACAGGTGCACTCCAATTTAAACCTCTAACCACCAAACATCCTTTTTTGAGCTTCCTCACCACCACTTCCATTCCCACACCAAACACCCTCAGGCAAGCCTCACAAGATTCACGTTGGCAGCAGGCAATGGAAAAAGAAATGCATGCTCTTCATCAAAACCACACCTGGACACTTGTTCCTTATCATCCTACATAGAACATCATCGGCTGCAAATGGGTTTATTGAATCAAATATCATGCTGATGGTTCTCTTGACAGGTTCAAAGCACGCTTAGTGGCCAAAGGGTTTAACCAACAAGCTGGTATGGATTTTTCAGAGACGTTCAGTCCCGTGGCCAAACCCACCACCATTCGAATCATCCTCTCTCTTGCTGTCCAATTTGATTGTCAATCACTCAACTTGACGTCTCCAATGCCTTCCTGCACAGGCACCTTCAAGAAGATGTTTTCATGGCACAACCCTCGGGTTTCATTAATCCTGCCAAACCATTTCATGTCTGCAAACTCCAACGCTCCATCTATGGCCTCAAACAGGCTTCTAGGGCCTGGTATGAGAAGCTCTATCATTCCTTGTTGCACTTCGGTTTCACCTCTTCAGCCTCTGATCCCTCTCTCTTCATTAAGGCTGACACTTCTCTCACCTTTTTGCTCGTCTATGTTGACGACATTCTCTTAACTGGCAGCTCTCCCACTTACTGTCAACAACTCATTCAAGAACTTGGTTCTACCTTTGCTATGAAGAACCTTGGACCTCTCAACTATTTCCTTGGTCTGCAAGCACATCATACCACAAACACTCTCTTCCTCTCCCAATCAAAGTATGTCACTGACTTGCTTTCTCGAGCCTCTATGCTGGATGCTAAACCTTGCAATTCTCCTTCCACCACCTCTAACACACCTCTCTCCAATGATGAACCATTTCCCAACCCCACCATGTTTCGCTCTCTACTTGGAGCTCTCCAATACCTCACCTAGAAACGCCCTGACATAGCCTTCTCTGTCAATCAAGTATGTCAACATATGCACAATCCCACTATCTCTAACTTTGCAGCAGTCAAGCGCATTCTCAGATATCTCAAAGGCACCCCAGACCATGGACTCCTCTTTACTAAAGGCACCTCTCTCCTCACAGCCTTCTCCGACGCTGATTGGGCTGCTGTCCTCTTGATCGCCGCTCAACTACAGGATTTTGTATCTTTCTCGGCAACAATCTAATCTTATGGAGTGCTAAGAAGCAAACCTCTGTAGCTCGCTCCTCAACTGAATCAGAATATAGATCTTTAGCCCATACTGCCGCAGAACTCTCTTGGATTTGTGCTCTCCTTCGAGAACTCAAGTTCTTCCTCACCAAACCTCCCCTGTGACAACATCAGTGCTCTTGCCCTATTAGCAAATCCAATTTTCCATGCCAGGAGTAAACACATTGAAGTCGATAACCATTACATACGTGAACTTGTCACCAATCGATCCATTTCTGTCAAACATGTCTCCTCCTCCGAGCAACTTGCTGATATATTCACAAAACCCCTTCCAAAGGCTCGGTTCAAACATCTCAGCTCCAAGCTAATAGCCATGTTCCCTGGCTTTAGCTTGCGGGGGATAAAGACTATAACACCTAGGACCCTCACAACAATTCTCAAGGCAATCCAATATTGCCTCCCAACGGCTCTCATACAGCTGTAAAGATAAGCTCACACAATGATATAGCAAGGCACATGCCAAACGGATAACAACTCCCTTTTGTCCTATAGTCAATAGATGAATCTAGAATTCTTTTGTAAAGATTATATATACACAGAATAGCACTCTTGTAAACAGTGCAGTGGTTATTTTGATATGTACGAATCAATATTATTTGAGCTGTCCTTTTCTTCCTTTCTTTATGCTCACTCTGTAAAACCTTTCACTTTCATCCCTCACGGTTGTGCCCTATTTTTTATCTTCATCACTGCCATGCACTCTCTTTTTCTTCTTCAGCACGGTCGGGCATTCTCCATGTCCCCCAAGCCTTGCGGCTTTATTGTTTTGGTATCCCTGCAGCATGATGGCTACCCTCTCCTTTTTTTCTCTGCAACCTCACGGCTACCTTCCCCCCTCCTCTCTTTCTCCCAGCCATCTACCCCTTTTTATTGGCCTCGATGTGAGGAATTTGAGTTGGAGTCAATAGTCACCTCTTAGATGGGATGCTTATCCTTCAGTGTTTGATACAGTCAAATAATATGGTAGAATATTTTCTGATATATTTCATTCTCCGAAAGGAGGTATTTATATACAAGGTTACAAACCCTAGTACAGTTGAACTAGGAAATAAGGGAATCCTAATTACATAATATCTATACAAAAGGAAATAAATAAATAAAATCCTAATAGAATAAGAAGGAAATATCCTAATAGAATAGGATATCTCGCTAACACTCCCCCTCAAGTTGGAGCAAAGACGTCACGCATGCCCAACTTGTCAAGTGAGTTTAGAAAGATACTTGTAGAAACAGCTTTCGTAAGAACATCGACTAACTGATACTCAGAACGGATGAAGGGGAAGGAAACAATCTCCGCATCCAACTTTTCTTTAATGAAATTTCGATCAACCTCCACATGCTTTGTACGGTCATCTTGTACAGGGTTATGAGCAATTGCAATCGCAGCCGTATTGTCACAATATAAATCCATGGGTTTCTTAGGCCCAAAACCAAGGTCTCTCAACAATCTCCTCAACCATAGTAACTCAGATACACCATGGGCCATCCCCCGATACTCGGCCTCAGCACTAGATCGAGACACCATATTTTGTTTCTTGCTCCTCCACATAACAAGATTGCCACCAACAAACATAAAATACCTAGATGTCGAACGCCTATCTATAGCTGAACCTGCCCAATCAGCATTTGTGTACCCTTCCACATCTGTATGACCATACTTGGAAAACATTAACCCCTTGCCAGAAGTTACTTTGAGATATCTCAAAATACGTGTCACAGCTCTCATATGGTCTTCACTAGGCGAGTGCATAAACTGACTCACTACACTCACTGCATACGCAATATCAGGACGTGTATGAGCTAAATAAATTAATTTCCCCACAAGCCGTTGATAGCGCTCCTTATCAGTAGGAACTTAATCAGGATATAACCCCAACTTGTGATTCTGTTCACTAGGAGTATCAATTGGTTTACAATCCAACATTCCAGTTTCTGCAAGTAAATCCAACACATACTTCCTTTGGGACAGAAAGATACCATGTTTAGATCTAGCAACTTCAATCCCAAGAAAGTACTTCAAGTCACCTAATGATTTCATCTCAAACTCAGACGCCAGATATTTCTGGAGATTTTGCATTTCTGCCTGATCATCTCCAGTCACAATCATATCATCAACATAAATAATTAAAGCTGTCAATTTACCTTTATTACGCTTTAGAAACAAAGTATGATCTGAGTTACTCCGCACATACCCAAACTTCTTCATAGATGCTGCAAATCTCCCAAACCACGCTCTTGGAGACTGCTTCAATCCATATAAGGACTTCCGCAACTTACACACAACACCATCTTTAGAGGTTACAGGAATACAAGGAGGGAGATCCATGTAAATCTCCTCCTTGAGGTCACCATGGAGGAATGCATTTTTAACATCAAATTGTAACAGCGGCCAATCATGATTAGCAGCCAGGGACAAGAGTACTCGCACAGTATTGAGGTTCGCTACTGGAGCAAAGGTCTCCGTGTAATCTACTCCATAGGTTTGAGTATAACATTTTGCTACCAATCTTGCCTTGTAACGGTCAATGGACCCATCAGCCTTGTACTTCAAAGTAAACACCCATCTGCACCAAACTGCCTTTTTTCCCTTTGGTAAAGGAACTAACTCCCACGTGGCATTTTTGTTCAAGGCTTCCATCTCAATATGCATTGCATCTACTCATTTTGGATCAGATAAGGCATCCTGCAGCTTAGTTGGCATACATACACTAGATAATTGACACAAATATGATGCATATGACTTAGACAAACGATGAGTTGACACATAATGGCTAATGGGATATTTAGATTTGGCATGTATATCAGGAGAATATTGTACTTTAGGTTTCCCATGAGTGCTTCGTGGGGGTAACTGATAAGGTGACACAGATAGATCATTAGAAATTACCTCACTTGATTCACTATCATGAGTAGATTGGGGCACTAGTAGGGCAGAGGGGGGTCTTGTGTCAATCTCATATACACCAAAGTCTCCAATATCACTATCACATTCTTCTGGGGAAAAGCCAAAAAACTCCAAAAAAGGGCCTGGCGATCGGTCGTTGATTTCTGGGTGACCGATAGCTGGGCTATCGTCGTCGCTCATCGAGGCAGGCGACCGGTCGCTGACCTCTGGGCGACCGGTCGCTGACCTCTAGGCGACCGGTCGTTTTTAGTTCATGGGAAATTCCTTCTTCATGTCCAAGATCTTCCACATTTTCCACTTCGAAACTCTTCAATTCACTCCCCTTCTCCCCCTGAATTGGAGAGGAGGGAGAGACATAATAGGGCACTTCTTCATGGAAAGTCACTTCCAAAGTAACATGCACTTTCTGGGAAGGTGGATGATAGCATTTATAACCCTTATGAGTAGAAGAATAACCAATAAAGACACATCGCAGAGCACAAGGATCAAGTTTACTCCGTTGATGAGAGTAGACATGAACATTAGCAACACATCCAAAAACTTTAGGTGGCAACTTGGAAACGGAGACAGGGGAAACATGGTCACCAAACACATCATGCGGAGTCTTGAAATCAAGAACCCGGCTAGACGTACGATTAATCAAATAGGCAGCAACAGAACAGCATGCCCCCAAAGGTGATGGGGAACAGACATATCCAACATGAGTGAGCGGGCAACTTCAAGCAAGTGGCGGTTCTTTCTTTCAGACACACCATTTTGTTGAGGAGTAAAAGGGGTTGACGTTTGGTGAATAATACCTTGAGCACGGAAGAAAGACGCCAAAGTATTATTCACATATTCACCTCCGTTATCTGTCTGGGTACAAAGTACAAAACTCTGGAAGGATGGAAGCAACATCATGTTTATTTTTCAGCAAGAAAACCCAAGTAAGTTGGGTACAATCATCAATAAATGTGACGAACCAACGAAATCCGTTCGAAATAACACGAGCCGGACCCCACACATCAGAATGCACTAAATCAAAAGGCTTTGCAGCTTTACTGTCACTCAAAGGAAACACAGTGCGATGGCTCTTGGCCAAAATACATGTCTCACACTTAAAACTGGATTCATCACTGGAGCGAAATAAAGATGGAAACAGACGCTTAAGGTAGCCAAATGACGGGTTTCCCAAGCGACAATGCCATAACCAAATTTGCTGTTTGTCTTTGGCACTGCAACTTTGAACAGTATTAACGACACGATTACGAATTGGTGTAGAAGGTAATGTCAAATAATATAACCCCCCTATCCGTTTACCATGCCCAATCACCTCGTGAGTCTTGAGATCCTGAAAAGAGTAATGGGTAGGATAGAAAGTAGCAGAAGCATTAAGTGTATCAAGTAATCGACCAACAGATAACAAGTTACAATGGATATTGATAAACTTGCAGGGAGGAATATTTCAATCCCATCCGAATAAACTTGTGTGGCTGGAATTTTATTTATTTATTATTTTATAATTAATGGTCAGCCACCCTCTTGTCTGCACTTATCATTTTAGATTAGATAAGGTTTGTAGGACATGGGTTTTGACCAATAGAATCTTGGCCAAAAAAAAAATTTGTGGAAAGTTTTTGGGTTCAACATATATGCATATACACATACAGAGGGAAAAGTGGTACAATTAGATCGACATGGAAAAGAGCAAGGTGCTTGTGGTTGGTGGTACTGGGTACCTAGGGCGTAGGATTGTTTCTGCAAGCCTATCCCAAGGCCACCCAACGTATGTTCTTCAAAGGCCAGAGATTGGCCTTGACGTTGATAAGTTAGAAATGCTCTTGGGATTTAAGAAGCAAGGAGCTCACCTTGTGGAGGGCTCATTTTCTGATCTGGAAAGCCTTGTCCGTACTGTCAAGCGTGTTGATGTTGTCATCTGCCCCATGTCTGGGGCTCATCATCGGAGTCACAACATTTTGATGCAGCTCAAGCTTGTTCAAGCTATCAAAAGAGCTGGAAATATTAAGGTATTAGTGATCGATATCTACAAATGAATGGATGGATGTTCATTGACTTCGTGTGCGTTTTCACTCTCATGTTATTAGTTACACATCATGTTTTTGTGTTTTTTTGAACTTGTTAATATCCTATACCTAAAATATAAACACATTGTCCATTCATTTGCTTCGTATACAAACATTATAAAATAAGCGGATTCATTGTGACGCTCACACCAAAAATTTCTTCACCAACCGGTGTTCCGGTCACACCAAAAAGTTTTTTCAAACTCTCAGTTGCTACAATTTTATCTATCTTTTATAGGTACCCTTCATTTTTTGGAGTACACCTTCTAATTATTTTTCATTATTGCTCGTGTCAGGTGGCACTTGTAAGTATCTAGTTACCATTAATAGAAATGATATGATTTTGCTTAAGAAGTGGTTTAAGTTTTTCCTGATAAGGAAGAGAATCAAAGAAAAAGTGGCTTATGGTATCGAAGGTCAGGGTGGTGGGTGGTTCCAAGTCTTCAATATGAAAAGAAACAAAGTGAGTCCTAAATATTATTTGGTACTAAACTTATGAATTTAGTTTACCACGGTACAAAGGCTCATTGTCCTTGTTAATTCGCCTAACTCAGTAATCTACCCTAAAAGAGGAAAATAATGAATTACATATAAATGTTTCCAAATTAAATACCAAAGTACGATACAAATTACACACAAACTGTATTTCTCACTCCTTTTGTTTCACTGGCTTTTTTTGTGCAGCGTTTCTTGCCATCAGAATTCGGTTTCGATCCAGCACGTATGGGACATGCACTTGAACCTGGAAGAGTTACATTTGATGAGAAAATGATAGTGAGAAAGGCAATACAAGATGCTAAAATCCCTTTCACTTATGTATGTGGCGCCGCCTTCGCTAGCTATTTTGCCGGCAACCTTTCTCAGATGGGAACACTCTTCCCTCCAAAGGAAAAAGCGCTTATTTATGGAGATGGTAACATTAAAGGTAAAAGTTAATAAATTAAGTAAACTTCACTTTTTACCACTATAGGCATTCATATATAGAAAATGTTTAGCAATAGATTTCTAACTCAAGTAGTTAAGAGCATTCAACCCTGCATTCGAGATCTTAGGTTCGATTTCCCTCTCGCTCAATATCACCTGTTTAAAAAATATATATACTTCTATATTTGTAAGCATGCAAGAGCAATGTTTTAAGTATATATGACATAGAATTAATCGTCTTAGTTTATGCTTTTCATGTACCGTGCAGTAACTATTTTGGAGGAAGATGACATCGCAGCATATACAATCAAAACAATAGATGATCCGCGAACATTGAACAAAACATTGTACCTTCGTCCACCCGAAAACGAACTCAGTCAAAAGCAATTGGTCGAGATGTGGGAGAACCTAATAGGCAAGAAACTAGAACATATTTCCATTTCTGAACAAGACTTCCTTGCCTCTATGAAAGGTACGCAAATAAAATCTATTCTATCAAGAAAGTTACCAAATTGAATCTATGGTTAACCTTGTCGATTAATCATCAGCTCTACTCATGGATTTTATCCGCCGACACAATAAAATTCTATGATTTTTTGTACGAGCAGATAGATCGACATTCACTCATTACTCGGATTTTAGGTTTGAACTCTTGAGTTGTAGTTGCCTAAAATCAAAGTTCTGAACCAAATATAAACTAAAAAACTGAAATTTCAAACCTTGAAGTAATCCATAAATCTAATCTAAACTGCTTGTGTGGTTAGCCAGTATTAGAAAGTTCAATTTAATCTCTATATGCGTAGTTTTCTTTTGATCTCATATATGTAATTTTCTTTTCATATGAAATACTACATTTCAGGTATGGACTTTGCAGGCCAGGTAGCAGTGGGGCATTTATACCACATGTTCTATGAAGGCGCTCTGACAAACTTTGAAATTGGGGAAGAAGGAGAAGAAGCTTCAAAGCTTTACCCAGAAGTGAAATTCACCCGCATGGATGAATACTTAAAACTTTATACATGAGAACAAAACAAGGTGTTTAGTAATAGTTTCTCAAAAAAAAAATTTATGTTGTTATCACTTTCATCGAGGATTACAGCGTGCTTGATGCTCTATTGTGTATGTAATACAGCATATATTATTAATCTATTGTTAGTGAGGCTATAGTTTCCTAGGTGATCTCAGTGTGAGGTCTCAAACTGGGACAAATATATATGCCTCTATGCATTTGTATGGGATAAGAATTTCTTATTATGAAAACGAAAACTTTAATTATTACCACACGTGGAACCAAAAAAGGTGTCCTACATCTTTTTTTCTTTTCTAACAAGAAATAAAATTAGGGAGTTTCACTATTATGCACAATATATATAAGGGTTCAAATTTTAAAAAATAAAAATAAAATAAAAAAACCCTACATGAAATGCACTTTAGAAACATATTCAAAGTCCATTTACAACATAATAAAGAGGCTTCGAACTTCCTAGAGATGGTGCATTGATGTTGCACAGGCTTGGCATGAGAGTTTGCTTTGGTGAATCAAGATACTACTAGTCTTGGTATGAGAGGCTTGTGGCATGGGAGCTAAGAGAAAATGAGCATAAAGAAAGGATTAAGGCTTGAGATTTTGGGTGTTTTCGGCAGCTAAACGAAGAGCTTGCGATGTTTGCATTTTCTTACCAAAAAGGTAATGACTATGGTTTGAACTTAGCTTGAGAGGATGAGTGTTTCAAATTTGGGATGGAGATTTTTGAGAGAGATAGAGAGAGAGAGAGAGAGAGAGAGAGATAAAGGGGTGTCTTGAGTAGATTTCCAATAGCTTGACGAATGCTTGGTCGTGCTTTTGTATGGTTGAAGATGACTTGATGATATAATGGCTAAAATGGGGCATTTGGACATTCTTATTTTCAGCACGTAAAGCTAGGCATTGGAAAATGACTATTTCCTATTGGTAAAAGAAAGTGCTTGAAGAATATCTCATTTGCTCACCCACATTGGAGAACTCCATGTAACAGGCTTGGACTTTGGTACTCCTAAGTAGCTAACCCAAAGTCTCTATTATCCAAGAGCTTCCGTAGGCCTTGTGAACCTCCGTAACTTTTCACACCACAATCCCTCGTGCAAGCCTTTAAAACCACATGACTTGGGTTCATGTGAGCTTGGTAGGTAATTGACATATGAAAAATTTATTATTGGCTTGGCATGGCATGCACACTATTTTTATATTTATTTAATGAATTAATTCCCAAAATACAACTTGAATTAACACATTACCAACATTATATGTTATTTTGGGCTTTAAATGTCTTTGGGTTTCTAGTGACTTTTTAGGCCTCAACAATTTTCACAGCATAACAATGCTAAATTCGCCCTAACCCATGTGGGAAAATGGAAGAAGATCACTATGGCTTGGATCCACGCATGTGTGGCCATGTTTTGGCTTTCTTAGTTGGGTATTTACTCGTGGGCTAACTCTTTGCTTTTGATAAACAAAGTTATGGCCAAACTTTAATGTATTTCTTTCATAGTGTCTTGGTGTCAAATTCAAATCCTTTCTTTCAAATCCCTTCATCTAAATCGACCCTTAGGGCTTTTAGCCAAAAACAAAAACAAAAACAAAAAACAAGAACCCTTAGGACTCGTTGCCTATGATTGGATTGGATAGGATAACTCCAAATATTATGCTAAAGGTAGGAATGAAATTTTTTTGAATAAGTTGAAGGTGGAAGATGGATTACTCATCAAGAAAATTTATCCCATCTAATCCCCCACAAAATGGTAGGATACCAACACCTTATAACTTATCCCTCCTAATCCAACCAAATGGTAGGATACCAACACCTTATAACTTATCTCTATCTTTTTTGGTTTTATATAAATGCAACTGAACTACAAGGGGAGGGGGTTTCTCACACACAAACTACTAAGGTACTATGATGGTTCGAACTTGAGATCACTGATCTTTAAGTCAAGGCCCTTTCATTGGGTTAGACTGCGTCGACAATTTAGCTTAATTATATATTTTTTTTTCTCACAACGATTTCGTTTAATTATTAGTGGGTTAACTTTTACATTAATTAGGGTCTATTCGAAACCACAATTGATATTTGGGTGCTGATTTTCCCACTCCTTTTTTGTCCACTTATACTCCTTTTTTTTAAAATAATTTTTACTATAATAAAAAAAGGATTGTAAGTGAACAAAAGAGGAGTAGAAACATACAACTTAAAAAAAAAAAGAGTTGTTCGCGCTAAAACTAGACGGGTAGTAAGTAGGCCAACTTAAAGATGAGGTGGATGCTGAAGGTAAGGACCCTCAGTGTGTGAGAGCATCCGGTAAGTAAATAGGCATGCATACATAAGACAAATGTACGTGGTTCACCCGAATAATGGGCTACGTCCACGGAGAAGTATGTTCTCATTACGATAATGTGAGTATACATTGCACATAAGTTTAAACTCAAGGAGAAGAGGAAGAATACCGAAGACTGAAGGCCGAAGACCGAAGACCGAAGGCTGAAGGTCTGACTGAAGGCCAATGTTCCTTGGGCTTGTGAATGGGCTCATGAGTAAGCCCATGAGGCCCAAGTAGCCTGCCTCACCCCCCCTCTTTCTTGAAGGGGGAGAGGTCTCCTTTTATAAAGAAGGGAGAGTCCCCTCCTCTTGTGTTTTGTCGATATGGGACTCCCTTCCCTTTGGCTTGGGAGTGCTTGGCCAGATATGGTACAAACAGGAGTCCCCCAAGTTCCCGATTAAGGAGGTACTTCTTGATTGGGGACTTGTAGTCATCAATGCACTGGCCAAGTAATGCTTCAGCTCATTCTTCAGCAGGCTAATGGCTGATGGCCGATGGATGAAGGCTAATGGCCGAAGGCTGATGCTGATGCTGATGGCCGAAGGCTGGTGGCCGAAGGCTGATGCCGATGGTCGAAGACTGATGGCACCCTAAGGAAGAAGTGTCTCTTGGAAGGTGCCGTTCGGTATGGCTTTGAGAAAAGGCGCTGGAGAAATGTCTCCTAGAAGGTGTCGTTCGGCATGGCTGAAGGCTGATGGCCGAAGGCTGACGCCGATAGCCGAAGGCTGGTGGCCGAAGGCTGGTGGCCGAAGGCTGGTGGCCGAAGGCTGGTGGCCGAAGGCTGATGCCGATGGCCGAAGGCTGGTGGCCGAAAGATGATGCCGATGGTCGAAGACTGATGGCACCCTGAGGGAGAAGTGTCTCTTGGAAGGTGCCGTTCGGCATGGCTTTGAGAAAAGGCGCTGGAGAAATGTCTCCTAGAAGGTGCCGTTCGGCATGGCTGAAGGCTGATGGCCGAAGGCTGACTCCGATAGCCGAAGGCTGGTGGCCAAAGGCTAGTGGCCGAAGGCTGATGCCAATGGCCGAAGGCTGGTGGCCGAAGGCTGATGGCCGAAGGCTGAGGCCGATGGTCGGAGGCTGGTGGCCGAAGGCTGATGCCGATGGCCGAAGGCTGGTGGCCGAAGGCTGATGGCCGAAGGCTGAGGCCGTTGGCCGAAGGCTGATGCCGATGGTCGAAGGCTAGTGGCCGAAGGCTGATGTCGATGGCCGAAGACTGGTGGCCGAAGGCTGATGGCCGAAGGCTGGTGGCCGAAGGCTGATGCCGATGGTCGAAGGCTGGTGGCCGAAGGCTGGTGGCCGAAGGCTGATGGGCGAAGGATGATGCCGATGGTCGAAGACTGATGGCACCCTAAGGGAGAAGTGTCTCTTGGAAGGTGCCGTTCGGTATGGCTTTGAGAAAAGGCGCTGGAGAAGTGTCTCCTAGAAGGTGCCGTTCAGCATGGCTGAAGACTGATGGCCGAAGGCTGATGCCGATAGCCAAAGGCTGGTGGCCGAAGGCTGATGCCGATGGCAGAAGGCTGGTGGCCGAAGGCTGGTGACCGAAGGCTGATGGCCGAAGGCTGGTGCCGATGGCCGAAGGCTGATGGGCGAAGGCTGATGGCTGAAGGATGATGCCGATGGTCGAAGACTGATGGCACCCTGAGGGAGAAGTGTCTCTTGGAAGGTGCTGTTTGTCATGGGTTTAAGAAAAGGCGCTGGAGAAGTGTCTCCTAGAAGGTGCCGTTCGGCATGGCTGAAGGCTGATGGCCGAAGGCTGACGCCGATAGCCGAAGGCTGGTGGCCGAAGGCTGATGCCGATGGCCGAAGGCTGGTGGCCGAAGGCTGGTGCCAATGGCCGAAGGGTGGTGGCCGAAGGCTGATGGTCGAAGGTTGATGCCGATGGTCGAAGGCTAGTGGCCGAAGGCTGATGCCGATGGCCGAAGGCTGGTGGCCAAAGGCTGATGGCCGAAGGATGATGCCGATGGTCGAAGACTGATGGCACCCTGAGGGAGAAGTGTCTCTTGGAAGGTGCCGTTCGGCATGGCTTTGAGAAAAAGCACTGGAGAAGTGTCTCCTAGAAGGTGTCGTTCGGCATGGCTGAAGGCTGATGCCGATAGTCGAAGGCTGGTGGCCGAAGGCTAATGCCGATGGCCGAAAGCTGGTGGCCGAAAGCTAGTGGCCGAAGGCTGGTGGCCGAAGGCTGATGGACAAAGGCTGAGGCCGATGGCTGAAGGCTGGTGCCGATGGCCGAAGACTGATGGCAACCTAAGGGAGAAGTGTCTCTTGGAAGGTGCCGTTCGGTATGGCTTTAAGAAAAGACGCTGGAGAAGTGTCTCCTAGAAGGTGCCGTTCGGCATGGCTGAAGGCTGATGGCCGAAGGCTGATGCCGATAGCCGAAGGCTGGTGGCCGAAGGCTGATGCCGATGGCCGAAGGCTAGTGGCCGAAGGCTGGGACCGATGGCCAAAGGCTGGTGCTGATGGCCGAAGACTGATGGCACCCTAAGGGAGAAGTGTCTCTTGGAAGGTGTCGTTCGGTATGGCTTTGAGAAAAGGCGCTGGAGAAGTGTCTCCTAGAAGGTGCCGTTCGGCATAGTTATGAGAAAAGGCTCTGGAGAAGTGTCTCCTAGACGGTGCCATTCGGCATGGCTAAAGGCTGATGGCCGAAGGCTGATAGCCGATAGCTGATGGCCGAAGGCTGATGCCGATGACCGAGGGCCGATGCTAATGGCCGAAGGCTGATAGCCGATAGCTGATGGCCGAAGGCTGATGGCCGATGGCTGATAGCCGAAGGCTAATGCTGATCGCCGAATGCTGATGGTCGAAGGCTGATGCCGAATCATTGGGGGGATGTGAAGACATCGCAAGCACTGAATGATGCAAGGGCGCCGAAGGCCGATGGCAGATGCCGAATCATTGGGCGGATGTGAAGACATCGCACGCGCCGAATAATGCAAGGGTGCCAAAGGCCGATGGCAGATGCAGAATCATTGGGGGGATGTGAAGACATCGCACGCGCTGAATGATGCAAGGGTGCCGAAGGCCGATGGCAGATGCCGAATCATTGGGGGGATGTGAAGACATCGCACGCACCAAATGATGCAAGGGTGCCGAAGGCCGAAGGCAGATGCCGAATCATTGGGGGGATGTGAAGACATCGCACGCGCCGAATGATGCAAGGGTGCCGAAGGCCGAAGGCAGATGCTGAATCATTGGGGGGATGTGAAGACATCGCACGCGCCGAATGATGCAAGGGTGCTGAAGGCCGAAGGCAGATGCTGAATCATTGGGAGGATGTGAAGACATCGCACGCGCCGAATGATGCAAGGGTGCCGAAGGCAGATGGTAGATGTCGAATCATTGGGGGGATGTGAAGACATCGCACGCGCCGAATGATGCAAGGGTGCCGAAGGCCGAAGGCAGATGCCTAATCATTGGGGGGATGTGAAGACATCGCATGCGCCGAATGATGCAAGGGTGCCGAAGGCCGAAGGCAGATGCCTAATCATTGGGGGGATGTGAAGACATCGCACGCGCCGAATGATGCAAAGGTGCCGAAGGCCGAAGGCAGATGCCGAATCATTGGGGGGATGTGAAGACATCGCATGCGCCGAATGATGGAATGGTGCCAAAGGCCGATTGTAGGAGGTGCCGAGGGCACGGCTCAAAAGGGTGCCAAGAGCACTCGTGAAGGAGAACGACATAGTGTTTTGTGTCGCTTCCCACAGACGGCGCCAACCTGTTCGCGCTAAAACTAGACGGGTAGTAAGTAGGCCAACTTAAAGATGAGGTGGATGCTGAAGGTAAGGACCCTCAGTGTGTGAGAGCATTCGGTAAGTAAATAGGCATGCATACATAAGACAAATGTACGTGGTTCACCCGAATAATGGGCTACGTCCACGGAGAAGTATGTTCTCATTACGATAATGTGAGTATACATTGCACATAGGTTTAAACTCAAGGAGAAGAGGAAGAATACCGAAGGCTGAAGGCCGAAGGCTGAAGGTCTGACTGAAGGCCAATGTTCCTTGGGCTTGTGAATGGGCTCATGAGTAAGCCCATGAGGCCCAAGTAGCCTGCCTCACCCCCCCTCTTTCTTGAAGGGGGAGAGGTCTCCTTTTATAAAGAAGGGAGAGTCCCCTCCTCTTGTATTTTGTCGATGTGGGACTCCCTTCCCTTTGGCTTGGGAGTGCTTGGCCAGATATGGTACAAACAGGAGTGTATGTGAATAAAAGAGGGGTGAGAAAATCAACTCCCTTGATATTATTGTATAATAGAAGATTGTAGTAAGAGCGCACTCAGCCAATTAATGCTGAGGAAGAGAAAGTGTTTTATATAGGAGTTAGACTTGTCTTTTTAGTCTGAATGAGAACTGTGAATGATCTTTTTGATCTTTTTCGTCGTGACTTGTGATCAAATTAAAATACTGATTACAAACTCATTTGTCACTTTTTTCCTGCCCTGGCTTTTTTGCGCAGCGTTTCTTGCCATCAGAATTCGGTTTTGATGCAGCACGTATGGGACATGGACTTGAACCTGGAAGAGTTACATTTGATGATAAAATGGCAGTGAGAAAGGCAATACAAGATGCTAAATCCCCATCACTTATGTTTGTGGTACCGGCCTCGCTGGTTATTTAGCCAGCAGCCTTTCGCAGATGGGGACACTCGTTCCTCCAAAGGAGAAAGTTCTTATTTATGGAGATGGTAACGCTAAAGGTACACCAAAACTAATAAATTAAATTAAACACCACTCTTCACCTCCATAGGCATTTACTATTATGCGGGCTAATAGCATATATATACTTTGGTTTATGCATATATGACATAGAATTAATCATCTTTGTTGATCATCTTCATGTACCGTGCAGTATCTATAGTGGATGAAGATGACATTCCAGCATATACAATCAAAACAATAGATGATCTGCGAACATTGAACAAAACATTATACCTTCGTCCACCCGAAAACGAACTCAGTCAAAAACAATTGGTCGAGATGTGGGAAAACCCTTATAGGCAAGAAACTAGAACATATCCCCATTTCAGAAGAAGACTTCCTTGCCTCTATGAAAGGTACGCATGATATCATATGAAATCTATTGAATGCACGAAAGCCACCAAGTAGCATCTATATATGGCTAACCTCGCCAATCAATCAGCTCCTTGAATGGATTTCATTGATCGACACAATAAAATTCCTAGGTTATTTTTGCGCAGATCAATCAAACTATGACTCATTACTCAAATTTTAAATTTTAACTCTTGAGTTGCGGTGCCTAAAATCCAAGAGCCTGAACCTAATACAAGCTCTAAGCAGAAATTTCACACCTTAAAGTAATCCATAAATTAAATTACAAAATCGTAAAATGTTGAGATGTGGGTGCTTATGTGGTTAGCTTTTATTTCTGGTATGGACTTTGCAGGCCAGGTAGTAGTGGGGCATTTATACCACATGTTCTATAAAGGCGCTCTGACAAACTTTGAAATCGAGGAAGAAGGAGAAGAAGCTTCAAAGCTTTACCCAGAAATGAAATACACCCGCATGGATGAATACTTTAAACTTTATACATCAGAACAAAACAAAGTGTTTTAGTAATAGTTTCTCAAAAAATACATTTATGTTGTTATCACTTTCATGGAGCATATTACAGCTTTCCTGCAGCTATTTTGTGTATGTAATACAGCATATTAAACACTTATTATCTATTGTTATAAATTGGGGCGGATTAGTGAAATTTTATTTTATACACAAGTTTTGACATAATTTTTGGGCCAATAGATTACTCCATTTTTATTGGATGATTTTAAATCTAAGATGAGATCTATCATGCCATATTAAGCTCCACCATCCATCTTAAGGCAGATGCTCCAATATTTTAATTTATGGGGAGGTGATCAAACTCAAGCGGATGCAGGCGCTCGAGCGGGAGGTGTGAACATTTGTGGGCTTAGACTGAGTGAAGGATGGAAACCCATGTTAAACAGTCCTAGATTAATGATCTATCATGCCACATTAAGCTGCACCATCCAGCTTAAAGCTAATGCTCCACTTTCGACTTTGGAGTTGGTCCAATGTCCATATCAATCCTAGGCAGTGGTCTTTAGATTTAGGCCTGATGGGAGGATGGCCGATTGTTTAAGAGAATTCCAAAAGACCACCCAACGGCCAAGAAAATGTTCCTAACTCGGCCCAGATCGATTGACGAAGGCAAGATCAAGGCACTCACCACCACCATACCACTCTTTCTCCTTTGACGACCATCATCGACCACGAAAGCTGGCATGCCACGCACCAAAACGGACGACTTTGTTGCCAAATCAGCTCGACTCGTGGATTATTTAACTCCGAAGAATCCACTCGGTTGGCCAAAAAGATTTAGCGGCCAACAACAACTAGTGGTAGTAGGTAGTGGAGAGTGACATAGAGATTTTTAGCACATGGAGTATGGTGACTACCCAACAGTGGGCATCTATAAAGGAGATGTAGAATTTGGGGTTGCGTGCAATTCATAATTATTATATTTAAATAATAATAATGATTTTGAGTAAAAGAATTATAAGAAAAATAATAAAAATAATAGTACAGTCCATTAATTGAAACCTGCAATGCACCTGTGGGGTTCATAACTTGAATTAACACATCAACCACTTCTGTGATATTTAGCACATCAATCACTTCTGGAACACTAATATATTATACGAGTCCAGTTTTCCTGTTTCCTTTTTGCCTGTGCCCACCTGTTTCCCCCTTATTCTTCTCCCACTTCGAATGCATCATCAACCACTGCCAGCTCTCTCTCGTTTTCTCTTGTTTCCATTATTTTCTTTTGGATTATTTTATGTCTTTAAAAATGGGTTCTTTGATCAGTCGATCATCAACGTGACAAATCCTAAGAACAATCGTGCCTGGAGATCACTACGGAAAAAATGAAATTTCAAGTTTTTTATTCAAAAAATTAAACATAGAAAGAAAAAATAAATTGCAGTATAATTTATCAGTTCTCACAACATTTTGGGGGGTTTTTGTTTTTTAGGGTGTGAAGAGAGTTTTGTGCTTCTTGTTCCAGATCTATTTCCTCTCAAAATCTTCAAATTCAGAACACCTCCACTCCATGGCTCATCTTCTGAGAGAGAGAGTGGAGGAGGGTGGGTGGTGACTGTGGGGGTAGTGTCGGTTGTCAGAGTTTTGCTTGGGTTGCTGCTAGGTTTTTGGATTTTTATTTTTCATTTTATTCAAAGTTAACAACGTTATGTTTGATGTTAAGAGATGACAGGTGTCAGAAGAACAAGGGGGAAACAGGGTGGGCACAGGGAAAAAGGAAACAGGAAAACTGGACTCATATTATACTTAGCACCTTGCGCATGGTAGAATTTTCCTTGTATTATATGTCCCGTGAACCGTGAAACACTTCTTTTGCCTTTGTTTTTGTTGTTGAGTCAATAACTAGCTAGCCCACCAACTACATATATATATATATTTTTTTTTTTTTTTTGGGGGCGCTTCTCCATTGCGAACTCCTATAATGCGAATTGGTTACGAAATTGAATTTTTGACCGTACGATTGATTTGAATGGCTCACATCTATTCTTCATCTTCATGAATTCACTCCTCTCTCCTCTCTCCTCTTTCTTTTTTTATTCTTCTTTTTTCTTCCTTTCCTTCTCTCTTCTCTCTCCCTTTCCTTCTTCTCTCTTCGTCAGTTTCTTCTCTCTTGTCATTTGGTGATTTTTTTTCTTCTTCTCTCTTCTGGCTAGTTGGCTTTTTTTTTTTTCTCTCTCTGACAACACTAATTTTTGTTATTGCTATCTGAAGAGAGAAGTCCCCCAAATAAAAAGAACACCACGAAGTCATCTCCTATAATTCTGCCATCAACAGATATCAAGGAAGCAATCTCAAATTCTGCCCTCTTCGATTCACTGACAGCAGCTAGAACAACAAAAAACAGAGGGGAGGGGGGAGCGAATGGGTTTGTGACAATTAGTGTTGTCAGAGAGAGAAAAAAAAAAAAGCCAACTAGCCAGAAGAGAGAAGAAGAAAACAAATCACCAGATGACAAGAGAGAAGAAACTGACGGAGAGAGAAGAAGGAAAGGGAGAGAGAAGAGAAGGAAAGGAAAGAAAAAAGAAGAATAAAAAAAGAAAGAGGAGAGAGGAGAGAGGAGTGAATTCATGAAGATGAAGAATAGATGTGAGCCGTTCAAATCAATCGTACGGTCAAAAATTCAATTTCGTAACCAATTCGCATTATAGGAGTTCGCAATGGAGAAGCGCCCTGCAAAGGAAACATAGGTCACCACCAAGTGAGAAGTGTCTATATAAATATAGGTCTCTTCAGTCCTTCACATTCGCAAGAAAACACATTAAGATCGAAATGGGAAAGGGCAAGGTGCTTGTGGTAGGTGGAACTGGGTACGTGGGGAGAAGGATTGTAAAGGCAAGCCTAGCCCAAGGCCACCCAACCTATGTCCTTAAAAGGCCAGAGATTGGTCTCGACGTTGATAAGTTAGAAATGCTCTTGGGATTTAAGAAGCAAGGAGCTCACCTTGTGGAGGGTTCATTTTCTGATTTCCAAAGCCTTGTTGATGCTGTCAAGCTTGTTGATGTTGTCATCTGCCCCATGTCTGGGGCTCATCATCGGAGTCACAACATTTTGATGCAGCTCAAGCTTGTTCAAGCTATCAAAGAAGCCGGAAATATTAAGGTATTAGTGATCGATATCTACAAATGAATGGATGGATGTTCATTTGCTTCGTGTGCGTTTTCACTCTCATGTTATTAGTTACACATCATGTTTTTGTGTTTTTTTGAACTTATTAATATCCTATACCTAAAATATAAACACATTGTCCATTCATATTATATCATATGTTATACAAACGTTATAAAATAAGCGGATTCATTGTGACGCTCACACCAAAAATTTCTTCACCAACCGGTGTTCCGGTCACACCAAAAAGTTTTTTCAAACTCTCAGTTGCGACAATTTTATCTATCTTTATAGGTACCCTTCATTTTTTGGAGTACACCTTCTAATTATTTTTCATTATTGCTCGTGTCAGGTGGCACTTGTAAGTATCTAGTTACCATTAATAGAAATGATATGATTTTGCTTAAGAAGTGGTTTAAGTTTTTCCTGATAAGGAAGAGAATCAAAGAAAAAGTGGCTTATGGTATCGAAGGTCAGGGTGGTGGGTGGTTCCAAGTCTTCAATATGAAAAGAAACAAAGTGAGTCCTAAATATTATTTGGTACTAAACTTATGAATTTAGTTTACCACGGTACAAAGGCTCATTGTCCTTGTTAATTCACATAACTCAGTAATCTACCCTAAAAGAGGAAAATAATGAATTACATATAAATGTTTCCAAATTAAATACCAAAGTACGATACAAATTACACACAAACTGTATTTCTTACTCCTTTTGTTTCACTGGCTTTTTTTGTGCAGCGTTTCTTGCCATCAGAATTCGGTTTCGATCCAGCACGTATGGGACATGCACTTGAACCTGGAAGAGTTTCATTTGATGAGAAAATGATAGTGAGAAAGGCAATACAAGATGCTAAAATCCCTTTCACTTATGTATGTGGCGCCGCCTTCGCTAGCTATTTTGCCGGCAACCTTTCTCAGATGGGAACACTCTTCCCTCCAAAGGAAAAAGCGCTTATTTATGGAGATGGTAACATTAAAGGTAAAAGTTAATAAATTAAGTAAACTTCACTTTTTACCACTATAGGCATTCATATATAGAAAATATTTAGCAATAGATTTCTAACTCAAGTAGTTAAGAGCATTCAACCCTGCATTCGAGATCTTAGGTTCGATTTCCCTCTCGCTCAATATCACCTGTTTAAAAAATATATATACTTCTATATTTGTAAGCATGCAAGAGCAATGTTTTAAGTATATATGACATAGAATTAATCGTCTTAGTTTATGCTTTTCATGTACCGTGCAGTAACTATTTTGGAGGAAGATGACATCGCAGCATATACAATCAAAACAATAGATGATCCGCGAACATTGAACAAAACATTGTACCTTCGTCCACCCGAAAACGAACTCAGTCAAAAGCAATTGGTCGAGATGTGGGAGAACCTAATAGGCAAGAAACTAGAACATATTTCCATTTCTGAACAAGACTTCCTTGCCTCTATGAAAGGTACGCAAATAAAATCTATTCTATCAAGAAAGTTACCAAATTGAATCTATGGTTAACCTTGTCGATTAATCATCAGCTCTACTCATGGATTTTATCCGCCGACACAATAAAATTCTATGATTTTTTGTACGAGCAGATAGATCGACATTCACTCATTACTCGGATTTTAGGTTTGAACTCTTGAGTTGTAGTTGCCTAAAATCAAAGTTCTGAACCAAATATAAACTAAAAAACTGAAATTTCAAACCTTGAAGTAATCCATAAATCTAATCTAAACTGCTTGTGTGGTTAGCCAGTATTAGAAAGTTCAATTTAATCTCTATATGCGTAGTTTTCTTTTGATCTCATATATGTAATTTTCTTTTCATATGAAATACTATATTTCAGGTATGGACTTTGCAGACCAGGTAGCAGTGGGGCATTTATACCACATGTTCTATGAAGGCGCTATGACAAACTTTGAAATTGGGGAAGAAGGAGAAGAAGCTTCAAAGCTTTACCCAGAAGTGAAATACACCCGCATGGATGAGTACTTAAAACTTTATACATGAGAACAAAACAAGGTGTTTAGTAATAGTTTCTCAAAAAATACATTTATGTTGTTATCACTTTCATCGAGGATTACAGCGTGCCTGATGCTCTATTGTGTATGTAATACAGCATATTATTAATCTATTGTTAGTGAGGCTATAGTTTCCTAGGTGATCTCAGTGTGAGGTCTCAAACTGGGACAAATATATATGCCTCTATGCATTCGTATGGGATAAGAATTTCTTATTAAGAAAACGAAAACTGTAATTATTACCACACGTGGAACCAAAAAAGGTGTCCTACATCTTTTTTTCTTTTCTAACAAGAAATAAAATTAGGGAGGTTCACTATTATGCACAATATATATAGGGGTTCAAATTATAAAAAATAAAAAATAAAATAAAAAAACCCTACAGGAAATGCACTTTAGAAATATATTCAAAGTCCATTTACAACATAACAAAGAGGCTTCGAACTTCCTAGAGATGGTGCATTGATGTTGCACAGGCTTGGCATGAGAGTTTGCTTTGGTGAATCAAGATACTACTAGGCTTGGTATGAGAGGCTTGTGGCATGGGAGCTAAGAGAAAATGAGCATAAAGAAAGGATTAAGGCTTGAGATTTTGGGTGTTTTTGGCAGCTAGATGAAGAGCTTGCGGTGTTTGCATTTTCTTACCAAAAAGGTAATGACTATGGTTTGAACTTAGCTTGAGAGGATGAGTGTTTCAAATTTGGGATGGAGCCTTTTGAGAGAGAGAGAGAGAGAGAGAGAGAGAGAGAGATAAAGGATGGGTGTCTTGAGTAGATTTCCAACAGCTTGATGAATGCTTGGTCGTGCTTTTGTATGGTTGAAGATGACTTGATGATGTAATGGCAAAAATGGGGCATTGGGACATTCTTATTTTCAGCACGTAAAGCTAGGCATTGGAAAATGACTATTTCTTATTGGTAAAAGAAAGTGCTTGAAGAATATCTCATTTGCTCACCCACATTGGAGAACTCTAAGTAACAGACTTGGACTTTAGTACTCCTAAGTAGCTAACCCAAAGTCTCTATTATCCAAGAGCTTCCGTAGGCCTTGTGAACCTCCGTAACTTTTCACACCACAATCCCTCATGCAATCCTTTGAAACCACATGACTTGGGTTCATGTGAGCTTGGTAGGTGATTGACATATGAAAAATTTATTATTGGCTTGGCATGGCATGCACACTATTTCTATATTTATTTAATGAATTAATTCCCAAAATACAACTTGAATTAACACATTACCAACATTATATGTTATATTGGGCTTTAAATGTCTTTGGGCTTCTAGTGACTTTTTGGGCCTCAACAATTTTCACAGCATAACAATGCTAAATTGGCCCTAACCCATGTGGGGAAATGGAAGAAGATCACTATGGCTTGGATCCACGCATGTGTGGCCATGTTTTGGCTTTCTTAGTTGGGTATTTACTCGTGGGCTAACTCTTTGCTTTTGATAAACAAAGTTATGGCCAAACTTTAATGTATTTCTTTCAAAGTGTCTTGGTGTCAAATCCAAATCCTTTCTTTCAAATCCCTTCATCTAAATGGACCCTTAGGGCTTTTAGCCAAAAACAAAAACAAAAAACAAGAACCCTTAGGACTCGTTGCCTATGATTGAATTGGATAGGATAACTCCAAATATTATGCTAAAGGAAGGAATGAAATTTTTTTGACTAAGTTGAAGGTGGAAGATGGATTACTCATGAAGAAAATTTATCCCATCTAATCCCCCACAAAATGGTAGGATACCAACACCTTATAACTTATCCCTCCTAATCCAGCCAAAATGAAGAATCATTCACCTCCTCCTTCATTTCCTCCTTCAACATACCTTAGATTTGGTGACTTATCCAATTTAATCTTATCCTATACACCAAAGGAGCCGTAGGGTTTCAAGTTGCCTTGTTCCTTATCGTACCATTACCCTGCCTTCCCTTTGAAATTGCCAGTTTCATTGATTTGGAGCATTTGGTTTGCTCTCTTTTAGAAGATTTTTTTTTACAGCCTCACCTTTCACCCCTCACGGTTGTGCTCTATTTTTTTCTCTTCATCACTGCCATGCACTCTCTTTTTCTTCTTCAGCACTATTGTTGTGAAATTATTGCAAGCGCACAATTCGCACAAGTAATATAGAAATAAGTAGAGTATCATTCCCACGAAGACTGTAATTTCCTATTAATTACCAATTATGATTAATTCAAAAGTTTATCTGAACAATTGATTAAGAAGATTGATTGATTTAAGTAAACTAAAACAATTATGAAGAATAACAATTTAATTAACGATGGAAAATCAAGTTTGATTAGACACTAGAGCATCCGATTTCACCATAACCAATTCCACTTAATTCTTATAGCCAATTAACCCTAATTACTATCCATGTTGACAGTTGGTTTCTCCTAATTCATTCGATATCCCCTCTTGGGCTCAACCAAAAGTATTCTTAATTAACAACCGATTCTCTCTCGAGCAACAGATTTAGAAAATCAAGAACCCATTAAGTTCTATGAGAACCTGCAAGAAAACTGCATGAGTCATGTTAGTCCCTCTCGGGCACTCATTCAAGTCATGGTATTTGTTACAAGAAGTAAACACCAAACATCTCCTCTCGGTCTCCGCTTGGATCATCAATTAAACATTAGCTAGATATTTAAATCATTAAGAACATTAACAAATACTCAACATGGGATAATAATCAGGAATTAATATAACTATAAAAATTAAGTATTCATGGTTAGGCTACATCGTAGCCCTAGCAAGGGAAATTAGTTCATGACAAAAGAAAATATAAACAAGAGAATTATTGTCATAAAACCAATTTGGCCGATGGACTTGATCTTCGGAGTCTCCACAGGAACACCTTCGAAAGCTCCTCAAGTAGTGCAGCAGCAAATCCTTGGCTCTCTCTGATGTTTCTCTGGGTGTATGAAAGTTGGTGGAAAAGTATGGTATATGGGAGGATGATCCAAAGTGATCCTTTGGGTGACCTTATATAGTGTAAAACAACTAAACCCTACTCTTAAAAGGTCTGGAAAAACTCTCCTAAAGCAAAACAAAATCCCAAACAATTAAGGAAACAAATTAGGAAAGAATCCTTCTTTGACTTGGAAACACGTCAGCCATATTGCACGCACGTTTTGGGGTCGTTCCACTTCCTAGAAAATTCTGGAAAAATATCAGAAACGTATCTTTATCTCTAAGATTTCCAAGCATATATTACACGCCACTAGGAAAAATCGGAAAGTTCTTCAAATCTTCAATCTTCCACAGCAGTGCAATTCTGACGGGATTTCAGCTTAGGCTGTCTTGACTTGCAAGTCTGGAGCATTTGGCTTGGCAGAAAATTATGAAACTTTGACACAATGATCTTCAATGTCTTAGCTTTCTTCTCCAATTGGCCTTGCATTAAAATTCATTCGAAAAGTTGATTTTCAGTTGAAATCCTTCCAAGAGCGCAGAATCGCTGAAAATAAGGAAAGTAAGGTAATAATGCTCTTTTTGTTATAAAACTAAAGAAATTGAAGAGAGAATTGAGATATAGAGAAAGCATAGAAATCTGATGTTTTCATTGATTCTTTCTCTGTCAATTACAATGAAGGGAGGAAGTCCACTTATAGGGAAAGTCTATTGGCTTCCCGTGAGTGTGTAATGCATCTCCAAAATTTTCCCCCAACATCATCATTATATTCTTCATTATTTCCTAATGTGTGGGCTCCACTCAAGACTTTACAACACTCCCCGTTGGAGACCACTATGGAATATGCCTCATTAAAAACCTTGCCAGTAAAACCCAGTGGGACAAAAACTGTTTGAAGGGAAAAAGAGTACATAACCATGTGTAATGTAAAAATCTGTGTATATTGATGCGCGTGCGACACTGCCTCGTTAAAACCTTGCCAGGAAAAACCCAGTGGGATAAAAACCTGGATGAAGGAAAAAGAGTACAGTGTGTGAAGGTCTTTATTGATAGCACGCTCCCCCTGATACTTGGCAAAATATCTTTAAGCCATACTGTTGATCATCTTTCTGGATATCATAGTTGACACTGCTTCTGTGAGTCAATCTTGTAATATTGTTGGATGCTCCCCCTGAAGAATATCTCCCCCTGATATCTTCATGACTATCTTTCTAGAGAAAAGATCTTTCGGATTGAGTGAATGATGTAGCCACCAACAATTCATGTAGTTGAGTAAGTAAATATATTTCCAGTGAGCTATCTCTATGTAAATCATAGAAATTTCCAAAGTCCGCGTATTCAACAAAAACTGGGCTATTTGTAAGTTCACTTGAAAAGAATATGCCCGTATATGGTGTTATGCGGAGATATGCCTCACATCATCCCAAATTGATGGTGAGCTGAGCTCTATCTGGAAAATACAATGTCCGGTCCAGTATATTTCCGGAAAATTATTTAAGTGCCCAACGGACAATCCACATAAAATGCTTCAATACTTTCTTAGTATAAGCAAGAATCTCGTTGGCATAATGCTCGATCTTCAGGCCGAGGCAAATGTTTCTTGAACTTTTCAGGAGTTTTAACCAAGTATTAACTCTTCAGGAGTTTTGATTAATTATCAACTCTTCAAGAGCTGTAATGTGTTGCAACCATATCGTAATTGGTGTACTCACTGAGGCAATTTATACGTATTAGTATTGAGTACAAAATTTGTGTTTCAGGCACACATCCTTCAGGGACTTGCTTCATGCAATTTCAATCTTTCATGGATTTAAGGGATTATACTTCATGACACATTATACAGCTTTATATCCAGCTATTTGTTTTGCTTATACATCTTTAGGGAATCGCTTCTGGCGATATGCTCCGTGCATTTAATAACCCTTAAAGATAATATGTTGATCTCCGTAGATGTGCAGTAAAAAGGCATGATTGCATCTATAAACATGGAGAAAACCCAACATTTCTTGTTCCTGCCAAAACTATTGTGTCATACAAAATGGGTATATTCCCTTTTATTCTAAACACCCAAGTATAACTTTTAGTATTAACATCTTTTGGGGTTCGTACTATGGGTTTGTTCTTTCACGTTCATTCTCATCTGTAATGGAATTGCCCCTTTCCATTTTGGCCAATGATATTGTCGACATTTAATAATAGAACATGGTTCCAATCAACACAGCCCATTGATGATTTGAGTAGCTACTCCAAAACCAAAATTTTCATTCATCAATTCATGATCCCGCCATTCTCATGTGCATGCGCATGCATCAATTATAAGAATTTCTTTGCTTTTGGGTACCCAAACCACTTCAGGGGGCTTTTATTGTCTCTTTCCAGACAGACATATCTTATAGAATCAATTATGTGAGAATGTGGATCATAACCTCCAGTGGAGCGTTATTTTACAGTAGGGCGTGGATAATCTCCATTTAAGGAGTTGGAACATTTAGAACCCATATATCTGTCATGCTACAGGCATGTCACAGATTAATACATACATGTCAATTAATTGTCCTTCTTCTGGAACTTGAAACCATATAATTTGCTACACATCAAGCGTGCACTGTATTAATATTGACATGTTAAAGGATTGTCCTTCTAGGACTTCAATCCATATCATTTGCTACGCAACAGGCGTGCATCATATTGATCATTGCTATACCCATATTCTATTCTTATGGGACTTTAATCTGTGCAGTGTATTATCAATGTATCCAACTTGCAATCTGTGAAATTTTCATTAATAATTCATGGATACATATCAGAATGATACAAGCCATTCTTCTTGAATGGTCCTTTGCATGGTGTTCTTCCGGAACTATCTTATCTCCTCATTTGGTTACCTTTAAGGATGTAGTACAAAATATCAAAATAATAGTACAAGTATGAAATAACACAAGTATTTCTTACATCCTTAGGTGGGAGAAATTTTTCTCAAGTATCATTCAAGCTCGTATCGGCTCTGCAAATATAATGTGACACTTGATGATCTAGTTATATCCTGCAAGAGCAAAAATCACAATCCTTATATCTCTGTCAAAAATATAACCCTCAGTATCACTACATGGATTCTTTCTTCGGATGTTCATTCTAAGGAAATAGAATCCCAGAGAGTTATAAAAGAAAGAAAAGATACAAAAATTGTGATATTGATTGCAAGATAAGGTAAACAATCAAGGAAGGAAGCTGGTGGGAGCAGACAACAAACTCTCATCTCTCCTAGTCTAGGAGAACTTCAGGAGATCAAAGCATGTGGTTGTCTTTACAGTTCCCTGATGTCGCCGAAACGTGATCAGGGATAGTCTCGCTTCTCAAGCACATCGAGTGCTCACTGATAGGAAAAACAATTGGATATTGCATCATTGGATATACAGAAAACTGGAGAAAATTGGATGTCTTCTGCAAAGAAAATTTCGTTAGTAACATATTTATACACAAATAATAGGAATGGATAGAACCTGTTAACCACAAAAATTTGCCATTCTCGGGATGCTTTTGAAAAAGTAGCTCCGTGAAATCCGCAAAGTAAGATCGGCTTTGACGAAAATAATCCTGAAAACGCCGAAAGTGCCGACAGACATTAATGGAGGCCGCGTGAAGTTTTGGAACCTTGGAAAGAAAAAGAGAATATGGGGATCCGAGGAAATATTGGGATCCTGGAAACGATGCCACATTTCCACCTATAGATATATCCTTTGCAAGATCTAATTGGAGTAACTGAGTTTCAATTCAATTCCCTTTCATTCTCTGAAAGTCCAGTTTTTCTAAGGCTTTCCTCAAAACCTTCTGAAAATGGATTCCTCTTCTTCTCACCCAAACCATCTTGATTTAAATGTTGACCCCAAAACAACTCGTGACATCAAAATTTGGCAGCCATCCTTTGCATCCCAAAACCGTCATCTCACGGTTAATGATTCTGTGATGATGGATGATTCGACTGCTGTCACAGTAGCTAGGAATTTTCTTATTCCTATGGATGAAATGTTGTTATCATCGAGGTCTGATGAAGAGGCTATTGATGACTCAATGGCTTTCAGCGTTCAGTGTGCTGCTTCTGTTTCTAACATGGCTGGTCGTTTGCGTGTTAGAGCAAACGAGATTCAGGAGCTGAACACTGAAAATTCGTCTCTTCAGAGAAAACTTCATGAGTCTCAACAGAAGGTTGAGAAACTTAAAGAGGATAATAATGCCTTGTTGAAACTAGTGAGTTCATACTCCACTGATACGCAGACAAGGCTTGACATGCTGCAGATTTCCAATGAAAAGATTCTGGAAGAACACGAGTGGCTCATGGCTAAGCTTAAGAGGCGTCGTCCTCTTCCTGCAGAGGCTTCCAGAACATAATGGAATTTTATAGATTTTACAGAACCTGCTCCTTTCTTGCAGGTGAAGAAAATCTATCTGTTGTATGCTCCTTTTCTGTTATAATAATTGGCCAAATTTTTAAACTTGCACCTTGTGGTTTTTGCGTCTTTTCAAAATGACGGTTTGGAACCTTGTGCCTTATAGGTTCAAATAACCACAACAAATCTCTCAACTTACATATTTCAATGCATGTGAGTCCGGAACTTCTGGCCCGGGCTAAAATACGTCCTCATAATTTATTTGCCATTTTCAAATGGGCATGAAATATGAATTGAGTAAAAGCCATGATAATATTGCAATATAGTAGTGAAGAGCATTAACTACTATATACCCAAAACTTCAGGTTCGGGATCTCTCATATATTTGGATCCGTGGGCTTCTGGCCCAGATCATATAATATAACAAAATATGTGGAGAGCCTTAATTCATCCTTTGAGGTTTATCCTGATATTATCCATTTCACGGTGTATTCTTAACAACCGGAATTCACAAAGTGTATTTCTTTCTTGAGGTGTCGATTGTAACATAATCGAACTTTATCAAATTCATCATTTTCTTATGCCAAAGAAATATGTGGTGTTCCACAATTTGCAATAATACCTCAAGGGTTGTCCATTTAACCATTGGAACTTCAGGTTCTTAATATTGTCAGATTTTGAACTTCAGGCAAAAATTTCATATTCTCATGGTATGAACATTTTTATAATTTCCTGTATATATTTCGGAACTTCAGGCCCTTACATAATTATCCATGTTTTGAGGAACTTCTGGCATCTCATTTAATTGCTCATCCATGAGTTTAAGGGACTGCAGGTTCCCTTTTGTATATAGTGACGGTTTACCCAAAATGGTTAATATTTATCCATACGTCACTATTCATGTATGCGGTACTATTCGTCAGGTCATGAATACGTATCTATTCATGCGTACAGTACATTTGCCAATACAGTTACTATTTATGTGTACGGCATTATTAACAAATACGGTATTGTTACATTATCAAGGAACTCCAGGTCCTTATTTATATGTCAAGGATCAAGGATCTTCATGTCCAATCTCTTATTTACAAATATAGTACCGGAGAGACTGCCAGCTCTCATATTATCATCATCAAGGATCTTCAAGTCCTGATGCAATTGTATGATGAGGATCAAGGAACTTCTGGTCCTGATCTGTAAACTGTAAAAACTCATCATACTGCACAATTAATTCATAAAATAAATTGTTGGTAAATAAATTGCTGGTATGGACGATAAACCCGCACCATACTTTAAACAAATGTAAATGTGCGGTAAAGTAAATTCATAAATTAAATTGCCTCATGTATGGACGTTAATCCTGCACCATACTTTAAATAATAAAGTAAAAGTGCGATAAAATAAATGCGCTTGTATGGGCACTAATTCTACTCCATACTTTTAAATAAAAGTAAAGGCAGTTGTGTGGACGATAAACCCGCGCCACACTTTTAAATAAATACTGTTGTATGGGTCCATACAATAAATAAAGTAGATGTGGGAATAAAACCACCACTAAAAATATAAGAGGTGTAACCGTCCATAGAATCACTATATATATATGTATGAATATAATAAATTAGTATGATCAGAAAAACCTCTAGCAATAATGCTAAAAGTTGCAAGAAGCTTTTTCACCCCTTTTTTTTTTTTTTTTCGTTGGAATCTTATCAACATCATGATAAGATAATATAATATTATTATACTAATATATTAGTTTGAAAGCTAGACAAATCATGTTGGCTTTTCTTCTTTTCACCTGCAAACTTCACTACCTTTGAGATGTTAGAATGAGTATTAAATTGTGTATAGAAATAATAAAGTAATAGGAAAGATAAGGGGGTTAACTTATCCCTTCGGTGTTGTTTCCTAAAAATTGAGAGCAGTCGGGGCCTCTATTACAAGAATTGCTTTCACAAACAGGTTCCTTCCCATCAGGAGCAAGCCCATCCAAGTACTCTCCCACGCCTTGAGCAAGAGATGCCAGCAACGTGATCAGTGCAGCTGTGCTCATGCCATAGCTTTGGGTGTAAAAACTTATGTATCTACAAGCCCCACCCATGGGGCTAAAGGCATCAGATCCTCCGTAGAAGGTGGCATGAGCTGCTTCCATGCACCCCCAGTGTACACTCGTGGGATTCTTGCTTCAGCCACCCATATTAGTGAGATGAGCAGAGAGGCAAGGCAAGCAGAAATACTCACCACCCCCATTTTTCTCTTCTGAAGTTTCCCTAGAAATAAACAGAGAGTGAAAGAGAAAAGGGAAAGACAGAGAGGGAGAGAAAAAGACAGTGAGGTACTGATAGGGTGTGTATGCGAGTATGAGGGTTTAGAAGCAGAGATCAGTCCATGATGATGATGGTGAGGAAGAAGAGAAGGAATAAAAGATTTGGATTTCATCAGAGAATTCAGCTGGTATTTTCGACAGTGAATTCGTGCTGATAACGTGTTATAAAACTAAAGAAATTGAAGAGAGAATTGAGATATAGAGAAAGCATAGAAATCTGATGTTTTCATTGATTCTTTCTCTGTCAATTACAATGAAGGGAGGAAGTCCACTTATAGGGAAAGTCTATTGGCTTCCCGTGAGTGTGTAATGCATCTCCAAAATTTTCCCCCAACATCATCATTATATTCTTCATTATTTCCTAATGTGTGGGCTCCACTCAAGACTTTACAACACTTTTTAATTAACTTTCCCTACAAAAACCAAATAAAAGAGGTATAAAAATATAGGAAATAATACACTTATCAACTATCGTGCATTCTCCATGTCCCCGAAGCCTTGCAGCTTAATTTTTTTGGTATCTCCCTGCAGCCTATCGGCTGCCCTCTCCTTTTTTTCTCTGCCACCTCACGGCTGCCTTCCCCCCTCCTCTCTTTCTCCCAGTCATCTGCCCCATGTCTGGGGTACATTTTCGGAGTCACAACATATTGCTGCAGCTCCAGCTTGTTGAAGCTATCAAAAGAGCCGGAAATATTAAGGTACAAACACTACTAGAAAAGCTTCATATAGTCACTGATACACTCGTGGCTAGTGCTAGTGTGTCAGTCATAGACAACCTGTGGCCAAAGATCCTATTTGTATTAGGCATATATACATGAATTAAGCAAGGGTGGATGCTCATTTGCTCTATGTGCCTTGTGTTTCTCAAAAGGTTTTTACTCTCATGATTTATCTTTTTTGGTTTTATATAAATGCAACTGAACTACAAGGAGAGGGGATTTCTCACACACAAACTACTAAGGTACTATGATGGTTCGAACTTGAGATCACTGATCTTCAAGTTAAGGCCCTTTATCATTGGGTTAGACCGCGTTGACAATTTAGCTTAATTATATATATTTTTTTTCTCACAATGATTTCGTTTAATTATTAGTGGGTTAACTTTTTCATTAATTAGGGTCTATTCGAAACCACAATTGATATTAGGGTGCTGATTTTTCCACTCCTTTTTTGTCCACTTATACTCTTTTTTTTTTTTTTAATACTTTTTACTATAATAAAAAAAGGAATGTAAGTGAACAAAAGAGGAGTGGGAACATACAATTTTTTTTATAAAAAAAGAGGGGTGAGAAAATCAACTCCCTTGATATTATTGTATAATAGAAGATTGTAGTAAGAGGGCACTCAACCAATTAATGCTGAGGAAGAGAAAGTGTTTTATATAAGAGTTAGACTTGTCTTTTTAGTCTGAATGAGAACTGCGAATGATCTTTTTGATCTTTTTCGTCATGACTCGTGATCAAATTAAAATACTGATTACAAACTCATTTGTCACTTTTTTCCTGCCCTGGCTTTTTTGTGCAGTGTTTCTTGCCATCAGAATTCGGTTTTGATGCAGCACGTATGGGACATGCACTTGAACCTGGAAGAGTTACATTTGATGATAAAATGGTAGTGAGAAAGGCAATACAAGATGCTAAATCCCCATCACTTATGTTGTGGTGCCGGCTTAGCTGGTTATTTAGCCAGCAGCCTTTCGCAGATGGGGACACTCATTCCTCCAAAGGAGAAAGTTCTTATTTATGGAGATGGTAACGCTAAAGGTACACCAAAACTAATAAATTAAATTAAACACCACTTTTCACCACCATAGGCATTTACTATTATGCGGGCTAATAGCATATAGATACTTTGGTTTATGCATATATGACATAGAATTAATCATCTTTGTTGATCATCTTCATGTACCGTGCAGTATCTGTAGTGGATGAAGATGACATCGCAGCATATACAATCAAAACAATAGATGATCCGCGAACATTGAACAAAACATTATACCTTCGTCCACCCGAAAACGAATGCAGTCAAAAACAGTTGGTCGAGATGTGGGAAAACTTCATAGGCAAGAAACTAGAACATATCTCCACTTCAGAAGAAGACTTCCTTGCCTCTATGAAAGGTACGCATGATATCATATGAAATCTATTGAATGCACGAAAGCCACCAAGTAGCATCTATATATGGCTAACCTCGCCAATCAATCAGCTCCTTGAATGGATTTCATTGATCGACACATTAAAATTCCAAGGTTATTTTTGCGCAGATCGATCAGACTATGACTCATTACTCAGATTTTAAATTTTAACTCTTGAGTTGTGGTGCCTAAAAGTAATCCATAAATGAAATTACAAAATCGTAAAATGTTGAGTTGTGGATGCTTATGTGGTTAGCCTTTATTTCAGGTATGGACTTTGCAGGTGTTGGCTACGCAAATCTCACGGCCTGGTGCAGCCGGGCCGAGGGGATATGCGCTTAAAACGTGGCTTCCTTCTTTTGGATGCGGTGCGGTTGTGTGCGGGCGTGCCAGCACGGTCTACCGTGCGTCGAGATGTGATGCGGTTGAGATGAAATGGTCAAGTGGTGTGCCTGTTTTGACTCCTAATCATGCGATTGTGGCCGAGAGAGGAACTGATCTCGGCCGTTAGGTTCACGGCCTGAGCTACAAGGCCGTTTAGTGGCAGTGTTGGTGGTGGGTTTTGGGCGCTGCTCGGGAAGCGACGGTCGTATGATATATGGGGTGAATGAGATGGTAACAGAGATGGTGCTCCGGCGCCTTGAAAATCAAGGGTCGTATGATATATTGATGAATGGATTTTCCTTACAATCTATCACTACTCCTAGGAAATCAAGTAAAAGTATTGAAGGTGCATTACAGGAAAATATAATTTGCTTCGTGGGAGGCTTTTGGTTTGGTGTTTGAACCCTTTGAATGTAGTTTGAACTTGGTATTTATAGGAAGGGCTCCTGGATGAGTAATCGAGGTTGAAAATCTGCATGGTGGAGCCTGATCAGAGCAAGTGGGTAGTCCAATCGACATTTGGGATCGTGAAGCATGGTGGTGTGACCCCATATATCCTGGTAAATCTCGGTCGCCGCCCTAATCGTGGTTTCTACGCTTCTGGCCGTGGAGATGCATTTAAAGCTCTTGATAGCTGGTGACCTAATCCCTCAAGCTGAAAGAATTTTCGTAAGAATGCCTGCGCTTAACCACTCTGATTTCTGTCGCCAAATCTTGATGCTAATCACTTCCCTTCTTCCCTCGTGCATTAAATGCCCCTTTGCAGCCAGTGGGTTTGCTAGTCAGAGGCATTACTTCATTAAATGAAGTGTGGGCCACGGCTGCCACGTGGCGATTTGACTCTAATATCCTTGGCCATGTCTTTTTAGTATTTCGGCCGAGGCCTGCAATGCCGTGGTTGAGGCCGAGATGATTATGCCTTCGCTGCTTTCCTTTGTTTTGAAGAAGGCAAAAACATCTGACGGAACGCCGAGTTTTTGTTAATGAGCAGGGGCTAGGGCCAAAAGAGGAAGCCCCTTCGGTTAGTGTACGACCATGTTTTATTAGGCACAAACATTACCCCCACATCCCCAGATTCTTCGGTCTCGGCATGGGTAGGGGCCGAATGGATTCTAGGGGATGAACCCTTGCTTTCCTTCTGAAGTGGCTGATAGCTGGTGCCATAAATGCGCAGGTTAGTCGGCGCATTTAATGCACAAGCACGTCGTGCAGGCCATCACTGCCCAGGCTTACGCGAGGCGTCGCTTCGTCTCGTCAAATGAAACGACGGCCTCTGGGTTTCCGACACGTCATAGTGCTTTTGAGCACTCTGTCAGACCGCTACGTCTCTTGAGAAAGCCACGCCCTTTCGTTTCGAATTCTAGCGCCAATATAAAAACCCAAACTTCTTCGTTTCTTCTTTACGCTTTCAGAATTCTCAGACGCCCAAGATTTGCCAAAGATTCTCTCAATCCTTCAATCCCACCAAGCTCTTGAGTCTCCAAGTTTACCAGTGAATCTTGTCTATAACCACGACTCTTTTTCTCACTCTTGAACTCTGTCTTTCAAAAAACCCATAAGTTCCTAACCTCTTCTAGGTATTTCTTCGGTGTTCTTCGCGTTCATCGTTTTTTCACCACACTTCTCTCCCAAACACCCAACCTCGATCCATTTCAATGGCCTCCAGCACTCCTGCATCTGTTGAAGCTCAGTCCCAGGTCTTCCAGACTGGCTTCGAAGACATTTGTTGAGAAATCCAAAGCTCGGTTCTACTCGACATTATCATGCCCTGGGCTGATGACGACGATGTTGCCAGCGATTCTTGCCTCCTTGGCCCCTCTGTGGAGGGTGGCATGCCAGAGAGGTTGGCAGTCCATCTGAAGGACAAATTGGTGGACCTCTCGACCTTCGATCAGGGAGATTACCAAGACTGGAATGTCATACGGCCGCAGCAGCAATGACTAACTTCAACCCTAGATTGGGAAAAGTGGCTGCCGAGGATGGAGCATTTCTTCGGTCAGCAATGGAGGAATCAGGGGATCTACCACCTGATCAAACTCTTCGATCGGCCGATTACCATGGACAGGTCGCTTCTGGCTGCGACTCTCAGTTTTTGGTCCTCGGCCACAAACACGATGAATCTGCGGTTCGGCATGATGACGCTGACCATGGTTGATATGGCCGCTTTATTCGGCCTTCCTCCTCTCGGCGTGGAGGTTAACGCTGCGCTGGTTGCTCCCGAGGCCGAAGGGAGTTTCAAAGCCGCGTGGCCCACTCTTACTAGACTAGCTGGGAGCAATGTAAAGAACATGCTCAACTATTCCAGCTTTTACAATAACTTCGGTGTAGAGGATAGCGCCGAAGACGATGCCATTGCCCCCCTTGGTGAAGTTGAGCATACCGCATTCTTGCTGTACTGGTTGTGCAAGTTTGTGTTTTGCACCCAGGCGAACAAGGTTACCTTGGAGTTCGCCTACTTAGCCGATTATCTTGCGCAGGGCGGTCGGCTAGCGCTAGGCCCATTTCTGCTCGGCCATATCTACCGCACGCTTCATGACATCGTCACTAATGGGATGAAGCCGAAGCATGGTGGCCCACTCTGGGCTTTCCAGTTCTGGCTCCAGGCCTATTTCCCAGAACTGATGGGTGCAACCATGGTCGCGGACACCGAGCCGTTGGCCAACGCCCTTGCCAGGGACCCCAGGAAGCACAACGCCACGGCCTTCTGCTTCAAATTTTTCTATGAATTGATCGAGAGGACAGGGTCGCAGTTTCGGGTGTGCCTGGTTCGGCCATATCCTCTGTTCCTGGCGCACGACCTCTCCGTGATTCCTGACAGCGAAACGGAGAATGATCTGAAGGAGATCTCGGGCTCCTTCCTGGTCTCGCACGACCTTCACTGCGGTATGTCCAAGGCCGGGCTCGAAGTTTATTTGCCACATTGCGCGGCGCGGCAATTTGGCCTAATCCAGACGGTCCAACTCTTCCCGCTGTCAACCAACCGGCTCTCGTCTTGGAGGGCTGATGTTTCCCAGAGCCATGGCATGGTTGGGATCTCCTTCCAACTTCAAAAGGGAATGACCTTCCTTACCCTGAGGCCGTGGATGCGTCGGAACTCATTCGACGAAGATGGAAGGGTCTGGTATGAGGATTTTATTTCTGCCAGATTCATTCGGCCTGTTGAAGAGGCTGCGAGGGGGGCCCTGAAGAATGCAGATTGGGACCCCCTTCCCCCTAAAGCTAGCAAAGGGAAAAAGGCTTTTGCCGTGCTTTCTCGACCGAGTACCCCGGTTGCAGCCGTACCCAGGGTGGCGGCCCCTCCTTTGGCTGGAGCAACGGCCGTGGCCTCAACCGTGGACCCAACTTCCAGGGCGACAGCTGGGGTGGGGGCGCGAAAAACTTTGGCGCATAGGACCGTGCCATCCTCCCCGCCGGCCCGACCGATCGCTGCCGTTGGTAAGCCTTCTTTCTTTTATCCTTTTTTGTCGGCCTCTCTGAGCCACTTTTGTCCTTGTTTATTTTACCTCTTACTCCTTTTGCTCCCTTTTCGTTTCTTTGTCTACGTAACCCCAGGTCGCAAGAGGGGTTGAGAGGCTTCAAGTACCGAGGCCACAACGGTTGAGGCCGCACCGACCGAGGGTGTTGTGGTTGAGACCGCAGTATTAGAGCGGCTGAGAAAAAGGACCCTCCTTGTTCTCTCGGAGGGCGAGGATGAGGAGGAAGTTCCTCCTGTGATTGTAAGTGAAGCTCCCCCCGAGACCGTAAGTACCTCTCCTTGATTTCTTTTCTCTTCTTTATTTTTTCAGGCCACGCTCTCCCCCTCTATCTATTTTGATAATTTGGCCCTTTCCTCAGGGCGATGTAGTGGTTGAGGAGGAGGTTACTGTCGAAGCGCCGGGTGTCGAAAAAACGATCGCTGCCGAGGCGATGATCGAGGAGGCAATCACTGCCAAGGAGGTGGCTGCCTGGTAGTTGAGGGGGCGGCCATTGCCGAGGTGGCAGAAATGCCGGATGCGAGGCAACAACTGCAGAGGTGCCAACCACTGAGGAGATCGTCATGGTCATGCCAGACGACGAGGTCCTTGCCGTGGAACCGACGCTGGCCGCCCTGGTAGAAGTTCCTTTGGCCGCCTCTGCCGTGCCTACTTTGGCCATTTCCGTGTCTGTCGAGCTGTTGCCGTCCGCTCCTCGTCGTCCAAGCGGCATTGTGATTCGCTCGGTAAGCATTTGCTTTCATTATGCTTAGTTTTATTTTTAGAATTGCTCCACATGCTTTTGACCAAATTTTTTGCTTCCAGCCTCCCCGGTCGTCGCTGCCGCTATCCATGGTCACTGTGACCATGCCCCCAGCGCCGTTGTCCCAGGATTCGACGGTAGTGGCTGAGCTTGCAGCTACTGACGGTCCCTTCGACGATCCTGATCGAGCTTGTGGTTGTAGAAGTTCTCGCCGCGCCGTCGGCCGCAGAAGTGAGTATTTAGATTTTTACCTTATTATTCCTCATGCCCCAGCTGGTTGTTTCTCATTTAAATATCTTTTTCCATTTTCAGGAGACCACTTCCTCCGATGATCTCGAGGAGTTATACGCCAGCCTCCATGAGGAAGGAGGTAGCTCGACCTCGGCTCCCCTGGATGAGGATTCCAGGGCCGTCGTTGAACGGCTCCGAGAGTTCCTTTTCTTTGGGGTTCATCAAATGACCACCGTCGAGGCGTTTATGGAGTTCAGGTCCTACCTAGATACGGCTATGGCGCTCGGTCTACTAGACTCAGCTCAGCTAGATGAGTTGCAGGCCCGTCTAGCCGAAGGTGAGGAAATGATCGGCCAGTACGCTGAAGCCACCATGAGAATGACCGAGGGATGCTCGCTCGAGCAAGAGCTGGCGGTGATAAAAGAGCAAGTCCAACCCGCGATGGCACGATTAAAGGAAAATGACCTCGTTGTCCAAAGGGAGAACAAGGAACTTGCGCAGGTTGAGGCTTAGCTCGCCGAGCTCCAGGTCCATCGAGGTCTCATCGTTCAACGCTGTGATGGTGCGGTTGCGGTTGGAGCCGAGCTGAAGTCTTCGGCCAAGCAAATCCTCAAAGCAGCAACCAAGAAGAAGAAGGCATTGGCCGAGAGGAAGCTAATCCGGGCGAGGTGGCAGGCGGATATAGACAGTGGGGACATCGCTTGGAGAAGAATCACTTGCCTGATCTGGGGAATGTTCAGCGAAGGGGTCTAGGTGGGCGGCCGTTTAAAGACTTCTGGGATGTAATAATTAAATATTTTTTTCTCTTGTTGTACATAGGCACAAACAAATATATGTATATATATTTTTTGTTTGATTGGCCATGACTGGCCGTCCTCTTTTTCTTTTTGTAAAAATGACCTTTCGAACAACTAAAAACAAGGCGCAGGCCTTCTTTTCTGAATGATCGAACGCATGCTTTTTGCATATTGGCCGCACTGTTCGTTTAGCTCGTTTGCCTACTTCCCCCTCTTTTTCTTTTTGAATTTTTTGTCGTAGGCCCTCGGTGCCATTTTTTTTGAACTTGCACTGAATTGTAAGCGTCGAGTCCTGACTGTTCTGAATTTTCCTTCACCTTTTGGCTGAGTCGCTTGATAACTCGAAGAAATCGAACGAGGCCTTCAATGCCGTGGTTGAGGCCGAGATGATTATGCCTTCGCCGCTTTCCTTTGTTTTGAAGAAGGCAAAAACATCTGACGGAACGCCGCTTTTTTGTTAATGAGCAGGGGCTAGGGCTAAAAGAGGAAGCCCCTTCGGTCAGTGTACGACCGTGTTTTATTAGGCAAAAACAGCAGGCCAGGTAGTAGTGGGGCATTTATACCACATGTTCTATAAAGGCGCTCTGACAAACTTTGAAATCGGGGAAGAAGGAGAAGAAGCTTCAAAGCGTTACCCAGAAGTGAAATACACCCACATGGATGAATACTTTAAACTTTATACATCAGAACAAAACAAAGTGTTTTAGTAATAGTTTCTCAAAAAATACTTATATGTTGTTATCACTTTCATGGAGCATATTACAGCTTTCCTGCAGCTATTTTGTGTATGTAATACAGCATATTAAACACTTATTATCTATTGTTATAAATGGGGGCGGATTAGTGAAATTATATTTTATACACAAGTAGTAGGTAGTGGAGAGTGACACAGATTTTTAGCACATGGAGTATGGCGACTACCCAACAGTGGGCATGTAGGAAGGAGATGTAGAATTTGGGGGTAGCGTGCAATTCATAATTATTATATTTAAATAATAATAATGATTTTGAGTAAAAGAATTATAAGAAAAATAATAAAAATAATAGTACAGTCCATTAATTGAAACCTGCAATGCACCTTTGGGGTTCATAACTTGAATTAACACATCAACTACCTCTGTGATCTTTAGCACATCAACCACTTCTGGAACACTAATATATTATATTTAGCACCTTGCGCATGGAAGAATTTTCCTTGTACTATATGTCTCGTACACCGTCAACCACTTTTTCCCATTGTTTTTGTTGTTGAGTCTATGGCTAGCCCACCAACTATATATATATATATATATATATATATTTTTTTTTTGGTGAAGAGTAACTTGTACTGTATTACAAAAGTACAAACCCTAGGTTGCAAAGGAAACATAGGTCACCACCAAGTGAGAAGTGTCTATATAAATATAGGTCTCTTCAGTCCTTCATATTCGCAAGAAAAAACACATTAAGGTCGAAATGGGAAAGAGCAAGGTGCTTGTGGTAGGTGGAACTGGGTACGTGGGGAGAAGGATTGTAAAGGCAAGCCTAGCCCAAGGCCACCCAACCTATGTCCTTAAAAGGCCAGAGATTGGTCTCGACGTTGATAAGTTAGAAATGCTCTTGGGATTTAAGAAGCAAGGAGCTCACCTTGTGGAGGGTTCATTTTCTGATTTCCAAAGCCTTGTTGATGCTGTCAAGCTTGTTGATGTTGTCATCTGCCCCATGTCTGGGGCTCATCATCGGAGTCACAACATTTTGATGCAGCTCAAGCTTGTTCAAGCTATCAAAGAAGCCGGAAATATTAAGGTATTAGTGATCGATATCTACAAATGAATGGATGGATGTTCATTTGCTCCGTGTGCGTTTTCACTCTCATGTTATTAGTTACACATCATGTTTTTTTTTTTTGAACTTATTAATATCCTATACCTAAAATATAAACACATTGTCCATTCATATTATATCATATGGTATACACACATTATAAAATAAGCGGATTGATTGTGATGCTCACACCAAAAATTTCTTCACCAACCGGTGTTCCGGTCACACCAAAAAGTTTTTTCAAACTCTTAGTTGCGACAATTTTATCTATCTTTATAGGTACCCTTCATTTTTTGGAGTACAACTTCTAATTATTTTTCATTATTGCTCGTGTCAGGTGGCACTTGTAAGTATCTAGTTACCATTAATAGAAATGATATGATTTTGCTTACGAAGTGGTTTAAGTTTTTCCTGATAAGGAAGAGAATCAAAGAAAAAGTGGCTTATGGTATCGAAGGTCAGGGTGGTGGGTGGTTAATAGTGATGTTCCAAGTCTTCAATATGAAAAGAAACAAAGTGAGTCCTAAATATTATTTGATACTAAACTTATGAATTTAGTTTACCACGGTTCAAAACTTGGGTACAAAGGCTCATTGTCCTTGTTAATTCGCCTAACTCAGTAATCTACCCTAAAAGAGGAAAACAATGAATTACATATAAATGTTTCCAAATTAAATACTTAAAAGAACACTAATTACGATACAAATTACACACAAACTGTATTTCTTACTCCTTTTGTTTCACTGGCTTTTTTTGTGCAGCGTTTCTTGCCATCAGAATTTGGTTTCGATCCAGCACGTATGGGACATGCACTTGAACCTGGAAGAGTTACATTTGATGAGAAAATGATAGTGAGAAAGGCAATACAAGATGCTAAAATCCGTTTCACTTATGTATGTGGTGCCGCCTTCGCCAGCTATTTTGCCGGCAACCTTTCTCAGATGGGAACCCTCTTCCCTCCAAAGGAAAAGGTGCTTATTTATGGAGATGGTAATGCTAAAGGTAAAAGTTAATACAATATGTTAAACATCACTTTTTACCACTATAGACATTCATATATAGAAAATTTTTAGTAACAGATTTCTAGCTCAAGTAGTTAAGAGCATTCAACCCTGCATCCGAGGTCCTAGGTTCGATTTCCCTCTCGCTCAATATCACCGGTTTAAAAAAATATATAGAAAATATAGCATGATTTAAGTATATATGACATAGAATTAATCGTCTTAGTTTATGCTTTTCATGTACTGTGCAGTAACTATTTTGGAGGAAGATGACATCGCAGCATATACAATCAAAACAATAGATGATCCGCGAACATTGAACAAAACATTGTACCTTCGTCCACCCGAAAACGAACTCAGTCAAAAGCAATTGGTTGAGATGTGGGAGAATCTAATAGGCAAGAAACTAGAACATATTTCAATTTCTGAACAAGACTTCCTTGCCTCTATGAAAGGTACGCAAATAAAATCTATTGTATCAAGAAAGTTACCAAATTGCATCTATGGTTAACCTTGTCGATTAATCATCAGCTCTAATCATGGATTTTATCCGCCGACACAATAAAATTCCATGATTTTTTGTACGCGAAGATTGATCGACATTCACTCTTGGATTTTAGTTTTGAACTCTTGAGTTGTAGTTGCCTAAAATCAAAGATCTGAACCAAATATAAACTCTTAACTGAAATTTCAAACCTTGAAGTAATCCATAAATTTAATCTAAACTGCTTGTTTGGTTAGCCAGTATTAGGCTCAGTCTGGTATTGCTTAACTTAAAAAATAAGCAGCTTTGAAAAGAAGTTTTGGAGATTTGAGTGTTTGGTAAAACCAATTCAACCTGCTTTTTTTATAATCTGCTGTCATTCACAGCCAAAAAGTAGAAGCAGCTCACACCATGCTTCTAAAAACTGCTGCGAGGAGAAGCATGCGGAGGTTTAAATGAAATTTTCAAATTGCCCATATTGCCCTTATTTGTTTCGAACAATTACATGCTATATCCTTGTCATCCCGAGTTCGAACCTCCCAAGTGTCGTTCCTCTTTGATTTTCTGGATTGCTCGCCTCATCCTCTATCTGCAACTTGCTCCCCTTCCTTAATCCGTCAAGGCTACCATCTCAACCCAAAACCTCACCAACCCACCTCCCTATTTTACAGACCCATAATATCTTCTTTCCCTCCAACTAAAAAAAACCCCAACCTTAGCTCCACAGTTTATCATCTCTACAGCAACATAAAATTCAACACCCAGATTACCCACCAATTATCTCCTTCAGCAAAAGAAAGCCAAACCCCCAACTTCCTTGCCTTCCCCACCAAAACACAAACCCAATATTATAATCCCGCTATTCACATCCATAAAGCAAAGAGAGAGAGAGGTGGGCATGTAGCATCGACATCCCAAGCGTCATTGCCAAACCCAAATACCAACTTTTAAAAAAAAAAAAAACAAGGTCTGGGAAGGAAGAAGAAAAGAGAAAGGAGGAGAAGAGGAAGAAAACAAGGGGGGGAGGGGGCATGGGAAGGTAGAAGAAAAGAGGAAGAAATAAAAAAAACATGGGAAGGGAAGAAGTCTGGAAGGAAGAAGAAAAGAGAAAGGAGGAGAAGAGGAAAGGAAAAAAGGGCGAGAGGTGGGGGGCCTGGGAAGGAAGAGGAAAAGAGGAAGAAAAGAAAACACTGGGAAGGGAAGAAGAATAAAGAAAGGAAGTGAAGAGGAAGAAACAAATAAAAATGAGAAAAAGGAAAAAAGAAAGGTGTCGGCTGCTTTTGAGTTTTTAAATTTTTTTTATTTATTAGTTAACTTAAATCATACATTTTTTAAATTTTTTTATTTTAAACTTTTTTTTTTATCCTTTTTCGTCGTTATACACTCTCACAGCACTTCCATACAAAAGTTTACCAAACACTTTGACACTGTTTTTCATACTCACAGCACTTTTACGAATACATATTATCAAACACTTAGCTCCTTCATTTTACAGCTGTTTATTTTCACAGCACAGCAGAAGCAGTTTTTTTTTTTAAAGCACAGCAATACCAAACTAAGTCTTAGAAAGTTAAATTTAATCTCTATATTTGTAGTTTTCTTTTGATCTCATATATGTAATTTTCTTTTTATATGAAATACTATATTTCAGGTATGGACTTTGCAGGCCAGGTAGTAGTGGGGCATTTATACCACATGTTCTATGAAGGCGCTCTGACAAACTTTGAAATCGGGGAAGAAGAAGAAGAAGCTTCAAAGCTTTACCCAGAAGTGAAATACACCCGCATGGATGAATACTTAAAACTTTATACATGAGAACAAAACAAGGTGTTTAGTAATAGTTTCTCAAAAAATACATTTATGTTGTTATCACTTTCATGAGGATTACAGCGTGCTTGATGCTCTATTCTGTATGTAATACAACATATTAATCACTTATTATTATATATTGTTAGTGTCTGTTAGTATGAAAATTTGTATTGGCATTTCCTAAACCCTAGCATAGGATGAAAATTAGTATGTGAGGAATTGTTACTGGACGTTATGGCTCAACTCATTCAACCACATACTTCCGAGGTATGACTTGACCATATGAGAAACTTGATAACAGGTAAATCATGACATAATCATACATTCATTATAGGACTCCTAGTTGGAATTATCTTCACACAAGTATTTTTATGTTAATCTTATTTTTAATGGGATTAGGTTTTATCTCGTGATATTATTTCCTACTTGATTCGTCTACATAATTTGTTTAAGCAGATATTGATTTAGGAGATTGGCTGTAATGGAAAGTCATTAGGTTCCTCATATCGTGCTTAGTTAGCATCATCGCATAGCATGTAAATTGATTCCAAACTGATATCCATGCTTCAATGGTATTATTGGTCTCCTATTTGACGTGTTTAACTAGTGTCCATATTGTATCAGGTTTGGTTGTAATAGTTGAATAGGTTTGAGAGTTAGTGTGGAATTGAAGTTGTGGTCACGTAGGTTTCTCTCAAGTAAGAGAAAACCTGCCTTGCATGAAATATGGTGTTTTCCATTTCAACTGTAGCTTTTCACGTATTATCTTTTAGAGAGCATATTGAATCTGATGGTGAAAAAGCTGCTGTGTTTATTTTCCTTGGTAAATCATCAAGTGCTCCTTGGTGCTTGGTGACTTATTGAATCCTTTCATAATTCATAATTGCATACATATGCATGTCGGTGACTTATATGGTTGAGTGCACCAAAATTGTTGTGGCGTTTATCCTCCGATGAGCTTGAAGCAATCGTGACCAGTATTGCATTCAACATAAGGAGTGTTGAAGATTATCTCGTGACAGAAGTTGAGTTACACAGAAGTCGGTAAACTTTATCTAAATTGAGTCTAGGATAAGTGTGTGAGTACCTCTTGTAATCTCAATTTTATAGTGGATTTGTTCTGGCTTTCACCGGCAGAAAATAGGCGGACTTGGTGAGTCGATCCACTATCACCCAAACTCCATCATGATTGTACCGTGTCCAAGGAAGCTTGAACACAAAGTCCATAGTAATGTGCTCCCACTTCCACTCAGGAATCGGAAGTGGTTGTAGCAACCTAGATGGTTTCTGCTATTCTGCCTTGACTTGCTGTTGACATATTCTGCTATTTCCTTCTTCATGAAAGGCCACCAATAATGTTCTTTTAAAGTGCGGTACATTTTTGTACTACCAGGATGCATGGCGAAAGCCGAACAGTGGACATCTTCAAGAATGTCCCTCTTTAGTGCTTTATCCCCAGGCACATACAATCTTGTTCCTACCATCAAGGCTCCATCATTCCTCACCGAATAATCTGTTCTCGTACAATTCTTGACTTCCAACCTTAATGTGCAAATTAACGGATCCTGCATTTGGGCTTCAATAATTCGTTCAACCAACACCAGTCTTACTTGGAAAGTAGCAAGAAAAGCTCCCTGATTATCTAAACTTAACCCAACTCTCGACATCCTCAACTCAACTAACAATGGAAGATACTTCCTTCGAAGATGAGCCAAGGATCCAGACGACTTCCTTCTAAGAGCATCAGCCACAACATTAGCTCTCCCAGGATGATGTTCAATGGTGCAATCATAGTCCTTCATCAATTCTAACCACCTCCTCTGTCTCAAGTTTAGTTCCTTCTGGGAGAACAAATACTTTAAACTTTTATGATTTGTAAAAAATTGACATGTTTCCCCATATAGATAATGTCGCCAAATCTTTAGGTCGAACACCACTGTAGCAAGCTCCAAATCATGAGTGGGGTAATTCAACTCATGCTTCTTTAGTTTCCTAGAAGCATAAGCGATTACCTTACCATGTTGCATCAACACACAACCTAACCTCTGTCGTGATGCATCACTGTAGATAACAAAGTTTCCACTATCATTAGGAAGTGTCAATACTGGAGCAGTTGTCAACCTGGTTTTGAGTTCATTGAAGCTTTCTTCACATTCATCCGTCCATTCAAACTTAACTCCTTTTCTTGTCAAGCGAGTGAGAGGTGTCGTTATGGTGGAGAAACCCTCCACAAAGCGACGATAATACCCAGCTAACCCAAGAAAACTCTGTACATCAGTGACATTAGTTGGTCGCGGCCAGTTTACCACTGCTTCCACCTTTTGGGGGTCCACATAGATACCTTCTGCAGAAATCATGTGCCCCAAGAAACTCACTTTATCTAGCCAAAACATGCACTTGCTAAACTTTGCATACAATTGTATTCTTCTTAAAGTTCTTAGCACAATTTCCAGATGCTTCATATGCGCCCTTTCACTTTTAGAGTACACAAGGATATCGTCTATTAACACAATCACAAAGCAGTCTAGGTAACGTCGGAACACTTTGTTCATGAGATCCATAAACGTTGCTGGCGCATTAGTCAGCCCAAAAGGCATCCCCAAAAATTCGTAATGGCCATACCTCGTCTGGAAAGTAGTCTTAGGTACGTCCTCTTCTCTGATCTACAATTGATGATAGCCTGACCTCAAATCAATCTTACAAAATACTTTAGCACCCTTCAACTAATCGAACAAATCGTCAATGCGTGGCAACGAATATCGGTTATGCACTATAACCTTGTTCAATTGCCTATAATCAATGCACTACCTCAGAGTGTCATCCTTCTTCACAAATAGAATTGGTGCACCCCAAGGAGAAAAACTGGGTTGGATGAAACCCTTATCCATCAACTCCTGCAACTGAGTTTTCAACTCTCTTAATTCAGCTAGTGCCATTCTCTACGGCGCCTGAGAGATTGGATTTGTTCCTAGGACGAGTTCAATAGTGAATTCAATCTCATATTCAGGAGGTAATCTAGGAAGATCTTCTGGGAACACATCCGGAAACTCCCGTACCACCAGAATATCTTCCAAGTGCAATCCATCATCTCGTGTGTCAATCACATGAGCCAAGTATCCTAAGCTTCCCTTTCTAAGTAACTGTCACGCAGTCATGGCTGAAATGAGGCAAGATGGAAGAACTCCACGCTCACCATAGAAAGTCACCTCATGTCATCCTAGACTACGGAATAAGACCCCTTTTCGGTAACAATCAACCGAAGCATGATGCTTGACTAACCAATCCATACCCAGAATGACGTTTAGATCCACAATATCCAAAGGGATTAAGTCCACCTCCAAGAATACATCCCCTACTAAAACCAAACTATCCCTGTACACCGCACCAACCATAAAAACATCCCTCGGGGGTACAGAAATAGCAAGTTCCTCATGCAGGGCCGTGAGTCTCACATCCACATTATGGGCAAAACTATGTGCAACAAAAGAATGTGCAGCCCCAGGGTCGATCAAAACACGTTCAGGAATTCCAAAGACTGGTAACACACCTACGATAACATCTGGTGACCCATGCGCCTCCTGCTAAGTCATGTTAAAAACCCTGCTGATTGCTCTAGAACATCCACCACGTCCCTCTGCTAGCTGTACTAGTCTGGGCCCCATTGCTAGATGAGGCTCCCACAATCTGAGGTGTGCCCTGCACTAGACTCTGTGCACCACTCCCCTGAGTTGGCCCAACAGTAATTTCTCTCCCTTGAAGTAACATCGGGCACTCCCTCTTTAAATGGCCCGATTGTCCACAATAATAACACCCTGATGCATCTTGTTGACAATGCCTAGTATGGTATTTGTTGCACAAGGCACACTGGGGGCGACTCTTTCCACTATACCGTCTGCAACTGTCTCCCCGAGCCTCTAGCTGTACCATCACCCACACGGGGTCCAAAACTACCACTCTGATTAGATCCACCACTAGAACTGACTCCAACTCGAAAACCTCCATAACTTTGACCGCTAGACAATTCGAGGCTGAAGCTACCCCTCTTGGATGACCCCTGAGTAGGACCACCCAAATCAAACTAACGCCGGCGAGAATCACCTCGCCCCCGTACCATCATTTGGCTGCTCTCAATCAACTAAGCAGACCTCACAAGATCACCGAAATTTTTTAGACATTGACCCTTCACAATATCACGAATGTATGCCTTTAAACCCCTAGTAAACAGTTGGCATTTCTTTCTTTCATCTGCCACTAGTGGTGCGCAATACTTAGACAACTTAATAAATTTCTTTTCATATTCTAATACCGTCATGTTACGCTACTCAAGCTGTAGGAACGCCTTCATCTTCATGTTCTGATAGGCTAAAGGATAAAACTGTTCATGAAATGCAATCCGAAATACTTGCCATGTGATGGCCAACAGGTCCTGATACCGTCTTCTTATTGATTCCCACCAATACCTTGCATTTCCGCGTACGTCAAAGACACATCTCTAGTATGCCCGTTTTGAGACAAGGCCTAAGTCAACAACTCTAATGTATGCTAAAAATTTGGGTCAACTAGGGGGGTGGGCATTACCGGTATTGCCCTTGTCGGATCTCCAACAAATGATTGCTCAACAGGTTCCGGTGCTAGACCCTGAGTAGGATAGCTCTCCTGCTTAGGAGGGACATCTTGTCCATGAAGTCGGGATGCTCGATGAGTGCGTGTCCAACAGGAATGCACATAAGGTGTGAAGTCTACAGAAATTTAAACCTAATGCTTTGATACCAAGTTGAAAGGACCCGACCCAAATTTCACTTTGGAATCTGCATCGAATCATGTGCGTGTCAGGCACCTGGCAGGTGCCGGGCACACTTGACTAAATTGCCCATCTAACTACGACTCAAAATTTCCTTCAAGGTTTGACTTATGTCGAAAATTCGGTAGTCTCCCCTGTCAGTTTCTCGTTTCCCACAAATTTTCACTTGTACAAAACGTAATTCAAATAACCACAAAATTTCAACATGCACAATGATAGGACACACACAACCAACGACAAATCTTTATGGCCTCAAGCCTTACAGAAATCTTAGGGAAATTTTAGAGCAATACTAATCAATTTAATTTACAGGAATAGTTCGATTACAGTAGAAATGCTACAAAGAGAGAAAGGATTAATGGTGGTGATGATAGAGAGAAATCAAAGAAGCAAACAATAGCCAACGAAGTATAGCTCAGTGGAAAATGGCATTTACTTGCATACGAAAGGTCTTAGGTTCAATTCCCCATGGCATCATAGTTTCGTGCGTGTGAGAAATCCCCCTCCCATGTAGCTTAGACTATTGCTTGTACTAAAAAATAGAAGCAAACAAGAAAAAAAAAAAAAAAGCAGGAAAAAAATGATTTATTTACATTAACACCTCTTGAGGATTATGGTATCTTTCCAGAAGCCCGCCAGTTTTCAAAAAGTTTACCAAATGCCCAACTACTTTTTCTCACAACTTATTTTTCTCAAATTATTTTTGTTGGGTTCTTTTTCCATCGGAAGGCTTGTCTGGGCTTGTTGATTCTTGGACCGCCATAGAGTGGTTGCTCTTTTTTCTGAGCTAGCGGGAACTAGGCCCAAAGCATCCCGAGGGAGAAGCAAGTCCCAGGGGAGAAATTTTTCTTCCAGTGGCTGCGTGTTTTGTGCTAATGTTTCCGGCAGCTAGACAAAGAGTTGGAGATGGTACATTGATGTTGCGTAGGCTTGGAATGAGAGTTTGCTTTGTTTTGTGAATTTTAGACAACCTGAAAAATGGAGATTATAAGGATTAGTCTAAACACAAATTATACTCGCAAGTGCACAAGGTCAATCATAATATAGTATGGCAAATACGAGGTCATTTCCACGAGGATTAAGTTCAACTTCCAATTAGTCTAACCTAATTTCCTTCACAAAATACTTTACCTACTCTAAGTATATAAAAAAGAAATTAAACATGTAGCATACTCACGTAAAAAAAAGGGGGTTTTGTGAAAGAATGATTTAATTAACAACAAAATTAAAAGACAAAATAAGTAGAAAGTAATGAAACACAAGGATGAGAAATTCAAATTGATAAAAGCACTAGGACAATGAATTCACCACAAGTAATCTGATCTAGCCTCTTATTCACCTACCTATTTACTAACCATTTGATGTCGCCGCTTAGTTTTCCTTTTTCATGAATTACCTATGGTATTTAGGCTAACTCGTATATTCCTACATGCAATTCACCTATGGTATTTAGGTCAAAAATCAACACATAGAAACTCATTAAGATTAGTGAAAACCTCGAACAAGCATGTAAACCCCAGGAGTATGGTATTTACCCTAGACGAATTACAAATCCTAATCACAAGAAGCAAGCCTCAAATTAAGTATGGTATTTACTCTAATTTGCATCCGATTAACTCAATTAAAAGTCTAGATGGTGATCAAACATCAAAATAATCAACCAAGTTATTAAGCACAGTGATTAAGAATTCAACATCAAACGGCAATCAATAGATAGGTAAAATAATAAAACTAGATTATCATACTAGGGCTACATCATGCCCTAGCAAAAGAAAGGAAGAAACAATCAAACTTAGCCAAGTGCGTTACTCTTCCGGCGTCTCCAATTTCTCCTAGTCATTGTGTTCTCCTTAAAGGAGTTGTTTATCATGCTTAAATAAAACACCCCACATCTATTCTTACCCTAGCTGGGCTACAGCAGCCCAAAAATAAAGAAAAACCTAATTAAAACATAAATCCAAAATGGGTAAGTAATTGACTCATCTTCCTACTTGGACTGGGATAACACATCAGTTACTTTGCATGCATGTTTGGGATTGTTCCTCCTCCAAGACAATTTGGGAAAAATATGTAAATTGTAGATTTTTGTCTTATCTTTCCATCCATATCGAACGCCTTGAGGAAAAATCAGGAAAGTCTTCAAATAGTCATTCTTCCACAGTAGCACAGTTTTGACGGGATTGCATCTTATGCTAACTTCAAAGACTGCTCTCATTGGCTACTTCAAAAATTCTAGAAAAATTCCACAATCATCTTCAAGATCTTAGCTTTCATATCCAACTGGTCTCGTACTAAAACTCCACCAAAAAGTCGTATTTCCCTTGAAAACCAATTACTTGCTCTGGAAAATTGAAAATTGAGAAAATAAAGGAATAAGTCCATTTTAAATCAAATTCTCCTACAAAAACTAAGTATAAAGAGTACATAAATATGTAATTTTATGGACTTATCACTTTGGTGAATCAAAATATTACTAGGCTTGGCATGAGAGGCTTGTGGCGTGGAAGCTAGGAGAAAATGAGCATAAAGAAAGTATTAAGGCTTGAGATTTTGGGTGTTTACGGCAACTAAACGAAGAGCTTGCAATGTTTGCATTTTCTTACCAAAAAGGTAATTACTATGGTTTTAACTTAGCTTGAGAGGATGGGTGTTTCAGATTTGGGATGGAGCTTTTTAAGAGAGAGAGAGAGAGAGAGAGAGATGGAGTTAAAGGATGGGTGGCTTGAGTAGATTTCCAGCAGCTTGACAAATGCTTGGTCGTGCTATTGCATGGTTGAAGATGACTTGATGATGTTGAACCGAGATTGTGCGAGCTTGCCATGAGAGCTTCGAGTCTGGTAGCTAAAGACCCGCAAGTTTAGCAAGTGAGAATGCATGTGCTTGGCTTGGTGTGGATGGGCTTGAGTTTGGGTGTTGATAACTTTGTTTGTGGCTATGGCTATGGTGATTTAAGACTTTCAAGAAAAGGATGATAGAAGGAAAAGCTTGGGGCTTGAAGGATGTGGTGTTGATAGCTTGGAAGGGTATCAGGAGGAATGAAAAGCTTGGAGTTATGTTTGGTGAGGTTTTATATGGAAGATGGAGGATTTCAATGCTAAGAAAGTAGAAGAAATGGTTGTGATAGATGAGGAATGGTTAGGATGGCTACTGGAATGCTTGCAGCAGCAAAATAGAGGAAGGAAGGTGGTCTGATGGTCAATGGGGTGCTTCAGCAACCAAGAGATGTCGTTGATGGCTCAAGAATGACTGTGATGGCTGCTGGAATGCTTGCAGAAGCTGAAGAAAGGGAGCGTTCTCATGGTTGTTGAGAGGCTTGCAGCAACCAAGAAGAGTTGGTTTTGCTTGGGCAATGCCTCTCAATTTATAGAAGGTGAAGGCTCTCTTTGGTTTCCAATAGGTAAAAGGAAATGTTAGAGCTAGTCTATTTCCAACAGGTAAAAGGGAGCATTGGGATATTCTTATTTCCAGCAGGTAAATCTAGGCATTGTTAAATGACTATTTCCTATGGGTAAAAGGAAGTGCTTGAAGAATATCTCATTGGTCACTCACATTGTAGAACTCCAAGTAATGGGCTTGTTCTCTACCTTCATTTTTCTAAAGCATGTTTATTAATTGATGTTGATTCCTTTATTGCATGCTTGTTTTCTATACTTGAAGCTTGAATTGTAAACCAAATAAATTGCATATAAGAGATGCATATAAGAGAACACTACCTTGTTCTGTAGCCATTGATCGAAAAAGCAACTTGACACACAACACTTCTCCTCAATATCGATTTCTGTATACTCTCTCACATATGGGGTATGAGCTCTCTAGAGTGGGGTGACTCGATATGAGCAGGGACTATGTATTTATATGCATAAGTCAGAACTCCTTGCCCATCTAGGAGTCCTCAACCTCTCCTTATTGCATTAGAATTAGGAGTTCTAATCCACTATGAATTAGGAACCTTAGCAGTCTTGGACTTAAACTGAAACACTTCTCTCCAAGACTTACAAGTCCAGTTATAATCAAATTCCTAGGCTCCACATCGGTTTGGAACTCTATGTTGATTAGCAGACCACTTGAGTGAGATTTAAGACATAAAAATCTTACATTCTCCCACTTGGTCAATAATCAAAACCATATTTCGACTACTTTATGGCCATGGAAATCAATTAAACCGTATTCCTTGCTCTTGGTCAACTATGAAAACAAGCATTGGATCATCAAGGTGCCTTGAATATAAAACATCTAGGACCTTTATAATCACATATACCTATCTACATAGCTACATAAAGCTTCCGTCAAGATTAGAACACATGATGAACATGACTTTTTTTATAAAAAAAAAAAAAAAAGCTTTATATGTCATTACCATATGTAGTCCACTTCTTTAAGAGATTACAAGATCTCCCTTTCCAAAATAACTCTTTCATGAGTAAGTATCTAGTGTAGTTATTGAAGCTAGCTTGTCTACACTTGATACCAACTGAAATCAATTGTTTAAACAAAATTAAACACAGAATCAAATAATAAGAAAACTGCACTTCAACTAAAACTCAATCAACGTGTTAAAAAAATAAAAATATAAGCTACCAAAATGAAGACTAGATTTTAAAATAGACTCTAGTCCTCCCTATCAAAACTAGACACCAATCCCATGCTTCTAAAATGTCGATGAAAAAAACCATTTGGTAGACCCTTAGTTAACGGATCAGCAATCATGGAATGTGTACCAATATGATCAAGCTTCACAAGACCATCCCTGACATTTTCTCTAATTGATAGATATTTAAACTTCAAATGTCTAGTGCCTGTCTAGTGCCTGAACACTACAGAACTATTATCATTCCAAATATGAACTAGTCTTTCAATTGAGTCAACAACCCTCAAACTTGTGATAAGGTTCTTGAGCCAAATAGCTTGACTTGCAGCTTCATAACATGCAATGTATTCAGACTGCATAGTTGAGGTTGCAGTGTGTGTTTGCTTCACACCCTTCCACGAGACAACTCCTCCTCCAAAAATGAATACATAACCAAAAGTAGACTTTAAAGAATCCACACATCCTCCCAAATCTGCATCTGCATAACCAACTCCAAATTCTCAACTTGCCTATAAACCAAATTGTAACTTTTGGTTCTCTGTAAATATCTTAAAACTTTCTTTGCAGCCACCCAATGTGCTTGCCCTGGATTGGACTGAAATCTACCCAAAACACTTACTGTAAAAGCTAAGTTTGGTCTAGTACAGACTTAAGCATACATCAGACTTCCTACAAGTGAGGCATAGGGCTTGTCAACCATTTCTAATTTTTCTTGATTGTTCCGTACTCAGTTTGTCTCCTTTTGAGAAGGGCACATCTCCTCCTGCACAATTCTCCATATTAAATGTTCTCAACACCTTCTCTATGTAACCTTTTTGGGATAATCCAAGCAATCCTCTCTCCCTGTCACAGCTGATTTCAATACCAAGTATATAAGAGGCTTCTCCAAGGTTTGTCAAATCAAAAACTTGTGACAAAAAAACTTTGGTATCATGTAGTAAAGTCAAATTTTAACTTGCCAAGAGAATGTCATCCACATAAAGTACGAAAAAAATAAAATTTCTCCCACTGACTTTAAAATATATACATTTATCTATAGGGCTTTCACTGAAACCATGAGACCACACCACTTCATCAAATTTCAAATACCATTGTCTAGAAGCTTGTTTCAATCCATAAATGGATTTCCTTAATTTGCAAACCTAATCTTCTCTCCCTTCTTGAATGAAACCCTCATGCTGCTGCATGTAGATCTCTTCATAGAGGTCTCCATTCAAGAACATAGTCTTTACATCCATTTGATGGAGGTAGAGATCGAAATGAGCTACCAAAGCCATCATGACTCCAAACGAGTCCTTTGTAGAGATTGGAGAAAAAGTCTCATTGTAATCAACTCCTGCCTGTTGTGCGAATCCTTTTGCAACCAACCTAGCTTTGTATCTGTCAATGAGACCCTTGGAATCCCTTTTAGTTTTGTAAATCCATTTGCACCCTATAGGTCAAAATCCTTGAGGTAGTTGAACCAATTCCCATACTTTATTTTTCTCCATTGAATTTAACTCAGATTTCATTGCATGTGTCATGCCCCAACCCACGGATTTAAGTAACCTTGGGTTAAGATGTGATTCACACCTTCATTAGAGAATTTAATAAAAACTATAACTAAAATATGAAGAAACATTTAAATAAATAAAATAAATACTTCACATAGAATATTTAGCGGAAACGACAACATCTGAAATCTTAAAATTTTACATTATTTTACAAGTTAGAACTACTTGAGAGTTCATTAAAAGAGCATCTCATTATTCATCCACAAGTTATGTACACAATACACTCTAGAAATATGCCAAAATCATCACAAGCTCTAGATTTCAGGTTCGGTACCTGCAAAATCTGTTAGGGGGTGAGCGAAACCACAACTCAGTAGGGACATAAACCTTGTTGCAAGAAATTGATATAATTAAATTAAGTGACATACAATCACACAACCAAATATCAGATTATTAATAATAATGCATGAATGCTCTTCATCTAATCCCGTTAATTCATATAACTGGACAACCATACCTGTATGTCCCATACCATGCTTATGCCACTTGGTCCCGAATGCCCATTTATATGAACTAACACCCATCTCAATCATCCCATAATTCCCCTTTTGTTAGTCATCTTGTCTAACTCTCTATCGCCAGTCTCGAATCACCCAATAAAAACCATGTGCACTGTGGGATCCCTGAGACCTGGTACTTACCAAAAGTTAGACTCAATTACACAAAAAACTATTTCCATTACCCTATTTTCCACCATTATTTTCTCAACCCCGGAATTCTAGCCATTTAAAACATCACTAATGCATATATAATTATGCCAACATTGTTCAAGTAGTAAAGAGTACGTGGTACTTACCAAGAGTTAGACTCCACTACACAAAAGACTATTTCCATTACCCTCTTTTCCACCATTATTTTCTCAACCCCGGAATTCTAGCCAAATTTCATGACATGATATAATTATGCCCTTCATAACATGATATAATTATGCCTTTCATAACAATGTAGCCATTTAAAACATCACTAATGCATATATAATTATGCCAACATTGTTCAAATAGTTAAGAGTACGTAAACACCCAATACAAGGAACGTCAATCAAACAATACCACGCATAATATAATGCTCACGAAATTTACTTAAATCAATCTCTATAAAAGGCCCCTAAGAAACCCCTACCTTGACACCAAAGCTTTTGCTAGAATTGTAAAACGACTCCCTAATTTCCACTGCATCCACACTCAAATTCTATCCCTAGTATTTCCCTCCCTTTAACTCTTATGGTTTTCCCATGCAAACCATGCATGTCGTGCATTTCAAAATGAAAGAATTGCATTCCTATTTATACTAAAGGAATGTTGGCTACACCTTTACTTCTATTGGATGAAGTAATTGGCGGTTTACAAAAGGATAATAATATAACAGCCTTTTTGTTCAAGTCAAAGCTGAAATATCTATAAAAAATAAAAAAATAAACTTTATTAAACAATTGCATATGCTAGAGGATGTGTCAATAAAAGGAAAACTTAAAGTTCCACGCTATACCAACTTTCTTGATATTCACACTTAACTAACAATATAATATGAAGACATCCCATGTTTTGACAGCAAAACATGCTAACCAATAGAAAACTTCATTGTCACGCAATAATCTTGGAGGAAGATAAGAATGCATATATCAAATGAATAATTTTTCCAACTTTTTTTTGGAACTTGAGATCGAATATTTTATTAATCCCCATCACAGCAGCTGTTGTAAATTTTTTGAATAACTTGATCAATACTTCATATATATATATATTGTATATATGACAGACACATAATTAATAAGTGATGGTCCTGTACATTTACCATCAAATGTTGAAAATTTTCATTATTGGTTTCATTTCGTCTTGAATGTGCCATTAGAAATATTTTAATGAAAATAACAAAGTACTTAAGTATTTATTAATAAGATAGATTTCATTATAAAAGTAAAACATATATATATATATATATATATATATATATCTAATTACTATAATTTAATACTCACCAAAATATTAACATTTTAAGAATATGTATTCTCACAGCGTTCAACCACTGCTCATTTGTTGAACTTGTCATAGCTTGTTTAAGGGTGATAGGATCTTCCAAGCATGGACCATTTTGCTCAGATTCTTGAAGATAAACAAAGTCGCTTGACAAGGCTGATCTTCTGGCTCTTTTCGATCTTCTCACTTCCTGCTCTTCTTGTAAATTATCTTGGTTTTGTTGCCCATGTCCAAAATTTCTGACAAGTGGAACGGTTTGAAAAGACTCGAGACCCAACAAGCAATTAATTTCCCAAAATGGTCAACCCAGCACCCCGTCAGGTCCACGACCTCCAATTACCAAACCGAGAGTTCATATAGGTTCAACACACTTTACTAAACATACCCTGCAAGTTTGGTCCGAATCGAACGGTTGGATCGCTCATGATCACATGATTGGACACCTATCATTTATCTTAAACTTTGAATTAATGAATTGGAGTATTCGGGACTCCGATTCATGATCCGTGAATTTCTACACGATCCTAAAAGTGTATAAATTAACATATTTGAAAATGAAGTCGATCGAACGGTCCAAACCTATTGAACTCAGATAACGCCTAATATGCGATATCTAATCGACGACCAAACGATAACCAAATTGAAATCCAAGCATACCGTCATGCTCAGGACGACGTCGGGAACATTTTAGGACAAAAATCCAACCTTCACACCCCGCCACCGCCGGCGGGTGTATTGATTAATTTTCCGGCGATCGGAAAACTCCAAACCGCCGGCCAATAATCATAACTACGGATTAAGCACATCGAGGTGAGTAACTTTATACCTTGGCTTGACGATCAATTCCACCTTTAAAGCTCTCATACGAAGCTTTCTGTCTCTTGAAAACCTAGAAATTTGTAGTTTCAAAATCAAAGAAATTGGAATGGAGTCACGTTGGGTTTTCGAGGGATAACACAAAGGGAAGGTAGAGTATTTTGGGTGTAATTACCTGAGCTGTGGCGGCCGGAATTGGCTGAAAAATACCACGAACAGCCACTGTTTGAAGCTGCTAGATTTTGGACTGATTTCGCAAAAATTACAATTGTGCCACTGAACTTCTTTTGATCGTAACTTTTTCATTACAACTCCGATTTGAGCCCACTAAGTATCTACGAACTCATCTCGACGTGCTCTATGCAACTATATAACTGAAATTCCCAGATTTTTTCCTGAACAAAAAGTCAACTTTTAAACCATTAAAATATTCCCGAGGTAAAATTGTCTTTTACTTGAATAAATTAATAATTAAATATTAATTTAGGATCGGGTTATTACAATCCACCCCTCTTATAAAAAATTAATCCTCGAAATTTCATACCTGCCACTTATAGAGGTATAGGTACTGGGCACGCATCCACTCCTCGGGTTCCCAAGTGGCCTTTTCCACAGTTTGACTCCTCCATAGAATTTTCACAAGTGGGATCTCTCTAGAACGTAGTACTTATATCTTCCAATCAAAAATCTGAATGGGTTGCTCCATATAACTCAAATCATGCTTCAATTATATTGGTTGCACCTCCAGAACTTGAGAAGGATTTGAAATATACTTTTGGAGCATGGAAATGTGAAATACGACATGTAATCGAGAAAGTTCCGAAGGCAAAGTAAGTCTGTAGGCTACTGGGCCCACACGCTCCAAAATCTCGTATGGCCCAATGTAACGAGGGCTTAACTTTCCCCGTTTTCCAAATCTCACAACACCTTTCCAAGGCGACAGCTTCAAGAACACCCATTCACCAACTTCAAACTGAAGATCCTTCCTTCTATTGTCTGCATAACTCTTTTGTCGATCTTGGGCTGCCTTGAGTCTTTCTCTAATCAGTTTAATCTGTTTCTTTGTTACCTCAATGTCTTGAAATACTTCCAATCTTTGCTACTTCATCCCAATAAATTGGAGTTCTACACTGTCTTCCATACAAGGCATCATAGGGCGACATCCCGATGCCTGATTGATAGCTATTATTATATGAAAACTCCATGAGAGGTAGTTTATCATCCTAATCTCCCCGAAATTGTAATGCACAAGCTCGTAACATATCTTCCAAGGTTTGGATCGTTCCTTCTGACTATCCATCAGTCTGAGGATGAAACGCAGTACTGAACTGCAACTAGGTCCCAAAAGCTTCATGTAACTTCATCCAAAAACGGGATGTAAACCGAGGATCTCTATCGGACACAATCGACATTAGCAGCCCATGCAATCTCACAATTTCAGCAATAAAATTTTTAGCCAGTTTATTCAAATTATTAATTGCTTTTACCAACAGAAAATGAGCGGACTTGGTGAGTCGATCCACTATTACCCAAACTCCATCATGATTGCTTCGTGTCAGAGGAAGTTTGAACACGAAGTCCATAGTAATGTGCTCCCACTTCCACTCTAAGATTGGAAGTTGTTGCAGCAACCCCGATGGTTTCTGTCATTCTGCCTTGACTTGTTGACATATTCTGCTATTTCCCTCTTCATAAAAGGCCACCAGTAATGCTCTCTCATAGTGCAGTATATTTTTCGTGCTGCCAGGATGCATGGCGAAGGCTGAACAGTGGGCATCCTCAAGAATTTCCCTCTTTAGAGCTTCATCCCCAGGAACATACAATTTTGTTCCTACCATCAAGGCTCCATCATTCCTCACCGAATAATCTGTCCTTGAACCATTCTCGACTTCCAACCTTAACGTGAAAATTAACGGATCCTATAACTGGGCTTCAAAAACTCGTTCCACTAACACCGGCCTTACGTAGAGAGTAGAAAGCAAAGCTCCTTGATCATCCAAACTTAACCCAACTCTCGACTTCCTTAACTCGACCAATAATGGAAGATACTTCCCTCGGAGATGAGCCAAGGATCCAAACGACTTCCTGCTAAGAGCATCAGCCACAACATTTGCTCTCCCAAGATGATGTTCAATGGTGCAGTCGTAGTCCTTTATCAATTCTAACCACCTCCTTTTCCTTAAATTCAACTCCTTCTGGGTGAACAAATACTTTAAACTCTTATGATCCGTGAAAATTTGACCCGTTTCCCTATTGAGATAATGTCACCAAATCTTTAGGGCGAACACTACTGCAGCAAGTTCCAAATCATGGGTAGGATAATTCAACTCATGCTTCTTAAGTTTCCTAGAAGGATAAGCGATTACCTTACCATGTTTGATCAGTTCATAATTGTATATCATTTTGTACCCCTCTAGCTTATGATTTGGTTATGTTATTGAGTTAAACCTGTGCTTTTAATCCCTTTTCTGTTTATCATTCAATTCATTGGGCCTTAGGTAGCAATGGTGGCTTTGGATAAGAAAAGATGCAAAATGGTGCAAAAACGAGCAGACTGAGCTAGCAATTTATTTCGGCCTTAACTTCCTCCACCCAACTTGTATTGTCCCAATTAATATGTGGTTGGAAAGAAGAGATTCTGAACTGCAAGATGGACTACTCAAATGTATCAATTGATGCAGCCAAGCCCAATCCGTTGGGCCCTTCAAAATGCACACCATGAGTCAATTCCAGTCTATTTTCGGCAGTCAACTTGCAAGGCCCAAAACGTACATTTGTGTTTCTCAGATGAGAATACATTCTTCATACAAGTTGTTCCAATGGGTGTCTATTATGACATATCCAAATTTGAGCCATATTTGATACATATTGAAACCTCAGGCCTTTCTACACCAAGCCTGGTTCAGAAGAATCTTTTATTTCTAGCAATCAAAAGAAAACCCACATGGGTTGGCAGCAAAAGGCAGCCACAATTGAACACCTTTGAAATACCATGTGAAGAAAGCTTGAGGTGCAGCAAAAGAAGTATGGGATGGAGTTGATTCCAACCACACTAACATAGACAAGATGAAGTGGGAGTTGTGGGTTGTATTAAATGAGGAATGGTGGTGTTGGATTTCATCATGATGTTCCTCCCTCTTAGCCCTATAAATAGAGAAGTCTTCAAGCTACAAAATTCACTTCAGCCATCCTCCACAGTTCCATCATTCCATCAACACATCCAGAAATCATCCTCATACATTCCCACAACTCCAAACACTTCAGCAATCAACCCAACACTCTAAACTGCCCAAAATCACCAAAACAGCTCCAGAAAACCTCCCTTTCATTTCCCTACGAATTTCCTCTTTCTCAACCATCACCACTCACCCAAACTCATCCCAAATCACCTACTAGTTGTCATACATCATTTTAGACGTGGGGAAGCTCTTGGAGAAGCATTAGATGTGGAGAAGCACTTGAAGAAGTCTTGGACACCACAAGAACTTCAGAAAAGGGGTTTTTCTACTCTTATTGCATTCCTTATGTTTTCTCATTTCTATCTAAGTTTCTTTTCCATTATGAGCAGCTAATTTCATAAGTAGGGCTTCAATGTAACCTAACATGAATATTCTGGGTTTATAAGTTTCAAGTTTGGAGTTTCAAGTTGGATTCATGATTCATGTTCTTATTCATTATGCTTATCAGTTAATATGCTTGTTTGAATGATTAATCACCATTAGAACTTGTATGTTAGCTATCTTGATTTGAATTAAGAGTAGACACCATGCTTTAATTCGAATTGAACTGTGAATAGGAAGAGTATGTATGGACATTCGACAACATGGATTAGATACATGCTTGGTTGTTTAAAATGTTCATTTATGCTTAATGGGTTCCTAATGCTTAATTTTAGGTTAGACAACAAATGATCAAATTAGGAAATTAGGAACACAAGGTTAGAACCAGAAACCATGACCTAATCATACTTTAGCTAGAATCAATCTTTGAATATGAATTAGACTTATTACTTGACTCCTTATAACCCAGAATTGAATTGTTATGGTGATTCGAATGCCATAGTCTCCAAATATGTTTTCCATATCTTAAAACCACTCTTTGTTACATTTGTTTACTTGTTTTTGTTTGCAATTTCATTTTTCTTATTTTGTTCAACAATCAAAGCCACTCTTGCTTTAAATTCTGTTTTAGACATAACCTCCTACTTTCTTGAATTTGGTAATCTAAGTACATAACTAGTTTTAACTTCTTCAGTCTTCGTGGGTACAACATCGTACTTGTCTTGCTATACTACTAATTGCCCCGTACAATTGCGAGTTAACATAATATTAACAACAATGTTGCATCAACACACAACAAAACCCCTGTTGTGACGCATAACTGTAGATAAAAAAGTTTCCACTATCATTAGGAAGTGTCAATACTGGAGCAGTTGTCAACCTGGTTTTGAGTTCATTGAAATTTTGTTCACACTCATCGGTCCATTCAAATTTAACTCCTTTTCTTGTCAAGTGAGTGAGAGGTGTCGCTATAGTAGAGAAACCCTCCACAAAGCGACGATAATACCTGGCTAACCCCAGAAAACTTCGTACCTCAGTGACAATAGTTGGTTGTGGCCAGTTTACCACTGCTTCCACCTTTTGGGGATCCACAAAAATACCTTCTGCAGAAATCACGTGCCCCAAGAAACTCACTCTATCCAACCAAAACTGACATTTTCTAAACATTGCATACAACTGCCTCCTCCTTAAAGTTCTCAGCACAATTTCCAAATGCTTCATATGCGCCCTTTTACTTGATTAAACAAGTCGTCAATACGAGGCAATGGATATTTGTTCCACACAGTGACCTTGTTCAACTGTCTGTAATCAATGCACAATCTCATGGTGCCATCCTTCTTCTTCACAAAGAGAACTAGTGCACCCCAAGGAGAAAAACTGGGTCGGATGAAACCCTTGTCCACCAATTCCTGCAACTGAGTTTTCAATTCTCTCAATTCTGCTGGTGCCATTCTGTATAGCGCATGACAAATAGGATTCGTTCCTGAAACGAGCGCAATAGTAAATTCAATCTCCCGCTCAGGAGGTAATCCAGGAAGATCTTCTGGGAATACATTTGAAAACTCCCATACCACTGCAATATCTTCCAACTGCAATCCATTATCACGTGTGTCCATCACATGAGCCAAATATCCTGCGCATTACGTGTGGAGGTCACCTCAGGTCATTCGGGACTACGGAATACGACCTCTTTTCGGAAACAATCAACTGAAGCATGATGCTTGGCTAACCAATCCATACCCAAAATGACGTCCAAATCCACAATATCCAAAGGGATTAAGTCCGCCTCCAAGAATACATCCCCAACTAAAACCGAACTATTTTTTGTAAACCACACCAACTATAAAAACATCTCCCGTGGGTACAGAAATAACAAGCTTCTCACGCAGAACTGTGAGTCTCACATCCACATCATGGGCAAAACTATGTGCAACAAAATAATGTGTGGCCCCGAGGTCGATCAAAACACATGCATGAATCCCAAAGCCTGGTAACATACCTATGATGACGTCTAGGGACGCCTGTGCCTCTTGTTGAGTCATGTTGTACACCTTGCCAGTTGCTCTGGAACGTCCACCTCGTAACCTCTGTTGATTTCCTCGTCTGCTAACTGAGCTAGTCTGGGCCCACCGCTAGATGAGGCTCCCCCAAACTGCGGTGTACCCTACACTCGGCTTTATACTCCGCTCCCCCGGGTTGGCCCAACAATGATTTCTCTACCTTGCAGTAGCATTGGGCACTCCCTCCGAAAATGCCCTGATTTTCCACAATGATAGCAACCAGTGGCACCCTGCTGACATGGCCCAGTATGATATCTATTACACAAGGCACATTAGGGGTGACTCCTTCCACTATAAACCATCTGCAACTTTCTCCTTGAGCTTCTAGCTGTAACATCTCCAAAACGGGGTCCAGAACTACCACTCTGATTAGATCCACCACTGGAACTAACTCCAGCTCGAAAGCCTCCATAACTATGTCCACTAGATGATCTAGAGCTGAAACTACCCCTCTTGGATGACCCCTTACTGGGACCACCCATGTCATATTGTCGCTAGCGGGAATCACCTCGTCCCCACACCATCATCTGACTGCTCTCAATCAACAAATAAGACATCACTAGATCACCAAAGTTTACCAGATGCTGTCCCACCACGATGTCACAGATGGATGCCTTCAAACCTCTAGTAAACAGCTAACATTTCTTCCTCTCGTCTGCTACCAATGGTGTGCAATACTTGGATAGTTCATTAAATTTCTTTTCATATTCTAGCACTGTCATACTGCCCTGTTCAAGCTGATCCATCTTCATATTTTGATAGGCCATAGGATAGAACTATTCATCAAATGTCATCTTATAATTGATTCCCATTAGTACCTTGCATTTATGGAAAGAAAAAAAGGTAGCCAGAACAACTCTGCGCTCTTGCAAAATGTCCATCACATCCATAATTCTTTCCACTTTCTCTATCCATTCTTTAGCCATGGCGGGGTCACCATCACCATTAAATTCTACTACCCCTATCCTTCTAGCCTGGTCCGCATAAGTCAAGGATACATCTCTGGTATGCCGAGTCCGAGACAAGGCCTGACTTAACAACTCTAGTGTATGCTGAAAGTAGGAGTCCATTAGTGGAGTAGCCATCGCCGGTGCTGCCTCTATTTGAGCTCTTACATAAGACTGTTCAACCTGTTTTGGTGTTGGACCTGGAATTGGATCATTCTTCGGCTCAGGATGGGGATCATGTCCCCAAAGTTGGGACAACTGACGAGTCCCTCTATGAGTACCACCACACTTAGGGCCCATGATGCTGTCACAAGAAACATGAATTCATCAAAACAAGAATGCACACTAGGTGTGAAGTCCAAAGGAATTTTAAACCTAATGCTTTGATACCAAGTTGATAGGAGCTGACCCAAATTCCACTTTTGAATCTGCGCTAAACCCTGTACGTGTCCAACACCTGGTAGGTGCCAAACACACTTGACCAAATTGCCCTTCTAACAAAAATAAAAGTTTCATTAGGGTTTGAGTTATGCCGAAAATTCGCCAGTCTCCCTTGTAAATACTCGTTTCTAAAAAATTTGCACCTGCACGAAAAACAATTTATAACCTAGCTGTTCAGCATGCACAATAATAGGATTCATGCAACCAAACATCAAAACTTTATGGCCTCAGGCCTTACAGAAATCCTAAGGCAATTTCAGAGCAACCTAATTCAGTAATTTACAGTAAAATATCAAGAGTCACAGTAGGATATCCTACATAAAGAAAAAAAAAAGGAATGAAGAGTAACGGCTGCCTTGTGGTGGTGCTCAAGTACGCGACTACTGCCTGGGGGAGAAAACCATTTAAAAGTGTGAGCAGACAAAAATAAAGTTTTGAAAAATAAAGCATTAACATTCTAACCCCACTATTAAAACCATTTAGAAAGTTCGATTATATTCCTCTTCTATATTCGTACAAGAATTTAGGACATACATATTTATACACATATTATTAATCATGCATTCAAACGAATTATCAAAACCTTTTGAAAGCATTATAAAGAAATAATTCCCACATTACTGTCAATTCCTTGTGTCACGTAGTGTGACACATCCTCACAGGCCTCAGTAACACAAAGTTGACTCGAGCTGCATTCCTCGCAAGACTCAAGAGACACTTGGTCAACCTAAGCCGCATCCTCGCTCCTCACTGTCCGGATATCCTTAAGACTCGTGGGGCAAATGTCAAACGCACGTTGAATCAAACAAAGGCAACTAGAATGTCCGTGACATTATTTTAACCGAAGGCAACAATTTATCTAAAGGCAACATATTAACTGAAGGCAACATTTTGGGTACTTATGGTGGTTTAAAATCCTTTCTTGTAACATTATAATTCTATTTCTTATTAAATCCTTATGTCCTGTAATTATTTCCTTTCCTACTTTCCAAGCCATTCGTAAATAAACATAAACATAATTTAATTAAAATATTTGAATTCGAATATTTATGCTTGGAAAGTAATAATCATAAATAAATCATTCGAGATCAATTAATGAAACTTTAATTGCATAAAATCCATTTATAAAACAAAATTCCGCTCACTAAGTGTCCGAGCTAGCTTGACCTTTGAGGGTCCTTCCTGCGGGTTCGAAGAAGCCCGAGTACCTATTTAAATAATTATAAACATTTAATTAATAAAATTGCTCAACCATAGATATTTAATCAAAACCTTGACCCCTGGCCTCAAAAGTGCGTGTACGTAATTTAGGAAAATTCCTAGGCCCATTTCCAACATTTCTGACAAGTGGAATGGTCTGAGATGACCCGAGATCCAATACGTGATTAATTTCCCAAAATGGTCAACCCGGCACCCCATGGGGTCCACGACCTCCAATTACCAATTAGAGAGTTCCTATAGGTTCAACACACTTTACAAAACATACCCTACAAGTTTGGTTTGAATTGAACGGTCAGATCGCTCACGATCACACGATCGGACGGTTATCGTTTATCATAAACTTTAAAATAATGAATTAGAGTATCCAGGACTACGATTCACGATCATAGAAGATACTAGATTAACATATTTGAAAATGAAGTCGATCCAAGGGTCCAAACCCATTGAACCCGAATAACCAAACGATAACCAAATTGAAATCTGAGCATACCGTCATGCTTGGGACGACATCGGGAACATTTTAGGACAAAAACCTAACCTTGACCCTCCGCCGACACGCGGTCACTGCTGGCATGTGTATTGAGTAATTTTTTGGCGATCGGAAAACTCCAAATTGCCAGCCAATAATCATTTCTATGGATTAAGCATATCAAGGGGAGTAACTTTATACCTTGGCTCGACGATCAATTCCACCTTTAAAGCCCTCAAACGAAGCTTTCTATCTCTTGAAAACCTAGAAATTTTTAGTTTCAAAATCAAAGAAATTGGAATGGATTCACGTTGGGTTTTCGAGGATAACACAAAGAGAAGGTAGGAGAGTATTTTGGGTGTAATTAACAGAGCTGTGACGGCCGGAATTGGCCGGAAAAGACCACGAACAGCCACTGTTTGAAGCTGTCAGATTTTGGGCTGAGTTTGGCTTGAATTTTGGCTTAATTTTTCTTAGATTGGGGGCTGGAAACTGGTATAGATGTGTAGAGGGGTGAAATACGAAGAGAATGGGACAAATTTCGTGGCCAGAGACGGTCGGATGTGGCCAGAATCGTCGTCGCAAGCCACAGAGGACGTGACTGTTTTCTGAACAGAGGAGAGAGAAAGAGAGGCTGCACAGGAGGGAGGAGAGAGAGAGGTTTCCGGTTTTTAAATTTGACTTCGCAAAAATTACAATTGTGCCACTGAACTTCTTTTGATCGTAACTCCTTCGTTACAACTCCGATTTGAGCCCACTACGTGTCTACGAACTCATCTCGACGTGCTCTACACAACGGTACAACTGAAATTCCCAGATTTCTTCCCGAAAAAAAAGTCAACTTTTAAATCATTAAAATATTCCCGAAGTAAAATTGTCTTTTACTTGAATAAATTAATAATTAAATATTAAATTAGGATCGGGTTATTATACATAGTCCAAGGAATAAAGAAGTGGATATTAGAGCTATGTAATGAGATTCCATACATGGAGACTTCTCATCATCCTTAAATCCTGAATATGTTCCTGGTCATAGCAGGAATATTGATTGAGCGTCAATATTCCGGAAAGACTAGTACACACAATATTGTCTCTATATTTAGGAAATGGCAAGATCTCAAGTTATTAGGTGTGGAGACACATCGATATGTGTGTAGGTGCTTGTAGAAGAACAAGTACATTGAACGCGATCCAATACATGAGTTACAACATGGAAGTCTTTACCCACATGTCAAGCTAGAACTCATAAATTGCAACGGTGCAAACTAATCCTTAGACCTAAGGCATCATAGATGTTTTGTGGCTATGTTGTTAATCTTTGAGGGCACTATATGGTCATGTTGAATTAGACATAGCTTAAAAGTGCTCATCAGGATTCTCAATAGAGTCATGGAAGCAAATGAATGTACAACAAGGAATCTCTACTCTCAGTAAAATAGAGAGAGAATACTCCAAGATATGATTGGTCAAATCTCTGCACAAAGTAGTGGATAAGACTTGAAAGAAGAAGCCTTCAAATCTTACCAGGATAATTATATAAAAGGAATGATTCACATTAGGATATTGACAATCGGATTCCATGATCTAATGATGTGAATAAGGAGTATTGACATAAGAGAGAGATTCAATTGCACGGTCATTCCAATTTGAATAGGTTCTTTCACAATGTCTCATTTAGCTCGGATAACCATGACTTGCTATTAGGAGACAACCATGGTTTGTTGATGTCCTAAAAGGTTTCAATTAACCTTTATTAATGGGAAGAATTAAATTTTGGAATATAATTCGTATATCATCTCTGAGGAGTTGAGTCAACCCACTACCTTTGCTAAAGGGAACTTATGGATATGCATACCCAAAGAATGTGATTAGAGGTACAAATGAGGAGACACAAGTCAATGGTTGATCATCAAATGTCAAAGTCAACGGTCAAAAGTCAACATGTTGATCAGAGCAATTGACCAAAGTCAAATAGTTTGGCCGGGTCAATTAAGTAAGACTATAATTATAATTTAATAGTTAAATTATAATTAAAAGATTAATTATGGAATTAATATTGACGTATAGAAATATTGGAATGGACTTTTAAATATGATTTAAAAGGAAAGGGACAAAATAGCCCAAAAATTTGGCCCAAGGAATAAGTGGCATAAGATGACATGACCCACGGACCAAATGGGGCCCCAAATACTCAACCAATTGCCTTTTGTGTTGTCCTATATAAGTTAAGTGTTAGAGAAAACCTAGCTTGGGTTTTTGGTTTCCTACTTTGGTTGATGAGTGATCATCTTTGTATCTCATCTTCCACAAACCAAAAATTGGTCCAATCAAGAAGTAGACTAGCATCCACACTTCTTGATTGCCTTCTCTTCATCTCTAGGAGCATTTGGCGTGGTGAGGTAGAGAACTCCAATCTTGGAGGCTTAAGGTGAAGGAGTCAAAATCAAGATAAAGAAAAGGTCTTTCCAACAAAAGTATTCATTCTTAAGAAATCAAGAAATGGTCATTAAGGGTAAAGATCTATTCCCTTTTTCTTTTTTCTATTTGTGTTCAAAGAGACTAGGCTAAGATACTTGGTTTAAAATGAAAGAGGTTTAGCTCAACTAGTATAAACAAAATGAATCCACCATTTAGAATGTTTTTGTTGTATAGGTTGTTGCTAAAGTTCATTTCTCAAGCATTAGATGCATGTTTCCTTCAAGTGGTATCAAGAGCCAAGATCTAGTCTCTTTGAGTCTTTCATTATGGTTATTGGTTTTAATATGGGCTTGTTTTCAAACTTATGTGATATGTGTTAGACTTTCCTTTTCATGTCACTCATTCATAGGATATGGGATATAGGTAGGAGTATGAAAAGAAAAATCAAAAGATAACACCACATGGGGGTGGCGGCAAGGAGGGCCTCTTGGGTCTTGTGTGTGTCCATATGTGAAATGTTTACATGGTTGTGTTAGTCTTGAAATTCTAAGCATGGATATGATTTTTGCATGAATTTAGGATTTTTGTGTGATTTATGAAGAGTCATAAAGTTTTGAAAAAGGTTCTTGAAATATTCTTGGTGTTCATGATATGTTCATAGGAGTTCTTGTCAAGCATGCTTTTTGGTCTTATTTGATACTTGATATTTGTATGTTGAATGTGAGTCAAAAATATTTTATGACATCCTATGACATTTTCATATAGTATATAGTTAACCAATGAAAATGAAGATGCTTTTTGGGTACAAAAGATGGTACCACCTTGTGCTCCCAAAATCACACCATCTTTTTCAAAATATCAACACACACACACTCTCCTACATGGCCAGCCCCACCCTAGGATCCCTTTTTGGGTCCTCATGCAATTTTTGTAAATTAGGGGCTTGCAATTGCTGGAAAATTACAGTTTTGCCCAAAACTTTAATTAATTGCGGTTTTGCCCCATTTCACTAAATGACAAAGTGTTTTCATCCTTTTGTGAAAGTTGTTTATTTGTTTGAAATAAATGTTTCATTGAAATTAAGCTCATATTATCCAATACCAAATTTTAGAATTAGATTATATGTTAATTACCTAATGAGATTAAATAATCAAAGAGATGATTATGGACTTATGAACACAAATACATGACACAATGTGATTGGCTGATTATTCATTAGATAAATGGAATAGGTTTGATTTATTGGTTTGTATATTAAATAGGGGCTTGCATGCCTCTTCTCTCTCTTAATCTCAAATGTAATTTTCTTAAAGTCCATTGGGCTTTAAGTTCTCTATTCTCAAATAGTTATAGGAAAGAAGGAAGATCAAGAAAATGAATAATCAAGTCAAGATTACTTGTATTATTTATGGGTCCAATGCCCAATAACAACCATGAATGTTTTAAGTAGTTAAGACACGTAATAAAATCAACCTCCTTCCAAAGGCCTCAGATCCAACATCTTGGCTAGATGTTAGATCGAAATCAAGTCCATAATCATCTATAAGCCAATAGATGACTATTTATCTATATTTCAGGAAATGCAAAGGCTTTTCGTTAGTAGTAATGCATATTCCCAAATTTCAAATAAAAGAGTTTTATGAAATTGATTTGATTTGAAAAGCAAATAGTGGGAGCATTGTACAACTACTAATATGATTTAGAATAATAGTTGTCCTAGGCCAAATAGTTTAATTGGATTAAACATGTTTATGAAGAGACCTTAAAACCCTCAATGAACTAAATTAAGTAGAAAAACGATACACTTTTTGAAAGCCTAGTCGTGGCCTTCCACTATGGTGAATTCCGTATAGGCTTGACCCTTGTGAAGGCTTTGCCTCAGATATGGGGCGCTGACAGCAAGATGTTCTTGCTTAGGAAGAATTCATTTATACATTGGATGTTGCAAGGATAGGCTCAAACATGGACCAACATTCTATTATGATGAGGTTCATGATTGTATCACTATACTTTGCAAGAATGGTGGGCTAATACTTAACTAGAACAATGGTGCCTCGTGATAATATTCGAGGATATACATTTGCTAGAGGCTAAATTATATGGGAACTCACATCATGATGTGAATGAGTAGAGGACTCTCTCTTTATTATTTGTGTTATCCCTAAATCCTATTATGGTGTGGTGATCCAAATTATGGGGAGCCTCCCATCCCGCTAAGAGACATCTTACAGAAGTCTCTCATATTCCATTTTTGAGGGATTATGGAAATCGTTTAAAATAGAGGGAGGAGCCATAGAGTTTAAAGACCCTAAATCTATGGCCTTAACCAAAACAATCTAATTTTATTTTTGTTATGTTTGTAGATACTTCTATAGAACCCCATTCATAGCACATTACACAAAGCAAGCCTCAAATGAACCATATAATGTCAAAAGGGATTAGCTTCTGTTGAGCTTATTCTTAAAAACTAAAATGAGTTATTAAAAATAGCAACTTTAATTCTCGCAAGTGCATGAACCGTTTATAGTATAGCTTATGTAAATACGAAATTGATCCCATGGAGAATGGTAACTTGGTTCCAAGTTAAATTACTTAGAACGCAACAAAACAGACAAACAAGGAAAGAAAAAAACTAACAAATGGCAAGGTCTATGACTGAATCCTAACACCACACACGCACTCGAAATGGGGGGTTTTGTTGTTGAAATGAAAACAAGAAAGTGAAATGCAAGTGCTAGAAAAGTAAACACTGACAACAATCAACAAGTTGTGAAATAATGATTGAGAGGTGTTAGAGCCTTGGAATCCACCACTAGTTTTCCTATCCAAGTTATGAATACATAGAAATTGACTCAAGCTCATCAACAATAGATTATCGCAAACATGCCTGTGGTATCTAGGTCAGGATGCATGATTCTCGTAAGGCATGTGATTGTGCATGGTATCTACACAACACGTGATCTCTAATATGCAACCTAAGCATCGCATCTACTTAGAATAAAGCATACGATAGTCATTAAGCTCCTTCAGAATATGAAAATCACACAAGTCCTAGAACATTGTATTTGTCCTAGTCAACCTATGGTTATTAACCCCTTGAATGATTCTTAGGAGAGTAGAATTGGTGAATCTAAACCCCTTCCCAACATGTGCTAGATGCATAAAATCCAAGTTAGCTCCTCCATGAAAACATACATCGAGCACATAATAAAGTGGAGGTTAACAACTTGATAATGACAGCAAGGAAATCAATTAACTATGAAATCATCCATAACATTGAATATTCATCACTAGGGCTTCATCCTAAGCCCTAACTAAATGGATTAGTTAGACATAACTACGAATACATAAAATAAGAAATATAGATAGAATAAAGAGAAGAGAAGAACTAGTTGGTGGTAGCATGATAGTTCCCAGGATAGCTCCAAGCTCTCCCTTCTTTGCAACTAGCTCTCTTCTCTCTTTGTTGTGAATGACGGAATCTGAATGTGTGTATGAGTAATGGATGAAATGAATGTATCTCCCCCTTGAATGAGTGTGCAGCTCTTTATTTATAGAGTGCTAAATTCATCCTCCTTTTTGGCTGGTGAAGCACACCTCTCTCATCTGCTGCCCAACTGCCTTAGTTGCCCAATAAATGCCAACTGCTTTAGTTGCCCAATAAATGCTTTTGTTGGACTATTCTTGGTCTCTTCATGGCAATCTTGACTTTTGTTCATCTTTCTAAGTTCCAAAGGTGATTTGTCTCCCATGTGTGGCTGCTCTTAAGTGTAGCACATGGGCTCCAGGGATGTAGCCACATTAAATGTGATGGCAGCCAACTACGACTTTTCTATGAACTTGGTTAGATCTTTGAGGTGCTGAGGGCTCCAGATTTATCTAATGGGGCTGAAATTTGGATATGTTATAGTAGACACCCATTGGGACAACGTCTATAAAGGATGTCTCCTTATCCAAACTGTGTAGATTGCTGAAATAAGGCTTGCAAATGACCTACGAAACTGGACTGACAAGGAGTGTGGCCCAAATTGCGTATGTCTTTAAGCTCATATTCCTCTCATCCCAATCAGCCCATAACATGCATGGATTGCATCAAATGTGATCTCTTGCTATCTTAACCTACAAAACATACAAATAGAGGCAAGTGACTCCAAATAAAGAGAAACTAAGCAAAATCACTAAATAAAGAAAGCATGCAAATGTCTGAAATTATGAACTTATCAACTTCCATAAGGATGCTGAAAGGAATAAGAGATGTAATGTACATCTTTCATGCACAAGGAACAAAACTTATGAAGAGAGCAATTTTGTACTTGAGTCAGTAATGGCAGTTGATACTCCCACCTGAATAATGGATTCAGGAGCTAGCAGACATGTTTGCAATACATTGCAAGGTCTAGCAGATCATAGGAAGTTGTTAAAAGCGGAAATTGTGCTGCGTGTCGATAATGGTACCAAAATATCTGCAAAAGCAGTAGGCACTTTCCACCTTAAGCTACCACATGGGGAGACACTTGAACTTAAAGAATGTCTTTATCTTCCAAGTTGCGTAAAGAACCTAGTATCTATTTCATCATTACTGAATGAAGATTACACTATCACATTCAATAGAATGGGATGCTCTTTACAACAAGACAATCGAATCATATGTAAATGTACTATGATTGATGGTCTCTACCAAATTCAAATTGTGGAAAATAGCAACTGTTTGATTGAGATGCTAGGACCTAAGAGGCCTAGAGAAGAACTCAATCTGACTCAAGTTTGACACCTAAAGTTAGGACACATTGGCCAAGATAGGATCCAAAGGATGGTCAAACAAGGATACCTTGAATCTTTGGGTTCAGTCCCTATGTCCACCTACTAATCTTGTCTTCAAGGGGTGGCTTTTCTTACTTCATCACGTTCACCGATGATTAGTCTCAGTTGGGCTATGTATACCTAATAAAGTACAAGTCCAAGGCCTTTGAAAAGTTCAACGAATTAAAGAACGAAGTTGAAAAGCAAACAAGAAAGAGTATCAAGATTCTAAGATCATATCGAGGAGGAGAATACTTGAGTACTGAGTTTCTTGAGTATCTCAAGAAACATGGCATCCTATCTCAGTGGACTCCACCTGGAACTCCACAACTTAACGGTGTCTCCAAAAGGAGAAACCGAACATTGAATGACATGGTCCGATCAATGATGAGTTATACTAACTTGCCAGTATCGTTTTAGGGATATGCACTTCAAACTGCAGCATACATACTGAATAGAGTACCTTCCAAACACGTGCCCAAAACACCATATGAAATGTGGTTTGGGAGGAAGACAAGTCTTAATCATCTTAAGATATGGGGTTGTCCGGCTTATGTCAAGAAGCATGATATTAACAAGCTAGACGCTATATCAGAAATGTGTAGATTCATTGGATATCCAAAGGAAACTTTAGGATACTACTTCTCCCATCCAAACGAACAAAAGGTGTTTGTTGCAAGATCTAAAAGATTTCTTGAAATTGATTTTGCATTGGATGGCACCTGTGTGCAAAAGGTTGAGCTCAAGGAAGAGTCTGGAGAGCCTCATGAACCTGAAGTAGAGTTTGATCTAGTCGACAATCCGGTCCCTTTACCCATACTCACCCAACCTCCACGTAGGTCTGAAAGGACTAGTAAAGCACCTGATAGATATCTGGGCTTACACCATGTTCTTCTCATGGGAGATGACATAGAAGATCCTGAAACCTACATGAAGACAATGTTGGACATTGACTCAAAGAAATGGCAGGAAGCCATGAAGTCTGAGATGGATTCTATGTACCCCAACCAAGTCTGGACTTTAGTTGACCCTCCTAAAGGTACTATACCAATAGGAAAAAAATGGGTCTTCAAGAGGAAGAGGGGCTCAGATGGCAAGGTGGAGACCTACAAAGCTAGATTAGTAGCTAAAGGCTACATACAAAGAGAGGGAATTGACTATAAAGAAACTTTCTCTTAGTAGCATGTTATAATTATGAGATATGGCGGATGGATGTGTGTGGGAGCAAATTTCCTCACACGGGAATATTCGCCTAAAGATTTCTTCGTCTTCTTCACACCTCTCTCTCCCTGCAAAACAGATCGGAGTAAAAGGACCACACCCGGGGGGTGTTGGCCAAAGGCCTTCCAATGCCTAAGTTAGGTTGGGTATTTCAAGGAAAATCAGGTGGCCGGAGCCATGTGTGGAGGCCGGAGCCTTGTGTGAGGGAGAGAAAGAAGATAGTGGCTAGGGTTTGTGAGAGGTAATTTCTGCAGAGTTTCAGTAGGAATTTCGACGTACCTTAACCCTTGTGTGTAGCTAGGTATTTATAGGAGCCTCAGAGACTAGGGTTTCAGAGGAATAATTTCGTAGATGGAAATGAATTATTCCTCCCCGATTAGGTGAGATTTGATTAATTAGGGATTTGATTTATTTGATTTAAATCAAATCCCTAATTAGGGTAGGAATCAAATCAATTCCCATTTTAATTAGGTAATTACCAATTTAATTGGGTAACTCTCAATTAAATTGAGTAACTCCCAATTAGGTCAAATAATCCCTAAATGGAAGGAATTATTTGACCTAGGGTGATTTAATTCGGTTCCCACAAATGCCCCCCAGCTTCTGCATGGCACGTGGTGGCATGTAGGAGATGTGAATTATCTGTTGGGCTGTCCAACTTCAACTGGGCTTCCTTCTGTGACTTGGGCTCTTGAGTTGAGGAGGTATTTGACTTGCTAATCTTTTGACAATATGAGTCAAGGTGATCATGTGTGGCACACGAACGTGCTGGAAGTCATCGGCAGATGGGAAGGGGAGGTCGGCGACGGTCCGCTCGTTCCTCTCACCTACTGTGATGGTATGTTGTACCCCTTTGATCTGCCATAGTCTTTCTGAAACTTTACTGTGTATCTGACTGACTTCCGTCTTCTACTTGTAGAGAATGATATCTGCAAGAAGCTCGATCTCGGCCCGAACATGACCAAGGTTCTGTGAATGGAGCTGGTTGTTGAACGAACATCGGAAGAAGGTTGGTGGTCTGCCCCCTGCTGAAGATGTTGGAAGATAGAAGCTGTATGGCTCGAACCTAAATGGTCTGCTAGTTGAGCAGGAGGAGTCCTCGACCAAAATTCCTCCTCCTGCCACGAGCAAGTCTTCCTCAAGGGCTGTCTCGTGTGCTGAGAAGACCCCATAGGAGTGGCTCCTTCTTCATCTGCCGGGATCAAGCACCTCGCTAGTGTGAACAACAAAAAGGTGAATGGCATGCAAGAGGTACGGATATTATGCTCAAGTCTCTGCCTGAACTACCCAAAACCCATGATCTGCCATATAAAGAGGCTGCAGAGAAGCAGGGTTTGGGTCGCCTGCTCCGATCCGGGGATCAAACTGAGAGGACTGTGCCTTTGTTCAGCAGTCATGACTCGTCTGCAAAGCCACGAACAGTCAAGCGTGGAGCTGATTCAATGTTGCAAGTTGCAGCCAAGAGAGGTAAAGAGTCGTTTGCTCGAGCAAAAAGTCCTTCAATTGAGGTAAGCTCTGCTGGTCAGGTTTGACACTCATGTTGAAGCCACGGAGGCATCCAAGCATGAAATTGCTGCTAATGCATACAAGCTGGGATACTTGGACTGCAGGAACGGTGCTCCTCCTTGTTGCCCTCTCTAACATGAAGATGGTAAGCAGCTCTATCTTGACTTGCCCCTTGCTCAAAGTGAGCAGTTCAATGTTGTGGATGTAGAAGCAGGTAGCTGATGAAGTTGCAATGGAGGAAGACAATGCCCAAGGTGGAACAGTTGACGAGGTTAGGGCAGAAGCGGAGAAGCAAGCAGTGGAGGCCGCTGAGCGGATGGCGCCGGTTGAGCGGAGTGATGCTGAGGCAGTTGAGGACGTGATCAGCTGAGGGTCGTCTGCCAAAGTCCCCTAGTAGATGTAGTTCATTTTTGTTGTTTTTTGAACTTTGTAATTTCTTTTCAATAAGTGGTCTTTAGTTGACCACCTTATTTCTTGTTGAACTTGGCTGGTTAGCCGCTTTGCTATGGAATTTTCAGTTATCTTTCAAACTTCAATTCTCATTGTATCTTGTAAGTGTATGCTCGAAGACATAGCGCTTGAAAGAGACTCCATTGAGTTTGTACTCGAGAAATAGCTTGCCTACAATGGAGGTAAGGCTTGTAGCCTATGTGCGTATGTCGGGGACATAGCGCTTGAAAAAGGCTCCATTGAGTTTGTACTCGAGAAGTAGCTTGCCTGCAATGGAGGTAAGGCTTTTCGCCTACAAGCGTATGTCGGGGACATAGCGCTCGAAAATCCATGAAGTTTGTACTCGAGAAGTAGCTTGCCTTCAGTGGAGGTGAGGCTTGTCGCCTGTAGGCGTATGTCGGAGACATAGTGCTTGAAAGAGACTCCATTGAGTTTGTACTCGAGAAGTAGCTTAACTGCAATGGAGGTAAGGCTTGTCGCCTACGAGCATATTTCGGGGACATAGCGCTTGAAAAGACTCCATGAAGTTTGTACTCAAGAAGTAACTTGCCTTCAGTGGAGGTGGGGCTTGTCATCTACGAGTGTATGTCAGTGACATAACACTCGAAAAGTGCTCCATTGAGTTCGTGCTTCGAGGAGCAGCTTGTCTGCAATGGAGGTTCCTTTGAGTTCGTGCTTTGAGGAGCAGCTTGTACGCAATGGAGGTGGGGCTTATTGCCTGCGAGCGTATGTTGGGGTCATAACACTCGAAAAATTTTCCATTGAGTTCGTGCTCCGAGAGGCAGCTTGTCTGCAATGAAGGTGGGGCTTGTCGCCTGCGAGCGTATGTCGGGGACATAACACTCGAAAAATTCTCCATTGAGTTCGTGTTTCGAGGAGCAGCTTGTCTGCAATGGAGGTCCATTGAGTTCGTGCTTCGAGGAGCAGCTTGTTTGCAATAGAGGCAAGGCTGGTTGCCTGCATGTGTATGTTTGTGGGACATAATGCTCGAAAAAGAATATTCGTTGAAAAGCTTGCTCTTGTATTGATGTCGGTGTGACTACATCGCTTTATTGAATAAAAGAAATGGACAACATAGATAACATCGAAAGTAGTTTGTCTTCAATAGAAGTAAGGGAGGCCTGTCGCCTGCTAGGAGCCCAGCTGGTCAGCGAAGGGCTTCATGGATAGTATCTCCGAAGGTGGTGTGCATTCCATTGTCTTGGAATTTCCTTTCCTTCTAAAGTGTCGAGGGTATAACTTCCTCTGCCCCCAGGTCAGCTGATCACGTAGAGGCCTTCCCAGTTGGGCTTCATCTTCCGTGACCCTTACCTTAATGCTGTGATGAAACTCTTTCTGAGCACAAGGTCCCTAGGTCGAAACTGTCTGATCTTAGCCTTCTTATTGTAGTAGGACGTCAGCTGCTGCTGGTAGGCTGCCACTCGAACAATGGCCTTTTCCCGTTCTCCTTCAAGCAGATCAAGGTTGACTTTCATCTGCTTGCAGTTTTGGTCAAGACTGCCCACCTCAATGCTCATGGAAGGGACTGTGATGTGTGGGGGGATGATTGCTTCTGTCCCATAGGCTAGAGAAAATGATGTCTCACCGGTTGATCTCCTTTTGGTTGTGCGATAAGCCCACAGGACTCCTGGTAACTCATAGACCCATTTTCCTTTTGCACCTTCCAGTCTTTTCTTCAAGCAATCCAGCACGATCTTGTTGGATGCTTCTGCTTGGCCATTACCTTGCGGGTATCTGGGGGTAGACAAGTGCTGGCAGGGTTGACATGGAGTCAGTGGCAGATGATGTTCGAGTCGATGCCAGGCATGTCAGATGGCGACCATGCGAACATGTCTTCGTTCCTTTGGAGGAAGGTGGTCAGCTCCACCTTCTCATCTAGGCTTAGGCACGAGCCGATCCGTGCTTTTTTGTCTGGCTGGTCAGGATCGAGGGGTACTAACTTAATGTCTTCCTCAGGCTTCCAACCTTGTTCAAGGAAGCCTTCCGGGCGAATTCCTTCTTCTCGATCCTTCTCGTCTGGCTTCTGGCGCGAGCCGATCTGCGCTTCTTTGTCTGGCGAGCCAGGATCAGGGGGTATTAACTCAATGTCATCCTCAGGCTTCCAACCCTTTTCAGAGGAGTCTTCCGGGCGGATTCCCTCACCTTGATCCTGGCTCCTTAATTGCTATTTTGAGGCAGCAACTCCCTTCCCGTTCGGGCTTGCTTGTCTGCTGGGAGTGTTTCCTGCCACGTTAGTAGCCTGCATTACTGGTGTGAACTGCAGCTGTTTGCTCTTCTTGAGCCATTGGGCTGTGCATCTCCTTGCCATGGCTTGGTCACTATTGATGCCCAATACCACCTCCTGGGATGGGGTAGCGGATCTTTTGGTGTAAAGCAGATGTGATGGCTTCGATCTTGCTGATCCATGGTCGGCCCAAAATCCCGTTGTAGGGAGAGACCTCGTCGATGACTATGAAGGTTTGTGAGCAGACCACTGGGGGTGAGTGGACGTCTAGGTCAATTGTTCCAATAGTGATTGACGTGGCCCCATTGAAGCCGGTGAGTGATCTAGTAAGTTTGCTGATCTTGGGCTCCAATCCCATCTGTTGGATAACAGATAGTTGTAGGATATTGGTTGCGCTGCCCTCGTCCACATGAACTCGCTCAATCACAGCTTGTTCAATTTGGATGCAGATTACTAAGGCGTCATTGTGCGACAGATCAAGCCCGATCAAGTCCTTCTTCTGAAAGCCGATGATGGGTGTATCTGCAATGACTGGTACGCCCGTTGTGACTTGGGAGATATAAGTCGCCTGCGCGATCTTTCTCTTACGCTCCTTGGTGGTCAGCCCAGACTCCTGGGAGTCAGCTAGAATGGTGTTGATCCGTATGACCTTTTGAGGAGGTTCTTTGGCAGTCGCATCACGATCCTCAATCTGCTGGATGGCCTTTTTTGCGACGAATTCCGTGCAATGACGTTCCCTGACAAGCTCCTCAAGGTGCCTTTTCCAAGCATTGCAGTTGTTGGTGTAATGACCATGCTCTTCGTGGAATGCGCAGTATTTACTTGGGTCCCTCCTAGACGGGTCTCCCCTCAGGGGTGGAGGTCTCCTCACCCACGGCTTGTCCTTCACTTGTGCTAGGATTTGGTGGATGGAGATGGTAAACTCAGTGTAGGTTCCTGCTTCTGAGCCTCCCTCTTGGGGCCGCGATCTGCGCTTGTCTCGAGCTTTGTTCTCGAACTTGTTGCTCTTTTGGCTCGCCTGCTTGGCTGGGTGATCAGCTTGCTTGCTGGCTTTCTTCGCAGCAATACGATCATCGTCCCAAAGTGCATTGCGCTCTACTGTCGCGAAGACCTCTGCCAAGGTTTGGCTTGGAGTTATGGCCAGCTCACGATACAGCTCATGTTCGGTTGGCAAGCCCTTCTTGAAAGCTGAGGATGCAATTTGGTCATTGCATCCTATGATGTTCGCCTTCTCAGCCTTGAACCGTCTGAGGTAGTCTCGAAGAGACTCATCTGGTTTCTTGTGTAGGTTGAACAAGTGGTCTGCATGCTTTCTGACCGTCTTATAGGTGGTGTACTCCTTTGTGAAGATGAGGGCGAACTCCTTGAAGTTGCCTATCGAAGCGAACGGTAGAGTGTGGAACCAATCTTGAGCTGCTCCTCGCAAAGTCATCACGAACACTTTGCACATCAAGGCATCGTCTGCCTTGTACAGGATCATGGCACTCTTAAAGTGCCTTAAATGGCTCTCAGGGTCAGAGTCTCCCTTAAACGGAGTGATGGATGGCGTTGTGAACCGCTTCGGCGGTGCAGCTCGTTCCACCTCGTCTGTAAAGGGTGACCAGTCGACTTGAGCAATTTCCTTGTGCAGGGCCTCATCCGTGCTTCCTTTAAGTTGGAGACTTTGTAGTCGGTCATTCACTAACTTCTCGACATCTTCTGCCCGCAGGGGTAGTGGTTCGGGTCGATGTCTTCGATGTCTCAAGCACCGTTGGTTAACTTCCTCCTCAGTTCCCAAGGGTTGATCTCCTTAGTTGTCCTGCCCATGGGGCAGGTTAGGAGATTGAGCTTGTGAGGAGTCCTCTACGGCTTGCTGCCGTGTGTTGGTCCTCGAGCGGGCTGGTGAGTGTCGATCATTGCGCTCGTCACGTGATTGTTCACGAACTCGAGCTCCTTGTGAGCCCAGCCTGGATTGGTTACTTCCTTGTGGGCCCAAGCGAGCATGGACATTGGACTGTGGGCCAAGCCTTTCGCGTACACTGGTCCTTAGACCTAACCTCGAACGGATCGTTGATCGGCTCAGAGTACGACTTGCAGATGTCTGTGTCTCACCAACACGATCTTGTTCTCTCCCCTGCCCGCATGCCCTTGCCTAACCAGCTTGGGACCTCTCGAACTGCTCGCCGACATGCTCATGTGTCATCCTCTCCTCGTCACGAGGTCTAAGGTTAGGGCCTTGGTTCAAGTTGATCTGCTTGAGTAGCTGGCCAATCAGGTTGTTTTGATCGTCGACTCTTTGTGTGAGCTGATCAACCCCTGAGTTAAGGTCCACCTTACCAGAGGTGTGCATCAGGCGCAATGGCACATGGGCTAGGGCTCCATTAGACACGTACACAAATGCATACGTCAAGTGTGGTGGCAGAGGAGGGAGAGGATGGATCTGCTCCAAGACTGGGGAGGTGTCAAAGTAGCCGTAGGGCTGTGTAGCAAACCCGGCAGTTGAGTGGTATGGCTGCTGATGTGTTCCGACAGTAGGAGGGCGCGGCAGAGCAACTCCGCCCATTGGCGCTTGTGGCTGCAAGGCTGTGCAGGTCACAGGATCACGTTGTGGCTGTTCTGCAATTCCAGCAGTTGTCTGCGGCGGCTGCTCTGCAATTTCGGTAGTTGGAGGTTGCTGTGAAGCGCTTGGAGGCGGACGCAAGGTGTTGGCAGCCACGATTCTGTGAGGTTGCAAAGAGGCTTCCACCACGAAACCATGAGACAGACCCGTCGTGGTGGTGTTACTCTTCGAACATCTTGTATCAACCATGGTTGATTGGAAAAAGTTGTGGAAAATGAATTTGGAGCACGCTTTGAGTATAATTTCGCGCTCTCAACAAAAGCACCAATTTGTGGGAGCAAATTTCCTCCCACGGGAATATTCGCCTAAAGATTCCTTCATCTTCTTCACACCTCTCTCTCCCTGCAAAACAGATCAAAGTAAAAGGACCACACCCGGGGGGTGTTGGCCAAAGGCCCTCCAATGCCTAAGTTAGGTTGGGTATTTCAAGGAAAACTGGGTGGCTGGAGCCGTGTGTGGAGGCTGGAGCCTTGTGTGAGGGAGAGAAAGAAAATGGTGGCTAGGGTTTGTGAGAGATAATTTCTGCAGAGTTTCAGTAGGAATTTAGACGTACCTTAACCCTTGTGTGTAGCTAGGTATTTATAGGAGCCTCAGAGGCTAGGATTTCAGAGGAATAATTCCGTAGATGGAAATGAATTATTCCTCCCCGATTAGGTGAGATTTGATTAATTAGGGATTTGATTTATTTGATTTAAATCAAATCCCTAATTAGGGTAGGAATCAAATCAATTCCCATTTTAATTAGGTAATTGCCAACTCCCAATTAAATTGAGTAACTCCCAATTAGGTCAAATAATCCCCAAATGGAAGGAATTATTTGACCTAGGGTGATTTAATTCGGTTCCCACAATGTGAAAATGGCTTTTCTGAATGGCCACCTTTAGGAAGAAATCTACATGAAGAGAAGAAAGTATGCAAACTTCAAAGGTCCATTTATGGACTGAAGCAGGCTTCAAGGAGTTGGAAAATTCACTTTGATGAGTGCAAAGTGAAACAACATATTGTCACCTATGTTGACTCCATAACCCCTCAAATTCATACCAATATCGATCATGTTTAAAATATGCACCCTAACACATCCATTTCCAGCATATCTCATGTCTGTCAGTTTGTTAATCAGGGATCCCATCTCAGCTTTCTCGAATTCCTTAAATTTCAGGCTAATCAACTCCAGGAATTCCTTAGCTTTGTTGGAAGGTGGAATACCTCCTCTCACAGTTGGTGACATGGACTTGAGCATGATCAAAATAGCCATCCAATTTGCCTTTTTCCATTTGGCAAAGTGAGCCTTTTCCTCAGTAGTTGCTCCTTCAGCAGGCTTTTTTTGGAGCTTGCTCTCTTATAGCCAAGTCATAGTCTAGAAATTCCAGAGCCATCTCAAGATCCTTTTTCCATTTCTTATAGTTTGATCCATTTAGGGTTTCAATTGTGTTAAGGTTGGTAGCAAAAACTATAAGAGTTTATTGAAACAATCAAATGTATAAATCAAAATTGTCCCCAAATAGTGCGTACATTATCAATTCATGCCTGGGGGCTAAGAATTGAACATGTTTTAGTGATCACCAAAACATTTGATACATGAATTTCTTTCACAGGATGATTTCTCACATCTTTGGATTGAAAGCAATCACATCTTTTCATATACCCCATATTTTGCATCACACCGCAGTGAATCACCATAACCATGATTACCAACATCTATGGACAGAAGGCAATCAAGATTACGATGGTCTTTCTTGAATCCGAGATTCCTTAATCAACCAAACTGTTGTGGCTTGCTTGGTTGATCCAAGATTTCTTGGATTCTTGATCGTGAAGCTTTCAAGCATGGATGACAAGAGCCAAATATATGAAACATGCTTAATAGATCTATATAAATAGAAGAGTGAAAATAGACACATACTAGTAAAACTTGAATTCAGATTACTGAAAACATAATTATGTGCCATTTCAATTATTAAGACTTTTGTTAACATGCTTGGTTAAATTGCTTTTAGGTTCTAAAACATGCAACCTAAGCTCTGATACCACATGTAAACCAAATAGATTGCACATAAGAGAACACTACCTTGTTCTGTAGCCATTGGAATGATTGAAAAATCAACTTGACACACAACACTTCTCCTCAATATCAATTTATGTATACTCTCTCACAGATGGGGTATGAGCTCTCTAGAGTGGGGTGATTCGATATAAGCAGGGACTATGTATTTATATGCATTAGTCGGAACTCCTTGCCCATCAAGGAGTCCTCAACCTCTCCTCATTACATTAGAATTAGGAGTTCTAATCCACTATGAATTAGGAAAGCGGCCTTGGACTTAAACTGAAACACTTCTCTCCAAGATTTACAAGTCCAGTTATAATCAAATTCCTAGTCTCCACATCGATTTGGAACTTTATGTTGATTAGCAGACCACTTGAGTGAGATTTAAGACATAAAAATATTACATGAATTCCATTGCACTTCTCAAAACTGGTGAGTTAGGATTCTAGCTTGGCAATAAACAAGACTCACACAAACTTACTTGGGTAATGCATGCCAAGTGTTTGTGAAAATGTCTCATAGTAGCTTGTGGGATGTTCTTTGAACTTTTGAAATGTTTCTCTTAGAATATGAGTTGCAAATTTTGACACATGAAAACAGACTTCTCAATGTTTGTGTTGGAACTAGTCTTGTGCCATTTGAAGGAAAAATGAATTTTTGGTGCAATTTCAAAGGGCTAAGCTGCTAGAATTGTGCAGTTTCTAGTTCATGGCATGTTTCGGGAATCTGTTTGACATACTTCCCTAGCTCTAAATGCAATGAAATTTTGGAAAAATGAAGCTTGATATGTCTAGTTCTAATTTGGAAAGATTGGGATTTGTTGGTTGTAAGCTTGATTTCTAGTTATTTTCCAAAGGTGGGATTTTCTAGCTAGAATGGTTGGAAAGCTTGTGTATAAGTTTTGTTTTGCATGTTGCTTTTGTTTAAGAATTTAGCATGTCCTTTCTCTTGGCGTTGAGTGCTGATTTGGGCATTGCTAGGATAGATTGAGTTCTGGAGGTTATGAAGCGCAGACACTGGCAGGATGTTTGAAATCGGGCATGTGCTGGAAGGATGTTTAAAATAGGACAGGTGCTGGAAATACGTTGCTTGTGGAGTAGGTTTTGGGAGAATGTAACTTGGCTTGAAATGATATAGCTTAGACTTGCTCTCAGGATATAGATAATCTAATCAAGATTTAGATTGGTTTGGCATGAGAATGGAATGAAGTTGAGACATAGAATTCCTTGGAATCAAGGTATAGCCTGGTATGACATGAGAAAATTTGAAGTTTCCTGAAATTTATGTGCTAGATTCTTGACTTGTGCTTGAGTTGGTTTTTTCTTTTCTTTTCATGTAATTTGGCTTGATTAATTTGCTCGGCATGTTGTAATTTCCTTGTTGGCATGTTGCAAAGGTCCTGTTTGATCACTTACAGCACGAGGTTGCATGAGTCTGAATGGTAGCATGTTTTAACATGGGTAAGCCCCCCAAAAGGTTGAGGAATCTAAAAGGCATAATGTTTGGCAATGAATTGTGAAATTGATTTTTGACAAAGACTAGGTGCACTGATTATTGATGAAAACTCAAAGGTAGATGGCTTGTTGAGTTGGCAGTACTTGGCTTATTTCAAAAAGGGCAAATAGAAAGATGGTTGTCACCATAATGTGATTGCCTACGCTTGTTGTAATCAAAGAGATGATTTATACTGTCTAGCATAAAAAGGGTGGATGGGTTTGCTTGTTTGGATGGCATGGTGTCCTTCTTTGAATTTACTTGACATGAAGTCCCCAATTCAACTTGTTGGGGTCATCAATTAGTTGTAGAGTTGGGTTATGTTCTCTTTGGCTTACTTGGGGTCGAGAAACAAAGTAAAGGCCTACTTGTTTTTTTTTTTTTTTTGGTTATCCTGCAACTTGCTTAAAAGAAGATCTTTGGAAGAAGCAAACTGAAGATGAGAAGGAAGAGGCGAAGCGACTTGCTAGAAGAGATACATACAGCTTGTTTTCATCAAGATAAGTAACAAACAGTTTGCTTTCCTCCAGAAGGAAAACTGAAATTTACAGCAACTTCTGGATTCTTGTCTCTCTCTTTTGCTTGGCACGAAGCCCCAAGTCATTTGGAGTTTGGCTGTGCAGTTTTCTATGATGGATTTGCCTAAGCCCCCATACGCCTTTCGCAAGATGTTTTGTCTAAGAAGGTATATGTACAACATAAGAGAAAATATTATAAATGCTTTTGCATCTTTCTTTTTTTTAGCAACTGAACAAAGCAAAATCAAAGACAATGCTCTTATCTTTAAATTTTGTTGTAGTGCAGTTGCATGAATACTAATTTTAAAGCTTGTGATTTTTCAGGAGCCACTACAAGACAAATGGCCTAGTCCCCAGTAGAGTCGCCATTTATATTGAGGTCTTTTTCCGTCAGAAGGTTTGTCCAGACTTGTTGATTCTTGGACCACCATAGAGTGGTGAATCAAGCCTTCGTTGCCCCTTTTTCTGAGTTAGGGAGAACTAGGCGTAAAGCATCCCGAGGGAGAAGCAAGTCTCAGGGGAGTACTTTGTTCTTCTTCCAGCAGTTGCGTCTTTTGTGCTGATGTTTTCAACAGCTAGACGAAGAGTTGAAGATGGTGCATTGATGTTGCACAGGCTTGGCATGAAAGTTTGCTTTGGTGAATCAAGATACTACTAGGCATGGCATGAGAGGCTTGTGGCATGGGAGCTAAGAGAAAATGAGCATAAAGAAAGGATTAAGGCTTGAGATTTTGGTTGTTTTCGGTAGCTAGACGAAGAGCATGCGATGTCTGTATTTTCTTACCAAAAAGGTAATGACTATGGTTTCAACTTAGCTTGAGGGGATGGGTGTTTCAGATTTGGGATGGAGCTTTCTGAGAGAGAGAGAGAGAGAGAGAGAGAGATGGAGATAAAGGATGGGTGGCTTGAGTAGATTTCCAGCAGCTTGATGAATGCTTGGTCCTGCTTTTGCATGGTTGAAGATGACTTGATGGTGTTGAACCGAGATTGTGCGAGCTTGGCATGAGAGCTTGGAGTGTGGGAGCTAAAGACCAACAAGTTTAGCAAATGTGAATGCATGTGCTTGGCTTGGTGTGGATAGACTTAAGTTTGGGTGTTGAGAATTTGTTGTTTGTGGCTATGACTATGGTGATTTAAGACTTTCAAGATAAAGATGATGGAAGGAAAAGCTTGGGGCTTGAAGGCTATGGTGTTTATAGCTTGGAAGGGTATGAGGAGGAATGAAAAGCTTGGAGTTATGCTTGGTGAGGCTTTATAGGGAAGATGGAGGATTTCAATGCTAAGAAAGTAGAAGAAATGGTTGTGATAGTTGAGGAATGGCTGCTGGAATGCTTGCAGCAGCTGAATGCAGGAAGGAAGGTGGTCTGATGGTTGCTGGGGTGCTTGAGCAACCAAGAGATTTCGTTGATGGCTCAGGAATGACTGTGATGGTTGCTGGAATGCTTGCAGCAGCTAAAGAAATGGTGAGTTCTCATGGTTGCTAAGAGGCTTGCAGCAATCAAGAGGTGTTGGTTTTGCTTGGGCAATGCCTCCCAATTTCTAAAAGGTGAAGGCTCTCTTTGGTTTCTAATAGGTAAAAGTAATTGTTCGAGCTAGTGTATTTCCAATGGATAAAAAGGGGCATTGAGACATTCTTATTTTCAGCAGGTAAAGTTAGGCATTAGAAAATGATTATTTCCTATGGGTAAAAGGAAGTGTTGGAATTGGCTTGTTTCAAGCAGGTAATAGGGAGCATTGAGACATTCTCATTTCCAGCAGGTAAAGCTAGGCATTGGAAAATGATTATTTCCTATGGGTAAAAGGAAGTTTTTGAAGAATATGTTCACCCACATTGGAGAACTCCAAGTAATGGGCTTAGACTTTGGTGCTCCCAAGTAGCTAGCCCAATGTCTCCATTATCTAAGAGCTTCGGTGGGCCTTTTGGACCTCTGTAACCTTCCACACCACAATCCCTCGTGCAAGCCCTGTAAACCATATGACTTCGGTTCATGTGAGCTTGGTAGGTGATTGACATATGAAAAACGTATTATTGGCTTCACATAGCATGCACACTATTTCTATATTTATTTAATGAATTAATTCACAAAATACAGCTTGGATTAATGCATAACCAACATTATATTTTATATTGGGCTTTAAATTTCTTTAGGCTTCTCATGAATTTTTGGGCCTCAACAATTTTCACAGGACAGAAATTCTAAAGTGTAGTATCTTGTAAACGAAAGCGTCTCGGTTCGAAATCACCTGCATTTGAACCAACATAATCATAGCTCCCTTTAGTATTTAAGTCAAAATTTATAGAGCCCCTCTCAACCTTAAGCTTTGCATCTTTATTTTCTTCTGTATTTCCCTCTTCATAAATCCCAAAAGTTGACCCATTGCTCCTTCTTCTTCTATCCCCCTCATTTATATTCTCCATAAAATTTGATAGAGCCAAATTGAAGTCAGTTAATTCGGCTCCTGTAGCTTCTATAGTAGTAGGCCCCTTCATGTCTAGGGAGAGGCCCTTTTGGGCCTTCTCCAATATGGCTTGCAAGTACTTCCCTTGGGCTTCTATTCTCATCTGCAACTTCTTCTGAACCTATTGGAAAAGTTGTAAAAGATTTTTATTATAAGAAAATGCTAGCATATTATTTGGCCGTTGAGATTTCTGATAGCAAAACAACATACCCCAAGCTGCTCTTGCAATCTATTTTGTACATCAATCTGACACTTGAGTGCCTCAGAAAATGGAAGTGTTCTGTTTTCAGCATTTTCATTCATTACTATCCAAGCGGGCTCGTAAGGAAAATGAGCATAACTGTGAGAGTCCGTTTTTCTTAAATAGTGATTAAACAAAAATAATTATTATATATGTAGTTTTACATAATAAATATTTGTCTGATTCTATTACATATATCATATTCTATTATGTATATGTGTATTACTTATATATATATATATCTTACTTTATTTTCTATATATGTGTATTATATATATATCATTCTATTTGTATATTGACTAGCAAAATGATTCATGAATGGGTAGTTAGTGTTGTGAATTAAATGACTAACTCACTGCCCTTAAAGATCTTGTTGTTGATGGACTTTGGACAAATAACTCAAAGATGGATGAGTCTTACACACACATACAGATATTGACCAAGCACAAATGACACAAGTGTTTATAGAGGTTCAGCAATTTGCCTACATCCTTTTTTGTGATCACCTTGAGAAATTTCACTAATGAAGATAGGTTACAACTTTGGTTTACAAAGGAAACCCCCTTAGATAGAACACTACCCTCACAATCTGTTTCTCTCACACCCTTGCTCAACACCTTGATACACTTAGAGAACACTCTTGCTCTCCCCTTGGTTTTTCTGAACTCTCACAAGAAACTCACACATAGTTTCCAGCTTTTGCCACTACATATATTCAACTTGTTTTCTCATCTTATGATATCTTGCTTCAAACCCCATTACCTACACAGACCAATGGAAATGAGATAAGGCATCATCTTGTCCTCCACGTTCCTTCTTTTAGTCACCACTTAGACTAAATGTCAGATCAAGTAGATAATAAATTCCCACTCAGCCACCTTCCACTTAAACTAGAAAATGGAGAGGGAATTCTTTGAAGTAAATAAACTAATTTGGCAATAAATGCTCTCCCCACTATCCAGCAAGTAGTCAACCTTCTTTCAACTCAGAAGTGACCCATTAAGCCTCTGAAATCTTGTGGAAAGCGATAGCCCTCGAAAAAGTAGTTGAAAACACGTAGGAGAAACGTCACAGCACAACTGGGGCGACCGGTCGCCCGTTCCTGGCCACTGGTCGCTTCTGCACAGAGGCTTCAATTTAGATTCTGTGCCAGGGCGACCGGTTGCAAATGTCTGGCAACCGGTCACTTGTCGACTTCGCTCCAGACTTCGTTTCTGTGTAAAAAACAACCGGTCGCAAATGTCTGGCGACCGGTCGCTTTTAGGCAGATTCAAAACCTTCCTTTAAGCGCCAAAACAACCTTGTATCCTTAGGTGAGCCATTTTTTCCAACAGCTAGGTGTCAACAAGGCATGCTAGTAGCCTTGCCAACTCACCATGAAGATATTAGAATAGGATTGTAGTCACCAACGTGTCTTCCTAGCAATTCTTTTCTTATCTATTGTTAACTTGGAGTGCAAGGCCATATTCATATATTACTTAGAGATTAAGTTCTTGCATGTTGACATTATCATGTACTGTAGCTACCGTCTTCACCACATTATATATAGATCATACCATTCCCTTGTTTTCATTCTCATTTTCAGCCAGGTTGCGAAGCATTTGTAAGTTTCTATGAAGAAAAACATAAAATACACACACACAGAGAGAGAGAGGTGATCAAATTCTTGGAGGAAATATAGGGCTTAGCTTGTATTTTCTTAAATTGGAGCAATGCTTTGGAATCGAGGTAGGGATTTCTTGGGGTGCCTTTACAGGGATTGATCTAATTAAATTTCGTGAGCACTATATTATGCATGATATTTGATTATTATTAATATTTGATGGTTAAGTGTTGTTAATTATCATTATATTATCTTATTAATATTGACACGATCATATGTTATCGATGATGGTTAGAATTCTTGGGTTGATGGAAAAGAGGGTAATGGAAATAGTCTTTTTTGTAGTTGAGTCTAACTCTTGACAGGTACCAGGTCTCAAGGATCCCACAGTGCACATGGTTTTTATTGGGTGATTCGGGATTGGCGAAAGGGAGTCAGACAAGATGACTAACAAAAGGAGAAATTATGGGATGATTGAGATGAGAGTTAGTTCATATAAATGGGCATTCGGGACCAAGTGGTATAAGCATGGTATGGGACGTGCAGGTCTGCTTGTCCAGTTATATGAATTAACAGGAGTAGATGAAGAGCATTTATTCATTCATGTATTATTAATAATGTGATATTTGGCTGTGTGATTGCATGACACTTAATTTAGTTATATCAATCTACTATGGTAAGGTCTCATGTCCCTACTGAGCGGTGGTTGCTCATCCCTCACCATGTTTAATTTTTCAGATGAATTAGTGGGCAGGACAAGGACTAAACCGATTGAAGCTGAATTAGATGAGAGTCATAGAGCTTTATTTATTTATTGTAAAATTGTAAGATTTTGGGATCTATTTTTATAAGAAGAAGTTTATTTTATGCTTCGGCTTCTTTTTATTTATTCTATTTTATTTTATTTTTATATTTTATTTTACTTGCGCATCGGGCGCAGGGTTTCCACTGACCCCTGGTCCGGGGCATGACAATAACAATCTTAAACCAAAAGCATTTTAATAAGGATAATGAGCATTTTAATAGGTTTAATGGTGATATAATCCAAAAAGGAAATCCTGATGTAGAAAAATTATAATTTTTTAAAGAATATAAAAAACCAACTCCGTTTTCATGAAGAAAGACCGGCGTTCTTTTTCACGAGTCCAGAAGAGGATGAGATGGCAACAAGAATAAAAACTTTCTGCTAAAAGCACATTCTCTACCATAAGAAAAGTTTTGCATACTTTTAATGATTAATTTTTTTAATTTGTTTCTCCCTTTGATTCATTTAACATAAGAAATATAGTGCATTGACCGAAGCTACATTTCACATATAGAGACCTCATTTTTATACAGCACAAAGTAAAAAGAAAGTATATAAAACAAAATGATCCAATAGACCGCAATGGCAACAGCAATATCCAAAGCACCAAAAGTTTTTCTTATCTAAGCTAGTGACTGAAACCTCAGAAGGAAAGCTAGCTAATGCTAACACATGAACCAAACTGTAAACTACGTATTAGATGAGTAATCAAATTGCATTTAATGATAAGTGATGGTTTCACATACCCATGTATGTTTACTGGTAGTTTGGTGGTTGTGTTGTCCTTTTGAAACTATACATATGACTAGGCAGTGGTTAAAGTGTGTTTTGTTTTTTTTGTTCTGTTGTGCAGATGACAAAGGAGTAGTCACCTTTGAAGTACACCATGGAGGTAGAATGGTAAAATCCCCAAACCTCAATGAGTGGTGGTTTTATGTGGGGTGGTTTGTTGATTATTTGGACTAGTGTCTTCTGCACTACATAAATTTGTTAGAGATATATGCGTATGCAAAAGAGCTTTGGCACCATGACCAAGTGGTAGTGACAGGGATACAAAACGGTGAAAAAGTGTGTATAAGATAGTGATGCTCAGCTACCACTATGCCAAATTTCACTTTTAGCAACACTAGATAGGCATCGGTAAAGAGGGAAATCGATGCTACTAGTAGATTAGGCATCAATTTCATAAATAACAATACTAAACAGATATAAAGACATCAGCGCGCATTTTTGTTTATTTATGACGATGCCTTTATTCCCCTTTAGCATCATCTACATAAATACAGATGCCTAAAATGAGTAGTTTTTATTTTATTTTTAAGAGGTTCATTTTTTGGTGATATACCTCTGATGCCTAAAGTCTGAGTCAACGCCCTAACCCAAAATTTTTACTCTCCCTCGCAAACTCTCTCTGAAACTTCAGCTCCCTCTCAAACTCTAGCCCCAATTCTTCTAACTCCCTCTCAATTTTTTCACTCCCTCTGAAACTGTACCCTAAAAATTCATCTCCTGAACAAAACTCTCCTTCAATCCCTCTAAAACTCTCTCTTTCTTCTCTCTCCTCCATCACTGCCCCATTCCTGCTAAAACCCTCAGATGCTCAACCATTACGATTCACAGTGAAAATCATTCTTCCATTCGACGATTCTGAAGCCAGCTCACACAATTTCTCAAGCTCAGACGCTCAGACGGAAGTGTAAGTCGACGATTGTGTGATTTCATCTCTCAGTGAAGCATTTCCCTTTCCCCCAAAAGTTAGGGTTTTGATCACACCCCACACCTCCTCTTATGGTAAGCTTTTCTTCTCTCTTCACAACTAAAATTTAAGCTTAAACATTCTTTCTCTCAATTCTGGGAAAATCTTCAAATTTTTTGGAGTTGCAGAGCCGTAACTTTTAGAAAATGCGAGAACTGTGGAATTTTTTTATGTAATTGTTGTTGTTACATCTTCCTAAGCAAGCATCTGCTACTAATTTGTCTTTTTGGGTTAGAAAGTATAAAATTGTCTAGAGATCTAAAACGCTACTAGTGGTTGCTTGTTGTAATATCTTTCTGTATCTTTTTTTGGTTTCGTTTCGTACTTTGTTGGTTTGTAGAATTTCTCTGTTTTGTGTCTTTTGGGAGGGGGGCTTAGAGCTTTTTTGGTCTCAGTCATTTTTGTTCCCACTTGTGTAATGCTTTTGTTCTCTCAGGTTTCCATAAACTTTTTAGAGTTAATATTCCATAAACTTTCTCTGTTTTGTGTGTTTTGTGAGGGGGGTTTATAGGTTGATTTTTTGTAGTCTGTAACTTGACGTGTTTAGAAAACCATCAGGGAAACTGAGGCAATGGTATATGGAGTATCTGCATGTGCCACACTTTATCCTAAAATCTCTCACACTCCTAGGTCTAGATATGATGCTAACTCATTGTTTTTCTTCATTCCTTTAAGTTCTTCCTTTTGCCTCTCTCTTGTTCTCCCAGATCTAGATCTGATGCTACGCAGCCACCATCTTCCTAAAACTCTGCTTTACTCTCAACGACTCTGCAAAGAAGTATCCAAAGAATCCAATACTTGGTTGGCGACTCTCTCTTGACCCTCTCTGTTCTTTTGTGTTAGATGTGCAATTTTTAATGTCAGTCTTGATATTTTTTGTTCGTTGCAGGTATTGATCTCCATCACTTAGACCACCAACATCCCTCCACCTCTAGCTTGCTCACCCTCATTTAGGAAAAATGTGGTATTGATTTTTCTAGGTTTATTTCTCTTGCTCTCTATATTATCAAATCTTGGGGGTTAATTTTTTGGGTTTTTGCTTTGTTCATTTTGGGTTTGTAGTGGGATCATTTCTTTCTCGATATATATTCCAACAATTTTTTGGAATCATATATATTCCAACTATCTTTGCTCTAACGCTTTAATATAAAAAATTCAGGTTCTGCAATAGTATCCGTTGTCGTGGCTGCAGTAATTGATCTGCAATTGTATTTCAGGTTCTAACACTTACACCAATATGAAATTTTGGTTTTGATTTGAGATATTGGCATGGTATTTGTTAAAGCCTAATTGATGTTTTATTTTAATTATTTTTCTACAGACAGTTGGTAGGAAAGCATTGAGATGGGTATTAGTGAGCCTTGGATTACTAAAGCATTGAAGATGGAATTTCATCTCATTGGATCATCCCCAAGAGTAGCCTCAAGAGTAACATATAATTACTAGATAGCTTAGTTCATTTCATTATGTTTTGTTTGCATTGTAAATGTGTTTTTAAAGTATAACATTTATTGTATATTAAATTAGTCTATCTAACTATATTATAATGGATGTAGTGCAGGGTCATTGAGGTTTTTGGGAATACGGTCTTCATCGATGCTAGCTTAGTTTCTAATATGTTTAGTTTGTTATGTGTTGACAAGTGGTTTTGCTATTTTATAAGTATAATTTGTCAGTTTAGGTTTTGAATTGTTCTTTTATCTAAGATGGATCATTTATTAGTTTGGGTAGTTTGTTGGAAGTTGCAATGAAACTTAACTGTTGAAATTTCAGAAATGAGCTTCCTTTCTGTAGCATTTTAAAAGTTCTCCTCTTCTTTCCCCCATTATTTACCAGAGTGAAGAGGGTAAAAATTTTGTTTAAGGTTTATGTGGTGGATCTTTTCTGACCTGTTTTTGTGTGTAATTTTGGCACTCTATTTTCTATTATTATTTATATTAAAGCCCTATCACTGACAAAATATTATCTGAAAATGAATGTTTAGATGTTGGTATTTCAATATTGAGAAGATTTTTGTATCCAAAGGCACATTTGACAAAGGTAACCTCTGACCTCTGAGAAATATGCTTCTCATATGTTGACTACTCTGTTCAACCATCTAACAATCTGAGATGTTCTTGTGAAGACAGAAGCCCACTGAAAGGAAGACTTTGAAACTTGCAAAATGAGTAATTCCTATTCACTTATTTTTATATTTACGTTCTTTTCTGTGTTTTTGGGTGGAAGAAGAGGGATGGAATTTTAACCTGCTCACACACATTAGTCCAACTTACAATATCGTAGGTCTGATCAGTACTTATCTCATTGTCTTTCATATGCTGACTACAAAGGTTCACCATAATTTCTATTATTTAGGTGATTGCTTGTCTTGATATGAGGACGAATGACAAAGGAGATCTGGTTGTAACCAAAGGTGACCAATATGATGTAAGCGAGCATACAAAAGAGAATGAGGTATTTCAATAATTCTTGACTCCTGCCTTTCCTGATTTTGGTGATTTTTTTTCACAGCAATGTGCCTCTGTTTTTTTGGTAGTTAGGTCTGTGTCAATTGAGAAAAAATGCTAGCTGTGCTTGTCCAACTCTCTACCCCATCATATGATCATTTAATTGCTAGTTTAAACATGAAGTGGGATCCAATTAATGACTTCTTGTTATCTAATTAGATTGATTGACAAACTAGATTTTCTTCTTCACAAATATGATTTCGTAAATTTGCATATTGGTTCATTTGAAGTGACAACATATTTTATGCAAATTTAGTACCTTGCACTTTTTAAGCTTATGTTCATATTTTGTGTTTACATTCTATGTGTTTTTTTTTTCCAGTATAGAGCTAGAAGGAAGGACACGTACACCCAAATGGAATTGGATGAGGTGCGAGAAGAATTAGCAAGTCATGTCCTAGAATGGCTTTTTGATTAAGCTAAACATTCCTTCATTTCACATATCTTTCTAGCTAGAATTTTGCTTATGCATAGACAAGTATGGATAATTTGTGGTGTAGGGCTGGTAAATTTGTGATTTGGATGTGACAAGTATGGATCATTCAAGTATTTTGCTTATATATATATAGACAATTATGGATATATTTAAATTAATGTTGATATAATGTTTTTTTTTTATGAGTAATGGCAACATAACATGATTTGGAAATGAGGCCTTTCTTAAATACTATTACAGTAACTAAGTAAAGTGTGATGTGAAACAAGCAAAATACCTACCCTTTCCTTACATAAATAATGCCTATTGTTTATAACAACTTTAGTTTTCCAGAAATAACTAAAGTTGAAAGATAAAAACAACAACCAGACATCCATTATCACTGATGCTTAAAACGAGAAGTAGCATTAGCATTTATGTAACCACCAGCACTATTGGAGGCTTTTCACATCCGCAAAATAAAAAAAGCGATGATGTATAACATAATTCACAACACCATTATTTGTTTCTACGATGTTGTAATTGATAATATGCATCAGTATAGTAGATATCATTGATGCTGTTAGAGCTCTTTAGCCTCCTCTCTTTTGAAAGTACTGATGCTGTTTCGGGTTTAGGCGTCGGAAGTCAACCTTTTTTTGGCACCCGGAAATCATTTAGGCATTGGAGTTTACTTGATATCCGATGTAGTAAGTGATAAACAGCGACGGAGAATATCCGTTGCCTATTACATAGGAATAGGCAACAGTCACCAATACCACGGTATTTATGTGTAATAGGCAACGGATTTTATCCGTTGCTAAAGCCCTTTTTTGGCATAGTGTACTTGATTGGTGTAATTTGGTGCCTCCTAGCTTTCAAAGAGTAATTGTCATTTACTTGGAACACCCCACTGTTATTAATGTGGATGAATCTGCAGTGGCTTGGAGGGAGAGGGGTTCTATTGCAAGAAACCTAACTGCTGAATTTGAACAATCTGGTTATGAGGGTATGTATGATGAGGATGAGAATGATGAGGAGGATGGCATTGCTGTTGATGAGGAGGACGAGGGTGATGAAGGTATTGTTCTTGAGGCTATACATGTGGAGGAAGAGGGTGATGAATGTACTATTCCTGAGAGTACAAATGTGGCTGAGGATAGGTATGAAGGCGATGTTCCATTGGGCAGTTATGTGGCTGAAGAGGGTGATGAAGGCGCTATTCCTGAGGGTATAAATGTGGATGAGGAGGGTGATGAAGGTACTGTTCCGGATGGTATAAATGTGGAGAATGAGACTATATATAAAGAGGGAGAGAATGACAAAATGGCTGAAAATGAGAGTGAAGACAGTTAAGACAGTGAAGACTCTGAATTTTATGACATTGCTTATAAGCAAAGTGAAGATGAACAATGCTTCCTGGAGAAGGATGATAGAGCATTTGACAACTATGCTAACCACAATGCTCCAGATATTGATCCAGCTGCAGATGAAGGAGAGAAATCAGATGATACGACTGTAAGTGATGTTAATAGCTTGGATAATAGCTCATGTGATGAGGTTGATTTGCCTATGAGAAAAAGGAAGAGGAAACTGCCCAAGTTTGAAGATTTTTGGCCTGAAACAGATTTGAATAACCCAATCTTTAAGCTTGGTCTAAGATTTCCTAGTGTCTATGTATTTAGGAAAGCAGTGAAAAATTATTCAGTATTCAACAAAAGGAAGATTAAGTTCTCCAAGAATGATAAAGATAAGGTTAGAGCAATTTGTGATGGGATCAAGAATGGAAAATGTCCATGGTTTGTTTATGCTTAAGCTGTAAATGGAAGTAGCATGGTTCAAATTTAGAGTTATGAAGAGGAGCACACTTGTGGGACTGTTAAACGCAATGTCCATGCTAACTCATCATGGTTAGCAGAGAGATATGCTACACAGCTGTCTAGAATAATAAATTGGGATGTAGGAGCTTTTAAGGAAAGGGTGAATGAAGATCTATGTGTCATAGCTTCAAGATCACAGATATACAAAGCAAGGCAAAAGGCAATTGCTGTAAGTGTGGGGACTTGCAAAAAATAGTTTGAGACTCTTTGGGATTATGTTGAGGAGCTGAAGAAGACAAATGCGGGAACTACTGTAAAGATTAAGTCCAATTTGGAGGATGAAAAATCCAGATTTGAAAGGATTTATATATGCTTGGCAGTTACAAAGAAAGAAGTTATTAATGCTTTGAGGCCAGTAGTTGGTTTGGATGCTTGTCACATCAAAGGGCAACACCTTAGGCAATTACTATCTGCTGTTGGTGTTGATCCTAACAACGGCATGTATCCAATAGCTTATGCAGTGGCAAAGGCTGAGAATTATGCAACTTGGACTTGGGAACTCTTTGATGTTGATCTTGGCATCGAAAATAGCAATGGGTATGTGTTCATTACAGATAGACAAAAGGGATTAATTGATGCAGTGGGTGACATGTTCCCAAACTCTGAGCATAGGCATTGCCTTAAACATCTACATGCCAATTTTATACTTGCTGGCCATATGGAGGCTGCTACAAGAAGTACAACTATACCTTGGTTTCAAGCAGAGATGAAAAAGCTCCAAGATTTGTCAGGACCAACTTTTGATTGGTTGTCAATGCTTGATCCAATACAGTGGTGTAGATCTCACTTCAGAACACACTCAAAGTGTGACATTCTCTTGAATAACATGTGTGAGGCATTCAACAAGTCTATCCTTGATGCTAGAGACAAGCCTATTATAACATTGCTTGAGAGGATTAGGTATTACATCATGTTGTTGATGGCAACTAGAAGAGAAGCTATGGAGAAATGGGCTCATGATGTGGGGCCAAGAGTTTTTGCAACTCTTGAAAACCTTAAGAAGCAGTCAACTTGGTGCATTCCAAGGCTTGCTAGGGAGAGAAAATATGAGGTTAAGTGTTTTGGAGGCACTCAAGTGGTAGTTGATTTGAGAAACAAAAGTTGTTCATGTAGGCAATGGGATCTAACTGGGATCCCATGTAAACATGCTTGTGCTGCCATTGGGTAGTTAAATGGTAATCACATCAGCTATGTCCATGATTATTACAAAAAGGATGCCTTCATCAAAGCTTACAAACCCATGGTTCATCCAATGCCAAGCCAAGACTTGTGGGCTAAAACAAATTTCCCACCTTTGTTGCCACTTAAGTTTCACAAGCAGCCAGGGAGGCCAAAGAAAACTAGGATAAGATCAGCTGGTGAACCATCTCCAAGCTCTAATCCTAAAGCTAAATAATTGCCAAGGTATAATTTGGAAATCAAATGTTTCATATGTAAGTAACCAGGCCATAATAAGAGGAAATGTCCAACGATAAATGAAGTGGGGAGTAGCAGCCAAGTATATTCAAGGCATGTGATTTTAAAAGTTCTATATGTTTGGCATTCTGATATGGATTTCCCAGTGATGTTTGTTGGCCAGGTACCATCACAAAGGCAAAAGAAGACAGCACATCAAGGCAACACATCAACTCCGAGAATTACAAGACAATCAAGGCAGAAACAAGCATCATCTTCTACACAATCAAAGCAAAAACAACTAGTAAGTTGGGTTTCTTTTATTTAAGTAACATTTGTAGATATTAATCCAAAAGCATGCATGTTAATCTAACTCTGCCACAATTTTCAGATCATAACAAAGGCTAAAAAAAGGACCAATCATCACCAAGCATCTTCTCAGTCTAACCAAGCTCCTCAACCATCTCAAGCATCTCTGTTTGAACAACCATCTCAAGCATCTCAATTTGAACAAGCCTCTGAAGCTTCTCAGTTTGAACGAGCCTCTCAAGCTTCTCAGTTTGAGCAAGCGTCTCAAGCTGCTCTGTTTGAATAAGCCTCCCAATCTCAAGAACCAAATTCTTCTCGGCCTTTACAAGCTTTCCCACAAAGGAAAGTTAGGTTTAAGTCTCCAACTAAGAGGAAAGCCTTCTTGGCAAAGCCTTCTTGACGTTTTGTATATGTCCTCTGTTTTAATGTTTTGCTGTGTCTTGGTGAACACATATGTTTTTGGGTCAAAACTGTCTCTTTGGTATTTTATTGTCTACTTTGTTTTTGGGTACAAACTATTTGGCATTGCCATGGATTAAACAGGTGCATATTTAGTCTATGTACAATTGAGGTCTTTTGTATTTTGTTTTGGCATTGCCATGGTTTAAACATGTGCTTAGAAAGTCTTTTGGGTTATGTACAAGACCATGTACAATTTATGTATAAGACAATGGACAATTTATGTATAAGTTATTAATCAATGGCAGTTGAAAAGCTCTTAAAGGTTTCAAGAATTAGTGGTGCTTACAAAAGTGTTTAGTCTTCACCATTACAAAGGGGCTTTGAAACCATTACATTTGCAAAATGCTATAACCATTACATAAGACTCTCATCTCCCTAAATTTCCATTCAACAAGGTACATTACACAACATTACCAAACTTCCAAACATACCACATTGCCTAACTTTCATTACACAATATTGCCAAACCAAACCATAAACACAAAGGCCCAAGAAATAAATTGAGCAATCCACAACTTCTTCTCTCTTGCTCTCGCACGCCCAATCTGACTTCAACTTCTCTCTTTGTCCTCAGCAGCCAAGCCATCAGAGCTCTCTCACGAGAAGACATTTCAATATCAACACATACAAAAAACCCACAATCGTTTTTCCCTCTCTGCATTTAAACAACAATTCCATCACATTCTCACAATTTTCGATAAAATAGCAAATCCAAAACCTACCTCTGACTTTAGACACACAAAGAACCTCCGAAGTGGGTTGGACTCTGTGCAAGAAGTCTGCAACCGAGCAAGCCTCCCACAATAGCAATAAGGTGCAGCAACGCCCAGCTCCTCTCCTCGTGGAGGTTCTTTCCTCATCTTCGCACCCTTTAATCGAAGAAAGATTGAGAGATTTTTCTCTGGGAAACCTTAAATCCTTCAATTGGTGTTAAGTAATTTTTCTGGGTTTAGAAACCCTATTATCGAAGAAGAAGAGAGAGGATTGTTATATGGGGTTTGCTTCACCCCCTTCAGGTGCTTAGATTAGGTTTTTCAATGCTCGTGGGGTTCACTATGCCACGTAGGATGCTGACTACGGTCAATAATTGGCCACCGTGGGTGCTTTTATGATAATGCCCCTGCCACGTCAGCTTTTTTAACGGTCTTTTGGATGGCATTAACAGTGGGGGGAGGTGGAACACAAAACCATGGTCAAGGGGGTTAAGTGGGCCATTTTAACTTTGGGGGGGTTAAGTGAGATTTGACCCAAGTTTCAGGGGGTGCTACAGTAAATAAGCCTTGGAGAAATGAATAATATCAATGCACATATACCCAAAGTTTCATTTCCTTTTTTAAAAATATGTTTTTAATTATTTTTAGTTATAATTAATTGACAGAAATGCCCAAAAAATTTAACGAAATTAGATATAAGAGGTGGATTGCAACATTTTACATAATTCAAATTGTTAAAAATAGAAGATATTAAAAGATCAGATGATAATGACACCTATGTCTAAAGTTCGGACGGTATTGCCCAAATTTTTCTATTTGGGACCAATTCATTTATTTGTTGGGAAAATATCTATCGAGAGTCACTTCTTCCAAAACATGTCTTAATGATCCTTTCGTTCTTTCTTTCTTTTACTTTTCGCTTTTTCTCCCACTTACATAAAAGTTGGTCATATATATTTTTCATAAGAAAATTGTCGCCTTCGTGGAGTGGAATTTGACATGGTCATCATTAGGTTAGACAAGCTTTGCCTTTGGGGTGCAATGTCATCGTTTGACATTCTTAGTTTACCTACACATTACTATGCGTCATCACTATTCTAAAATTCTTAATACGTGGAATATTGTAGGAATATTGTACGATAATTCAATACATTGAGACCTGGACATCAACCACTTCTCTGATATTTATCTAGGAACATTAATATATTATATATTTTATTGTTCAAAATCCTAGCTATATATATACACACATTCAGAGGGAAAAGAGGTACAATTAGATCGATATGGAAAAGAGCAAGCTGCTTGTGGTTGGTGGTACTGGGTACCTGGGGCGTAGGATTGTTTTGGCAAGCCTATCCCAAGGCCACCCAACGTATGTTCTTCAAAGGCCAGAGATTGGCCTTGACATTGATAACTTTCAAATGCTCTTGGCATTCAAGAAGCAAGGGGCTCACCTTGTGGAGGGCTCATTTTCTGATCTGGAAAGCCTTGTCCGTGCTGTCAAGCTTGTTGATGTTGTCATCTGCCCCATGTCTGGGTCACATATTCGGAGTCACAACATATTGCTGCAGCTCCAGCTTGTTGAAGCTATCAAAAGAGCCGGAAATATTAAGGTACAAACATTACTAGAAAAGCTTCATATAAGTCAAGGATACACTCCTGACCAGTGCTATAGTGTCGATCACAGACAACCTGTGGCCAAAGATCCTATTTGTATTAGGCATATATACATGAATTATGTCAAACAAAGTAGGGCAAATATTCAGTTATGCTCAGATACGCTCATATTTGCTCATATTATTATTCTTCTCCAATATAGAGGTATTTATATAAGTACAACCCTAAATAAAATAGGAAATATATCTAAATTACAATAGGAAGTAAATCTCTATTACAATAGGATTAAATAATAATTAGTAAGTAACCAAAGTTCTAATAAAATAAGGAACCCAAATCCTAATTGAGTAAGGACTCGCCAACAAATTAAGCAAGGGTGGATGCTCATTTGCTCTATGTGCTTTTTGTTGCTCCGAAGGTTTTTACTCTCATGATTTATCTTTTTTTGTTTTATATAAATGCAAATGAACTACAAGGGGAGGGGGTTTCTCACACACAAACTACTAAGGTACTATGATGGTTAGAACTTGAGATCACGGGTCTTCAAGTCAAGGCCCTTCATCATTGGGCTAGACCGCGTTGATGATTTAGCTTAATTATATATATTTTTTCACAACGATATTTAGTTTAATTACTAGTGGGTCTACTGCAATATTTGAAACCACAATTGATATTAAGGTGCTGATTTTCCCACTCCTTTTTTGTCCACTTATACTCTTTTTTGTTTTTTTAGTACTTTTTACTATAACAAAAAAGGGAGTATAAGTGAACAAAAGAGGAGTGGGAACATACAATTTCCAAAGAAAGGGAGTGTAAGTGAATAAAAGAGGAGTGAGACAAGCAGCTCCCTTGATATTATTGTATAATAGAAAATTGTAGTAAGAGCGCATGACTTTAAATGCCTCAGCCAATTTATGCTGAGGAAGAGAAAGTGTTTTATATAGGAGTTAGACTTGTCTTTTTAGTCTGAATGAGAACTGTGAATGATCTTTTTGATCTTTTTCGTTATGACTCGTGATCAAATTAAAATACTGATTACAAACTCATATGTCAGTTTTTTCCTGCCCTGGCTTTTTTGTGTAGCGTTTTTTGCCTTCAGAGTTTGGTTTTGATCCATCACGTATGGGACACGCACTTGAACCTGGAAGAGTTACATTTGATGATAAAATGGTAGTGAGAAAGGCAATACAACATGCTAAAATCCCCTTCACTTATGTATGTGGTGCCGGCTTCGCTGGTTATTTTGCCGGCAACCTTTCGCAGATGGGGACACTCGTTTAAAGGAGAAAGTTCTTATTTATGGAGATGGTAACGCTAAAGGTACACCAAAACTAATAAATTAAATTAAGCACCACTTTTCACCTCCATAGGCATTTACTATTATGCAGGCTAATAGCATATATGACATAGAATTAATCATCTTTGTTGATCATCTTCATGTACCGTGCAGTATCTATAGTGGATGACGATGACATCGCAGCACATACAATCAAAACAATAGATGATCCGCGAACATTGAACAAAACATTATACCTTCGTCCACCCGAAAACAAACTCAGTCAAAAACAGTTGGTCGAGATGTGGGAAAACCTCATAGGCAAGAAACTAGAACATATCTCCATTTCAGAAGAAGACTTCCTTGCCTCTATGAAATCTATTGAATGCACGAAAGTTACCAAGTTGCATCTATATACAAGCTCTAAGCAGAAATTTCACACCTTAAAGTAATCCTTAAATGAAATTATAAAATCGTAAAATGTTGAGCTGTGGGTGCTTATGTGGTTAGCCATTATTTGAAAGTTACATTTTATCTTTAATTATATATGTAATTTTGTTGGTCTCTTTTCCTGTTGAGTGATCTTTTTCGCCTAACGTCGCGTTGGGCCTGCTCGGAAGAACACAGGAATCGTTGGACCTACACCAATGCCCCGATTGTATCTTTTTGGCCTGCGCAGATGTTACTTCAATACTCAACGGGATTGAAAGTTGAATCAGGTTGATGAGAGGTCCGGTCCAGCCCTGTCTTGGGCTTAACCTTTAAACCTCCTCTGATTCATGAGTTCTGCTTGATAGGCGTGCCACTGTTGGAGATACGACCAGTCCAACAGACCTGGTATGAGCAAGTGTGGTTAGTGTGATGTGGAGTTTGCGCCTTTTTCCTGATCTTCTGTTCAAGCCATTGTGCACCAGGTGGGGTACTGGCCTGGGTCAGTTCTTTTCTATGCCCCGGTTAGGAGGACTTCACAATTCTTTCTCTCGTATATACGTCAGCTGTGGCTAGTGCGAGCAACACCTATCCAAGCAAGGCGAAGAAACAAGGTTCTTGGTCAGCCAACACCCTGCATGGGCTTGTAGACCTAAATTCAAATATGTATATAACTTTAAACAGAGCTTCGGGCCCAACTGTATGGCTTTCGGGCCCGATTAGTTTATATCCCTCAAGCCTAAGTGGCCCGATTCGGGCTAAAGAGCCTTTCGTACTGTTAACTTGAATGAAATGAAAATGAAATGATTTAAATATTACAACTACAGAAACAGAAGTAAACATGAGCGCAACAGGGTTCCATAAACATGAATTCCATCGTTTCCATTTACTTAATTCTTAAGTTAGTGGGAAAGACAGTAGAAATTCATACTCATTGATTCTAACCCAAGAAATACATTATCACTGCGATCCAAGGTTCATAGCCTACTATATTATACAAATTTAAATTGAACACTTTGGGAGGTTAATCGTACCATGGGAATGGCAGAGAAATAAAAGATGAACACAGAGATCGTCTGGTTTTCTGAAGTCTGGCTAGGATAACTGGGATGCTTTGAGTGCTTTAAGCGTTTTACAAGACGTTGCGTCTGGTTTTGGAGAGAGAGTCCCCTTCTTCTGTGCTGGAAGTCTTCTATTTATAGAGGCAGAGGAGCTCTCGAATGATGATGACTGGGTAAGGATGTTTGCTTGCTACCCGAAGTCAGCTTGTTGATTTGACGCTCTGAACTGGTCTGTAGAGGGGGAGGTCGATCTTTCTGACGAAAACCGCCAGTTTTCGTATTGGCCTCCTGGTTTGAAGCGATCTCGTACTTGGCGATTTGATGTGCAAGTTGGCTTCTGGCTTGGTGGCTTCCTTGGACGGCTGGCTTTTCACTGGAAGAGGGAAAAGTCAAATCGTCATTTAATGTTGATGTTCCTTCTCTAATCTCGCGTGGGTTTGGAACAGCTTCCGATTTTTTCAGTTGTCAGTGGTCCAATCGTTTTGGGCCCTTTGTCCTTGGGCTTTGGCCCTTTCTTTTTTCTTGTCTTGGTTTTTATTTTCAGTCAGGAAAAGCCCCTTATTGGGCTTGGGCCTATGCTGCGTTCCTTTTCTGGGAAGGTGACCACTTTTGGTCCATTGACCAAAATTGGGTACAAACATTGCCCCCCGGTTTTAATGGGCTTGGGTCAAGTCTATTAAAACTGACCCCCGGCATCCTACGATGTCAGATCGTACGAAAAGAGAATTTTTGAAAGTAGCGCGCCAAGTTAGTGACAGCAACTGTCATATCACGTCTGGCAATTAATTCGGCCTGCCAAAAGAACACTCTTCAGCTTCTTTTTTCTCCACTGTTTATTCAACACGCTCATTTCCTTCGTTCTTTTGCTAACCGTCCTTTCTTCTTCCCTTAGAGAAACCTAAGCAAACCAGAGAAAACTAGTCTTGCCATGGCTCCTAAGAAGTCAAAAGCCGCGAAAGTCTCCACTGGAATTCCCGAGTGGATCTCCGAGCAAGCAGCGGCGGAACACGCTGACGAGTTCTTATCAACCCTGGCTCAGGAGCAAGTAGATATTCTGTCGCCGGTCTACTCTCCTTTCCCGATAACCTTGAGGGGTCCTTTTCAGACGCCATTTTTGGGTCCTTACTATTTTCAAGTCAAACCCGAAGATCTCCTCTCGCTGGATACTCAGCTGGTTCGCGCCCCATTTTCGTATGGCTTGGAAGATGTCGATTGGAGTTCCTGGGAAGCCAACCTGGGACGGTTGGGTTCCAACCCTGATGTCCCCGTGTCTGAAGTCTATTTCTCTTGGTCGGATTGGATAGACGAGATGAAGCCCTTATTTTCAGACGCTTGGCGGCGAAATGGGATTTTTCACGCCATTTTGTTGTCTAAAAACAAGATTGAGCTGAACCCTTCGCTGCTGGGGGCTGCTCTCTGCTATTGGGACAGTACTTCGAACACGTTCGCCTTCGGGCCAGGTCCCATGGCCCCCACCATCCTAGACATGGCAGCCCTTTTTGGTTTCAAGCCTTGGGGCGGGAATATCGATGCGCTGGGCGATTATGAACTGAGCAATCGGCAGGTTAAAGTTCCAATGAAGGCGAGCAAAGCCGAGATCCTTCGTCTGAAGACCTATTCTGGCTTTATGATGACCTTCCAAGGTATGTCCGATCGCGAACAGGAGCATATGATGTTCCTACTATTCTGGCTTAATCGATTCGTCTTCCCAAATGTGGATGGCAGCGTCGGTCCTGAGTATATGCATCTGGCCGAAGCTCTTCACAACGAATCAGGCCTGGCCACTGGCCCTTTTATGTTGGCCTCACTCTACCGCTGCCTTTACCAGATAACGGTCAATCCTCTTGACCTTGCTGTGTGTGGACCTCTCTGGATGGTCCAATTATGGCTGGAGTGGTACTTTCCTGAGCTTGGGACCGAGGATCTGGTGCATCTTGAAGATGACGTCCCTGCTGTCGCTCTAGCCCTTGCTCCAAAGAGACTGGTCAGCACTGAGGAGTGCTTTATCTTTTTTCGAGAGTGTCGAAAGCGTCCCAGCGAAATTTGGTTTCGCTCCCTTGGCTGTGACCTTCCTTGGTTTACAGATGGAGGCCTGCACCAGGCTCCGAGCCAGTGGAGGGAACTGACCAATTTCCGGTCTCAACTCCATGCTGACATGAGTCTCTCTTGTCTGGTTAGCAGGGACCTTTCCTTCGGAGGGGTTATGAATGATAAACAGTACAGTTACGGCGTCGAAGCCTACAATCCTCAATTTGTCAGCCGGCAATTTGGGCTTGTCCAACCAATCCCTGAATTGAGGTATAGCTCCGCGAACAAGAGCAGTTCTTGGCGTAATTTGGCCCTGACGCCTGAAACGATGAAATTAATAAGGTCCTGGAGAAACCGAGTCGTTAGGGCCAGAGTGCCTCCTTTTACCCCCTCGTCCCTCTGCACCTCGAGTTTTCATGAGTTTTGGGAAGGGAGACTGTTTTCGTGGCTTCCTGAACCTGCCAAGCTCTTTCATACCTCCGCCTTCCAAGGTTGCCCTTTTGCCCGAGAAATGAAGGGCGAGGAAGAAAAGTCTATGCGGAAGCGGCTGTTGCGCCTCCAGGGCATAGCAGTAATAGGTAATCGTCCGAGACTTTTACCCTTTCCTTTGCCCTTGCTTCGTCAGTTTCTAACAATCTGGATTGTTTTTGGTGATTGACAGAAACGGTCCAGGGCGAATCTTCCGTGCCAGAGAATACTGGTAAGATCCCGATCAGTCTTACCCCTTTGATTTCTTTTTCTTATATGGGTTGTTTCCTCTTACTGCAGCTCGGGCCGACGTCAGCTCCTCTGGCGATGTGGCCATGGCTGAGGGACTGGAGGAACCCCCTGCCCCTTTTTCTTCCTCTCACCCTTCTGCCCCTGGCCCGTCAAGCGTAGATAAGGGGAAGGCCCCTCTAGTAGAGGAAGCAGTGGAAGAAGAAGAAGCAGCAGGCGAGGAAGAGGAAGAAGCGGGGAATTTGCCTTTTCAGAGAAAACGGAGGGCACCATCCTCGCCGGGCTTCGAGGATGCCAATCCTGAAGGAGGTTAGAGCTGGCCCCTCTTTTTTTTCTCTCCAGTTATTTTCACCCTTGGTGGGTGGTCTTTAAACAGTATTGTTTATTTCTGGTCCCAGGTGCCAGCGAGAAAAGGGCGAGAATGGATTCTTCTTCCAGCGAAGAAGATGAGCCAGAATTAGACCCATTGCCAGCTTTTCAGGTTTGATTCTTCGCTCTTGCTCAGATTTTTTACCTTTTTGAATATCTGGCTGAAATCGCTATCTGTAACTGCAGCGCCCAGGCAAAGAAAAGGTCTCTGGGTCCGTTCCAGATGATGGGCGTCCCCAAAGAATCTGCTTGAAAGTGAGGACCATCAAGCTTGAGGAAGGAGTTGACCTCCCCCCCTATGAGCCTCTACCAGCGCCAAGTTCAGCCATGGCTCGCATGAACCGCCCCATTTTCTCGAATCTGGGAGCATTTGGGGCCTTCTGGCCCCAATCCAGTCGCGCTACCAGTCTTACAAGCGTAGAGGGCAGGAAGGTGCTGATGACCTTGAGCAAGCCGGATGTGGTGCTTGCCAACGCAGTGGAAGGGCTTAAGATTCTGTGGAACACGATCCGGGCTCCAACTTTTGATCCTATGGAGGATCATGATACCCTTTCGAAGATTCAGCCTCTCCTTTGTCAGATTGCTGAGGTGAAACCACATATCGCCTTGGCGTGTAATCACTTGGAGCGATGGTTAAGCAAGACGTTGAAGCATATCTGCACAATCAAGAGTATCCTTCCTTCTGCGGTAGACCCTGAGGAGATTCTGGAGGATCATTGTGGTCGCCGAGAAGGATTTGCAGAAGCTGTTGAAGTGGCGGAAGATGTTCTGGATAGGCTCGAAGCGCTGGAGCAAGAAGAGATTGCCCTAAAGGGTGAAATTTCTGCTGATCTCAAGTTGAAGGGTGAGCTGGAGACCAAGATGGCGGATATTCGGGCCCGAATCGCGGCCAGCGATCCTGTTGTTCAAGACTTGACCTCTCGCACCTTTCGGGCCAGATTGGCCAGCAAGAAGTTAGCTTCCACGTGGCGAGCCCTTGATCTGGATATGGACAATCTTTCGGACCTAATTTCCACTATTTTAGAATTTATTGCTTAAATTCCAGTTATTTTAATTTTAATTTGGCCTGTAAACATTTTTATGGTTCAGATCATGCCATGGTACTTTTTCCTCCTTCAATTTGTCTTCGACAATTATTTTCGTTCATCCATTAATTGGCTCAATAACTGCGAACTTAGGCAAATCGAATTCTAGGAGAGTGGTTATTTAATCCTAATGAGTGCCAACCTGGTACAAATATTCGTTTTTAAGGAATAAAAGTAACCAAGTCTGGGAAGCCCTTTCAAAGTTGTTTTTTGGGCCTACACTCATAAAGTGGGTTTTTTGTCCGTCACGCGTTGCGTCAAGCGCCGCTTCGTTGAGCGTCGCGCCTCGAGACTCGCCACGTCCTTTTCTTTTCGAGCACGTGTCGCGCTGATGGAAACCTGTCAGGTGGCTGAATTGAAAGGTCATGTCAAGTTTTAAATATCTGACACGAGCCTTTCCCTTCTTCCGCCTTTCCATTTTCTGTCTTTTCGAAATCGTGTCAAAAGGGTCTGTACTTTTCTTTGAGCGAAAATTTTCAACTCCCTCCTTCCTTTCGAACTTTTGAATTCCTGTTTGCTTCCGGTACTTTCTGAGAAAAACAAAAAAAATGGCGCCTAAGAAATCCTCGACCTCTGCCCCTGACACCTCTTCATCTGCTGCCGCCTCCGTTGGTCCTCCGTTTCTTTCCGGGACGGGGGTAAACACTTTTGCTACCGTCTTTGACGGCTGGGTTGAAAGGTTCGCTGCCGGCCGCGCCCAGTTCTTCTTGTGCAAAGATGCCATCAGTTTTGCCAATAACCACTGCATATTAGGCCCTCGATATTTTGACCAGAAATCTGACCAGCTTTGGAACTACGAGGTGCATTTCGTTCGCGCTCCGCTACCGGCCTGTCGCAAAGGAGGTGTTGACTGGTCGAATTGGAACAAGATGTTGCCTCGGTTCTTCCCAAAAATTGATGTGTCGAGTGTCGAACTTCGCTGGGCAGACTGGGTGAAGAGAATGGAGCCTCGATACGGGGATCGCTGGCTGGATAATGGTATTTATCAAGCCATCACTTGCTCTGTTATTCAACCACAGGCTGATTCTCCTCTTCTAGGTTCGGCCCTGGTCTTTTGGAACAGTGCCTCCAACACCTTTGATTTTGGGGTCGGGCCTATGTCGATTTCCATCCTCGATCTTGCGGTGATTTTCGGATTTCGACCGCATGGGCGGAGTGCTGACTGGTTGGGGGATTTTGAAGATGGTCCCTCTCGGGAGAAGGAGAGAAAGAAGAACCTTGAGGTTCTTATTAGTCTGATAGGTTCCAATCGGGCCTACGGGGCTTTTATGGTGGCTTTCATGGATCAGGAGGTTGACTATCCAGATGGGGAGCATGTGATGTTTCTGCTATACTGGCTGAACAGGTTCATTTTTCCCAGTGCTTCCAACTGTATTACCATGGAGTGGCTTCATCTGGCCGAGGGTCTATCCTCCTATAGGGACATAGCCACTGGCCCCTTGATTCTGGCCTCCATCTATAGGGCTCTAAGGGAGGCAACAGTGGAACCCATTAATCTTAACGTGAAGGGACCCTTGTGGATGGTTCAGGCCTGGCTTCAGTGGACCTTTCCCGAACTGCGGGCCCGAAAGCTTCGGGTTGCCACTAACGCCGTGCCTCTGAGGGAACTATTGTTAAGTGCTGCCTCTGGTAAGACCACTGAAGAGTGTTTTACCTTCTTTTTATGCCGGAGGACTAGGCATGCCTTTCAGTGGCTGATGAATCTGAAAAGGGGTTCGCCTTGGTTCGAGAATCGGTCAATCTGCCAGGGTCCTCGAAGTGGTAAAGCCCCTCTGGCCTCTGAGAATATGGACATTTTCTCCTGCCTGCAAACGCATGATTTGCCCTGCGGTGGGAGGATGGACTCTAGAAACTACCAATATGGGGTAGAGGCCTACAATCCTCAGTTTTTTAGCAGACAACTTGGATGCCCCCAATTGATTCCTGAATTGGACTATTCCTTAATCAATAAGGGTTCGTCCTACAGATTCCCCAAGCTCAGTAAGGATGATCTTTTGGGCGTTCGGGCCAAGATTCGGGAATCGGCCCGAATTCTTGAGTTGGGGCCTTACGAACCTGATTGCTACTGCACCCAGTCCTTCCAAGTTTGGTGGGATCATTGTTTGAGCAGGTATGGTCCCCTGCATGAGGCGTATCCAAGAGTTTTCAAGAGCTGTCCTTTTCGGAAGGATCTCCGAATTGAAGATAGGCGGGTTTTGCTCGAACAGATTGCAGAAGACAACCAGCTATCCTTAACCAGTAAGAGTCTTGCCTCTGTCCCTTTTCTTAGCTTGGGCATAATTATTTTTGTCCTCCAATGCAGTTTCGGTCAATTATCAGTCCTTCTGCACACCCCGCCAACTGGCCAACTTGGGGCAGGGAATTACCAGTGGACTGAGGACCCCTATTGCTGTTCAGCAAGGATCGAAGGAAAGAATTCCTATTTCTTCCCAAGGTACCCCAAAACCAGGAAAAAAAATTTGCACATATACCCACTTATTCAAACTTCTAACTTCTGGACCGATTGTTGGTTAAAACAGGTGTTCGTGTGGGTACCAAGAAAAGGTCTCGGCCAGAAGAAGCTGGGAGTGGTGTGAAGGCCAAGGCTCAATCCAAAGTGGCTTCCAGCAAGCGGGCCAAAGTTCCTTCTGTCGAGGCTCCTAAAGCTGCTCCGGTGGGCCCCTGAATTTCTTATTCTTCTGACTTTTTGCAGGTTCCTGTTTCTCCCTCTCCTTTGGTAGTTCCGCCGCCCAGCACTGCTCTGTCTAGTGCTGGGTCCGAGGGAAGAATTGCTGAAGCTGGCTCTAGTGCTGAGGTAAGTGATGACCGTTTTTTTTTTTTTTTTTTTTTTTTTTTTTTTGGCGAAAAAGACAACAATAGGAATCTAATACATGATTCCTTAGGGTGCCGGGCCGGTCCCGCAAGTGGAGGAAGCCCAAGGAAGAGGCACAAGTGCGGTGGACAATCGGGCCAAGGTATGGTCCGAATAAACGCCTTTGCGTAATGGGCCTCGCAGGTGCTTCGACTCCTTTTAGTGTGAAGCGTCTGATGTGCATTTGTTGCAGGTGGCTTCCACTCCGTCTATCCCCACTGAAACTTTCGGACCGGAGAGGGAGGTGGGTGAAGACGCTGCGCCTATGGTGAAGAGCCCTACGGCCGAGAAGAATGACCAAGGAGGAAATGCTTCAGATGACGATGCCCCCCGAGCCCAAGAAGATGCACCCAAGATGCCGGCTGCCACTTCCGCCGCTGATCCTCCTTCTGGTTCTGCGAGCGCGAAGGTATCTGTCGATCCAGGGACTGGGGGCTCTGACAGCACCTTTATTTCTAATGCAAGGGCGAAGATTCTGTTGGGGAAGTGGCTGACGTTGCCTCTAGCAGATAAGGTGGCGGATGAGCAAGGTGTCAAGGTTTCCAACGCTTTAGATTCCATTTGTCGTGCCAGCCCTGATTTCGCAACTTTCTGCGAAACTGCCAAGACTGATCTGGAAGCCCTCGTTAGGAAAGTCAAATGTGATGATCCGTTGCTGCAAACATCCGAAGTTCTTCCTGGTCTGGAGGCAGAGCTAGCTCAAGCGAAGAAAGTGACGGAGGCGCAACACCAGGAGCTAAATGATCAGGATGCGCTGCTGAAGCAAGTGTGCTGGCGTTTAAAAACTGCAGAAGCTCGACTGGCGAGAGTGCAAGTGCAGAAAAGAGAGCTTCAGGATGCGGCGGACCAAATGCTCACTATGCTGTCTCTGGCCAAAGAAGATTTGGACAAGGCAGACCTAGATGTCGGGCTGGATTTATGGAATGAAAAGCTAAAGAAAATCCGAATCGATCGGCTGCGCGTGGACGTGTTGCATTTTTCGGACAAGATCAAGACCCTGTTAGATCTGTTGGTGTGATTTTTTGTTGAAATTTGTTTCGGACATCTTTGTTAATCGGCCACTCTCTTTATTCTTCCTTTAAATGCTTTTGACGATGGATAACTATTTAAGCATGAAACTGCAAGTGGGCCATATAAAATTTCAACGAATTTCTGTTCATACATATTCTCCCTTAACGCGGGTAATTGGCTACAACATATTAGCAAACAAGGTTTTGCATTATGCGCTGTCCCCTTTTTAGTCATTGCTAAGATCGATGCCTGTCATTTCCCATAAGGAAGGAATGAACTTCTTTAACCATTGCCCGTTTATGGGGTGCTGGTGTGGGGTTCCATCCCTGTCTTGCAGTAGATAAGCCCCCTTTCCCAGGATTCTGTTTACTAGAAATGGACCTTCCCAAGTTGGGCTCCACTTCCCAAATCCTGATACGTGGGCTCCTAGGGGTAGAACAGCTCACCAGACGAGCTCTCCCTCTTCAAACGCCTTGCCTCGGACCCTCTTGTTGTAAGCACGGGCTACGGCCTGTTTACCAACCATAAGGTGATTCAGAGCTTTGGCCCGAATAGGGCTCAACTCTTCCAATTCCTTCATCATGGATCCGATATAAGCCTCGTCGTCCATGTCAGGTTGTTTCTCCAGGCGTAGAGATTGTACGTTGATTTCAACTGGCAGGACTGCATCATGCCCGTATGTTAATGCAAAAGGAGTGGTACCGATACATGTCTTCTTCGAGGTCCGATCTGCCCAAAGTGCCTTAGACAACCTTTCGTCCCAGTCCCTAGGATTATTTTCAGCCATTTTTTTGATGATGTTAATTAAGACTTTGTTGGTAGATTCTGCCTGACCGTTGGCCCGTGGGAAATAGGGACTGGACTGTACGAATTTAATGCCATAGGCCTCCGAAAAGTCTTGGATTTCCTTGGAAATGAAAGATGTGCCTCTGTCGGTCGTGATTGTCTCCGGGATTCCAAACCTGTGGATGATGTGTTGTTTAATAAAGGTGATGACCATTGAAGAAGAGATGGATTTGACTGCGCTTGCTTCCGCCCATTTTGTGAAATAATCGGTTGCCACGATGATGAATGTGTGTTCATTCCTTGAACTAGGCGCGATTTTGCCTACAAAATCCATAGCCCATCCCTGAAAGGTCGAGGTTTGATGATCGGATTTAAAGGGACAGCTGGTAGGTGCTGTATCGGACCATTTCTTTGACAATCTTCGCAACCTTTGGCGTAGCTAAAGCAGTCTTTTTCCATGGTCGGCCAGAAGTAGCCATATCTTTTAATCAACCACTGCATCTTTTTTCCAGATTGATGGGCACCACAGGATCCTTCGTGAATTTCTCCCATCACTCTCATGGACTCTTTCGGTCCTAGACATCGCAAGAGGACCCCTTCCTTAGTTCGTCGGAACAAATCATCATTCATGACTAGGAATTTGGTGGCGTGGTATTTGATTTTTCTGCTCACCCTTGGGGATGGGTTGGTCAAGTAATCAACCAGAGGTTTCCTCCAATCTCCGGCTTGCACTTCATTTGTATTTATTTCGAGATCCATTCCTCTGCTGAGGATCGACGGCAATGCCCTTTTCTGAACTTTAATGACCCTTTCGGACTGATGCTCCTGTATCTGGATACCGGATGCGATCTGTGCCATCTCATTGGCCGCCAGATTGTCTTTTCTTGGGATATATTTGACCGATATTTCTTTGAACATGGAGCTCAGATTGCGGGCGGCGACGTAGTAGGCCGCCATAGTCGGATCTCTGCATTTATATTCATTGGTCAGCTGTCTGATTATTAACTGAGAATCTCCAAAGACCTCTAGGTGGGTAATTCCAAGCTCAAGTACCATCTCCAGGCCGATGATCAGGGCTTCATACTCGGCCCTATTGTTGGTACTGTCAAAGTCGAGCTGAAACGAGTATGCGTATTTAGCTCCGAATGGGTCTTCAATGACAATGCCTGCACCAGCCGTCGATTCTGATCTAGAACCGTCGAAGAATAATTTCCATGGCTTGACCTGGACAGTTTTTACGGGAATCAAAATCTGACCTTGCTGGCCGGGTAGCTTTCCAAAGACATTCTTGATTTTATTTTTGGGATTTTTTGATCGGGCGGGAAACCTAGGTTGGCTATTTCCATAGTGCTTAAATCCTCAATTTCGATGCAAGGATGAGCAGCTAGAAAGTCCGCAATAGCCTGACCTTTGACGGCCTTCTGGGGAATATATCTGAAACTGAACTCTGAGAGAGCCAGAATCCACTTCCTAACCGCCCTCTTAGCACAGGTTTATTTAGCATGTATTTTATTAGATCAGTTTTGGCAATTATGTGAACAGTAAAGGGAAGCATGTAGTGGCGTAACTTTACTGCTGTAAAATACAACGCGAGGCAGAGTTTTTCAATAGCGGAATAACGAGTCTCAACCTCCTGTAATATTCTACTCAGATAAAATACAGCTTGTTCTTTGCCCTCTATGTTATCTTGGGCTAATAAACTTCCTATAGAGTTATCTGAAGCAGAAATATACAATTTTAGAGGGACGCCCTTCCTTGGAGGCGTGAGGACTGGTGGGTTACTTAGGTATTGTTTTATCTGATCAAATGCTTCCTGTTGAATCGGTCCCCATAGGAATGGGTCCTTGTCCTTTATTCTCAGCAAAGGGGAAAAGGGTTGGACCTTCCCTGCGGAATTGGCGATGAATCGCCTGAGAAATTGATCTTTCCGAGCAGACTTTGTAATTCTTTTTTACTGCGAGGAGCAGGGGCATCAATAATTGCCTTGGCTTTATTCTTGTCCACTTCGATTCCTCTCTGGTGAACGAGAAAGCCTAGGAAATTTCCCGCCTGGACGCCGAAGGCGCATTTCTTTGGATTCATTTTTAGCTGATGCTTCCTCATTCTGATGAAAGCTTTCCTGAGGTCTTCCACGTGATCCTCCTGTTCCTTTGACTTGATGACCACGTCGTCAATATACACCTCCAAGGTGTGTCCGATCATATCATGGAAAATGGCGTTCATTGCCCTTTGGTATGTGGCCCCTGCATTTTTCAGCCCGAAAGGCATGACCAGATATTCGTACGCCCCACGTGCCCTGGGCATCTGAATGCTGTCTTATGAATATCTTCCTCTGCGACCATGATCTGATTATACCCTGCGTTGCCATCCATAAATGATAGAATCTTGTTACGTGCCGCTCCATCAATCAGCATATCGGCCATTGGCATAGGGTACTCATCCTTTGGGGTAGCCTCGTTCAGGTTTCTGTAATCGACACATACCCTGACAGCCTTGGTGACCTTTTTCAGAACAGGCACGATGTTTGCTAACCATTCGACATATCGGGCTGGCCTAATGAATCCTGCCCTTAATAATCTCTGGATTTCTTCTTTTACCTTTAGCTCAGTTTCGACTGACATCCTCCGCTTCAGCTGCTTTACTGGTTTGTAACCCTCTTTGATGGGCAATCGGTGCTCTACCAAACTCCTATCCAACCCCGGCATTTCATGGTAGTGCCAGGCGAAACAGTCTCTGAATTCTTGGAGGAGGGAAACCAGCTCTTTCTTGATGCCAGGGTCCAAGAGGCCACTAACGAATGTTGGCCTTGGATCCTGGTCAGTGCCTAAATTGACTTCTTCAAGGGGATCTTGGATTTCTGGAGGTGTTGTGCTGAGCTTGGTGGGTCCCAATTGGATTTCCTCATTTAACCCTACTGATTCGGCCCAGTTGTCCTCAGAAACAAATTCAGCCATGTAGTTGGCCGGGTCTATTCCTAATTCTTCTTGCATTACCTCTTTTGTTTGTGGCCGTTCCACTGGAGAGGTTTCTGCCAGAGGCGGCTCTTGTTCCAGTAAGTCTTGTTTATCCATGGGATTTGGTGAAGGATATATGGGGCCTTTCCCATTCTTCCGCTGAGAAGATAAGGCCCTGCTGGATGAACTTCTGGGCCATCACTACTGGAGAGTGGCCGTTCTTGATTAGTTCTGGAATGGTGAGAGGAGCTATGTCTTCGTTGTAAAATCGTGCATCAATGCTATTGGCAGATGGTAGGAATGGCTGTGGATCTGCCTTTATCATTTCGTAATCCTCTAACTCTTCATCCCACATCAGTAATTCCTGTTGGAGGGAAGATGGTATAGACATGCTCTGATGTATCCAGTCTCTTCCCATCAGAGCGTGGTAAGAAGATGTGCTATCCACCACTAAGTAAGACACCATGAGATTTTTAGATCCAACCTCAAATTCGGCTACCAGAATGCCATGAGTGGCAGTAATGGTTCCTGCGAAGTTAGACACTGTCAAATCTGTTGGAATGAGGTCTGCCTTGTTCTTACCCAGTTTTTCCAATCTTTTAAACGGTAAGATATTAACAGCGGCTCCTCCGTCAATGAGCACCTTCTTAAATGGCACGCCATTAATTCTAGCCGAAATGAACAGAGGTCTTAAATGCTTTGTCATTGCTCGGGTTGGTCTGGTGAAGAATACCCGGGGAATCCCTTCCCTGCAATTCTCCATCTTTCCGACTATACTTGACTCAGTCATCTTGGGAGTTTCGGGCCTTTCATCATGATCATCGACTATGTGTATTAATGCGGTCGGATGATCTCCAACCAAGCTATCGCCCTCCATGTATCCTGGCTGATCTTCTTGTGATCTATAGAGAGCTGGGAGGATGTACACCATATTTATGGGCATAGTTCTTTGGATAATGGGCGGCGATTCAATTTCCATCGGTTGATTTCTCTGACCCTCTCTCTTGGCGACATCATCTGAGGTTATTGGGCTTGCAGCCTGTCCTGTCGCAATAGTGGTCTTAAAGCCTTCTTCCAAGGTCCCGAATGTCAAGGCTGGGGTGTGATTAAGCTGCTCACCTTCTTCTTTGCATCCGACTTTCAATCCCAAGGCGGCTTTAAATTCTTCGTGATCGAGCTCGTAATTCAGCCAGTCGTCATTTTCTCCTTCGGACATGTTTTCGTCTTTGTCTTCCTCTAAAGATAACTTGGCCCGAATCATTTTTTGCGGCATTATTACCTTTAAACCGGACCTTGATGGTCCGGCTTCAGGCTTTGTTGTCACTTCTTCCTCAGTATAGTGGTCGTTCGAAACAACGTCGCCTTCGGCCCTTGTGGGACGTTTGAGAATAGTCTTGCCTATCGAAAGCCTTGGTAATTTTGGGTAAACTGGTGGTTGGTCAACTGAAGCCTGGTGTTGTGACCTTAATTCTCTTGATTCCTGTTCTTCCCGGGTTTTTGGCAAAGATGGCGATGTTTTTGGTCTTAGAACTCCAGTGGTTGGTCGTTTCCGACTTTGTACTTCATGACCCTTGTCTTGGGTACTGGTAACAGCATCAGGATTGACTGCCTGGCTTTCTAGATGTCTTCTGGCCTTCCCATACTGCCGTCTGACTCTTCGGGCCTGGGTATTAGTTAACTCCCTTTCGGGCTTGCCTCCTCTTCCTACTAGGTACCATTTGCCATTTCGGACCGTCGCCGGCCTACCGGGCTCAATTGGTTTCACATTGGTCGAATTGGACGTAGTAGATGGTCTACTATTTCCTTCGCTCCAAATGCGCATTTTCCCAGGTTGTACAGAGGGTGCTCCGGATTCGGGCCGGACCAATCTGGTACGCCATTCGTCTCGATCCTCTAGTCTCATGTGCTCAGCAATTTTTGGTACTAATGGCTCTTGGATGGCTTTTCCGCTTACCTCTCGAAACTTTTCATAATTACCCCTCGGGCCCTGGCGCGGGCTAAAAGGACCATAGTTTCGGGCTCCGGTCCTGTGGTAGTCCTGGTCGGCCTCGGCCATGTTCTGAAGTAGTCGTTCATCTATGTTTCCTCCTACAGCAGGTATCTCGAGTTCGCATTCGCACTTGCATCGGCTGCACATTACGATACCGGCCGTGATGGTTGCTTTTGGTCTTTTTACCGAGGACGAACTAGCCTTTCTTTCTTTCTCAATATCCAGTACGATTCTCCGCTTATTCTGTCTTTCGGGCCAGTTAACTCCGACCATGTGAGCGGGAAACGGTTCGCTGTCGATTCTCATAGAGGGTGGTTTATCCAGGAGGAGTTTGCCTTCGTTAATGAGGTCCTGGATGGCATCCCTGAACTGAACACAATTGTTAATAGCATGGGAAAAGGAATTATGCCACTTACAGAACAATTTGCCTTTTACTTCTTCTTGCTTCGGAAATACGTGTTTCTCGTCCAGTTTAATCATCTTTCCCCTGAGCAACTCATCAAAGATGTTCTCTGCTTTGGAGAGGTCGAAGGAATATGATTTATGTTTCTGCTTGTAGGGCACGAATCCTCCGGTTGGTGGAGGATTGCTCCGTTGCTCTTTTCCAGGTCTGACTACTGCTTTGCAGGTGATCGGGCTTTTTATTTGAACAATTTCTGCGAGTGATACCTCCGGACCGATGTTCTCCTCGCTGGTTTCAGCTAATTCGTTGATGAGTTCCAGATGATGGACTGGGTTCTTGAAGTAAATGGGCTTAGAACTGTTTCTTCTTTGCGCCTCTTCTTGGAGCAACAGCTCATATTTTCCAGCTCTTTGAGCCACGTCTTGTAAATCCACGAACTCCTGGTCGTCGAACTTCTTCCGCAGTGATAGTCTGAGAGCGTTCTGTGCCATTTTGATGAAGTGCTTCTCATCCATGGGGATTTTGCATTTCATTTTGAGCTTCTTAAAACGGGCGAGGAAATCTTGCACTGTTTCATGTTCTCCTTGCTTCATGTCAGTCAGGTCGTTGATAGTGACCTCAGGTTCGGACCGATAGTATTGCTCCATGAAAGCTCCTTCCATCTCTGCCCATCCCGTAATAGAATTCGGGCCCAGATTTGAATACCATGTGAATGCTTGGCCCGAAAGGGAGCTTCCGAACAATCTCAGTTTCAGAAGAGGCTGGGTTTCGATGGCGACACATTGGGCCGAAAAGCGCCCGATATGCTCCAACGCTAATGCATACAAATCTTCTCCGTTAAACAAACTGAAATTTGGTACCTTGAATCCTCTTGGGAAGGGCAAATCGTCGATGTATGCAGGGTATGGTTTCTTATATGTAGGTCGAGCTGCTCTCCTGATTCCGGCCTGGCCGTTATGAACAAGCTGCCTCAATCCTTCTATTTCATTTCGTATGGCCTCATCCGGGTGGCGTGCCGGAGGTGGTTCGACAGCGGCCTGAGGGTTCTGACCTGCCTCGTCGTCGTCGTCAGAATCTTGAAACTGCTCGACTGTTCGTTCATGATCTCGCTTAGTTCGTCTATTACCCCCGCTATCGCCGTTGTTGGGGGTAATGTTGAATCCCGCAGGCTCCTTCCATTTTTCCGCGTACATGTTCTTTCGGACGTATCCTGGTGGTAAGGCTGGCTCGCCAGTTCTTGGCGCTTGATACTTGGAAGAGGTACCAGAGGGTGCGAACGGCTGACCTCCCGGTTCCTTTGATGGGTTGCTTGCTTGCGTGACAATTGGTCCAGCGAGCCTCAGGTCTGGAGTGCCCGTATTAGTGACCTGGAAAGGTGTTCCATAAGAACTTCCTATCACCATTTTGGGAGATGTCGAGTTAGCATGACCGCTCGTTTGGCCTAGAGAATATCTTGGAATTCTTGAGGGAGTATTTTCATTTCGAGGAGCCCTTTTTCTTTCCTGGGCGCGTCCTCTTCTTGCGCCATCCGTATGATCCGCTCGAAGATTTGACTCAGGTGAGCTCTAGTCTCGTCTCCCTGTAGAGTTGTGTTCTCATGTCCCTTTTCGACGGTCTGGACAATGCTTTGGGACATGAGATTCATGGAGTTGGTCATGGAAGTGGTCATCGTTTGAAACCCTTCTACCATGGCCTTTTCCAGTCGTTCAAAGGGGTATCCCGTGGAGGACTCCATCGATTCCGTTTCCACGATCCCTTTGTTTCTTTCATCGGTGGCTCGTGTGGATTCCGCCATGTAGACTTTCCTTCTGGTCCTTCTCACCATACACAAGTGAAAGTCCCACTGGGCGTGCCAAAAAATATGTTGGTCTCTTTTCCTGTTGAGTGATCTTTTCGCCTAACGTCGCGTTGGGCCTGCTCGGAAGAACACAGGAATCGTTGGACCTACACCAATGCCCCGATTGTATCTTTTTGGCCTGCGCAGATGTTACTTCAATACTCAACGGGATTGAAAGTTGAATCAGGTTGATGAGAGGTCCGGTCCAGCCCTGTCTTGGGCTTAACCTTTAAACCTCCTCTGATTCATGAGTTCTGCTTGATAGGCGTGCCACTGTTGGAGATATGACCAGTCCAACAGACCTGGTATGAGCAAGTGTGGTTAGTGTGATGTGGAGTTTGCGCCTTTTTCCTGATCTTCTGTTCAAGCCATTGTGCACTAGGTGGGGTACTGGCCTGGGTCAGTTCTTTTCTATGCCCCGGTTAGGAGGACTTCACAATTCTTTCTCTCGTATATACGTCAGCTGTGGCTAGTGCGAGCAACACCTATCCAAGCAAGGCGAAGAAACAAGGTTCTTGGTCAGCCAACACCCTGCATGGGCTTGTAGACCTAAATTCAAATATGTATATAACTTTAAACAGAGCTTCGGGCCAACTGTATGGCTTTCGGGCCCGATTAGTTTATATCCCTCAAGCCTAAGTGGCCCGATTTGGGCTAAAGAGCCTTTCGTACTGTTAACTTGAATGAAATGAAAATGAAATGATTTAAATATTGCAACTACAGAAACAGAAGTAAACATGAGCGCAACAGGGTTCCATAAACATGAATTCCATCGTTTTCATTTACTTAATTCTTAAGTTAGTGGGAAAGACAGTAGAAATTCATACTCATTGATTTTAACCCAAGAAATACATTATCACTGCAATCCAAGGTTCATAGCCTACTATATTATACAAATTTAAATTAAACACTTTGGGAGGTTAATCGTACCATGGGAATGGCGAAACCAGACGCAACCACGATCCCTTTGTTTCTTTCATCGGTGGCTCGTGTGGATTCCGCCATGTAGACTTTCCTTCTGGTCCTTCTCACCATACACGAGTGAAAGTCCCACTGGGCGTGCCAAAAAATATGTTGGTCTCTTTTCCTGTTGAGTGATCTTTTTCGCCTAACGTCGCGTTGGGCCTGCTCGGAAGAACACAGGAATCGTTGGACCTACACCAATGCCCCGATTGTATCTTTTTGGCCTGCGCAGATGTTACTTCAATACTCAACGGGATTGAAAGTTGAATCAGGTTGATGAGAGGTCCGGTCCAGCCCTGTCTTGGGCTTAACCTTTAAACCTCCTCTGATTCATGAGTTCTGCTTGATAGGCGTGCCACTGTTGGAGATACGACCAGTCCAACAGACCTGGTATGAGCAAGTGTGGTTAGTGTGATGTGGAGTTTGCGCCTTTTTCCTGATCTTCTGTTCAAGCCATTGTGCACTAGGTGGGGTACTGGCCTGGGTCAGTTCTTTTCTATGCCCCGGTTAGGAGGACTTCACAATTCTTTCTCTCGTATATACGTCAGCTGTGGCTAGTGCGAGCAACACCTATCCAAGCAAGGCGAAGAAACAAGGTTCTTGGTCAGCCAACACCCTGCATGGGCTTGTAGACCTAAATTCAAATATGTATATAACTTTAAACAGAGCTTCGGCCCAACTGTATGGCTTTCGGGCCCGATTAGTTTATATCCCTCAAGCCTAAGTGGCCCGATTCGGCTAAAGAGCCTTTCGTACTGTTAACTTGAATGAAATGAAAATGAAATGATTTAAATATTGCAACTACAGAAACAGAAGTAAACATGAGCGCAACAGGGTTCCATAAACATGAATTCCATCGTTTTCATTTACTTAATTCTTAAGTTAGTGGGAAAGACAGTAGAAATTCATACTCATTGATTCTAACCCAAGAAATACATTATCACTGCGATCCAAGGTTCATAGCCTACTATATTATACAAATTTAAATTGAACACTTTGGGAGGTTAATCGTACCATGGGAATGGCAGAGAAATAAAAGATGAACACAGAGATCGTCTGGTTTTCTGAAGTCTGGCTAGGATAACTGGGATGCTTTGAGTGCTTTAAGCGTTTTACAAGACGTTGCGTCTGGTTTTGGAGAGAGAGTCCCCTTCTTCTGTGCTGGAAGTCTTCTATTTATAGAGGCAGAGGAGCTCTCGAATGATGATGACTGGGTAAGGATGTTTGCCTGCTACCCGAAGTCAGCTTGTTGATTTGACGCTCTGAACTGGTCTGTAGAGGGGGAGGTCGATCTTTCTGACGAAAACCGCCAGTTTTCGTATTGGCCTCCTGGTTTGAAGCGATCTCGTACTTGGCGATTTGATGTGCAAGTTGGCTTCTGGCTTGGTGGCTTCCTTGAGACGGCTGGCTTTTCACTGGAAGAGGGAAAAGTCAAATCGTCATTTAATGTTGATGTTCCTTCTCTAATCTCGCGTGGGTTTGGAACAGCTTCCGATTTTTTCAGTTGTCAGTGGTCCAATCGTTTTGGGCCCTTTGTCCTTGGGCTTTGGCCCTTTCTTTTTTCTTGTCTTGGTTTTTATTTTCAGTCAGGAAAAGCCCCTTATTGGGCTTGGGCCTATGCTGCGTTCCTTTTCTGGGAAGGTGACCACTTTTGGTCCATTGACCAAAATTGGGTACAAACAAATTTTCTTTTGATATGAAATACTATATTTCAGGTATGGACTTTGCAGGCCAGGTTAGTAGTGGGGCATTTATACCACATGTTCTATGAAGGCGCTCTGACAAACTTTGAAATCGGGGAAGAAGGAGAAGAAGCTTCAAAGCTTTACTCATAAGTGAAATACACCCGCATGCACTACTACAGAAATTAAATAGACGACGGGAATCCACCATTGTTTAGCATGTTTTAAAACCGACGTGAAATCGACCGCCATCTTTCAATATATAAAATAACGACGGCAAATAACCGACGTCGTTAATATATTACACGTCACAAAATAAATAAAACCGACGTGTAATTCATAAATAAATAGCTTAAAAAGACAACTTCGACTATATTAGACGACGATTTTAGTAAAAGATAGACGTTTAAATAATGTTAAATGTCAAGAACAACTACAAAGCGGACGTAGAAATGATTATCAACGTCTCTAATTGAAACAAAACCGATGTGTAAAACATAGAAACCGTTGTGGTTAACATATACTACAGAAATAACCAATGTCGTTAATATATTACACGTCACAAAACAAATAAAACCGACGTCTAATTCATAAATAAATAGCTTAAAAAGACAACTTCAACTATATTAGACGACAGTTATAGTGAAACATAGACGTTTAAATAATGTTAAATGTCAAGAACAAGAACAACTACAAAGCGGACGTAAAAATCATTATCAACGCCTCTAATTGAAAGAAAACTGACATGTAAAACATAGAAACCATCCTGGTTAACATATACTACGTTCACTAAATAAAAAAACTGACGTCTAAAATATATAACATGGTAAATTAGGCGTCACTTTTGTCAAAAAAAGTGACATTTGAAAGCTTTAACATGGCACATATTTACTTGGATTGACGTAAAAAATGAAATAACCACGACCCTTTAGGTCACCACAGACGTTGAAAATGGTTTTGAGGCCTGAACAAAGAAATAAACGACGTGTATTTAATATTGCACGTCCGTTAATAAAAATATCTGTCATGTTTAATCCATTTACTATGGCCTAGGAGTCACATTTTGGGACGTGGTTAATTATCTACAACGTCAGTTTGTATAGGCTTTGACGTGGTTTGCATTTTAAAAGTTTCTTTTGTGAGCCACTTAGATGTGTGTAATCTCTGAGACGTCATTGCTCTTAGCCTAACCGTCGTTAAGAAGTAAGGAAACGCCTTGAATTATAGATTTGACGTCGGTTATTGTAAAATGAAGGTCGTGATTAGATCTTTACTATGTCCCAAGCATCCAATTATTCGACTTTGTTATATAACTTACTACGTCGGTGATTTGTTTATTCCATGACATGGCTAGTCTTTGTTAAGTCTCTTTTATAACCTTTTTTGACGTGTGTATTCTCCGAAATATCAATTGTTTTATTATAACTGATGTGCAACATTGTTTTTACAACGGTAATCATCATCGATGGTATCCTTAAATTCGTCGGTTTGAGCTCTCTTCCGTCGTGTTATTCTTTATTGTACGTCGTTGATTATTTTCTTTACCGTCGTTGTTGTTAATATTTATTAACCGTGTTTAAATTAATTTGAATTAACCAACGTGTTTTCTTTTCAAATGGCGGTTTTTATTTCATTTCTGCGCTGGCATTCCACGTCGTTTTTGAAAACCCGACGTTGGTTATATTTTAGACGTCTCTTTTTGCGATTTTTGTAACTTGACCGTCGTATTTTCAGCTGTAACCCATTATTTTTAATTGTTGATTTGTCATGCCCAAAAACTGCAGAATGAAAATGTGATCGGAATTAAAATGATATACATAGCTATTAATTAATGCCATACAATTAACTGCATAACTAATGTCATACATTACAACAATCAATTAATCCATATATCTTCACACCCATCTCTAATATTCTCACTCCAAACTCACCCACTATGTCATCAAATGTGTCAACATTTGGTATCCCTCTAGTAAATGGCTCACACTCAATTCTAATATCACCTAGCACATCATCACCAATAACATCATTATATTCTCTATTAGACATTGATAACACTACTAACCAACCATGATGCATTCGGTTGTCAATGTAAAATACTTGTTTGACTTGAGAAGCCATAACAAATTGGTCATTCCTTTGTCCAATTTTACTCAGATCTACAAAGGTAAATCCGAGTTCGTCGACTACAAGGCCCAAAGTGTTATCTATCCAATCACACCTCAAGACTGGGATTCTAAACTTTTAGTAGTCAAGGTCCCAAATTTCTTGAATAACCCCATAAAACCTCATATTAGAGACAATAGGGTTTTTAAACTTCGCACTAGTAACTTGCATAGTATGTGCAAGTAAATAAACTCCACTATTTTGGACAGTTCGCACATCATCTTGTGCCTTGGTGTTAAATTTGACACCATTAATAAGATAGCTCCTATATGATGGCACTGCTATGCTTGGACCAGCTGCTAACCACCTCAAATTTTCTGATACACCATTACTATCTTCCCCATTAAGTTCACTTTGAACCTGCAAATTAAACATATATCTTAATTTATATACCTTAAAGCGTAGCTATTGAATGAAAATGCTATTATGCTTATCTTGTAGCCACTTTGTTCTCTTTCTAAATTTTGGATAAGTGGTCTTGATGTGGATCATATGTTCCCTACAATTGACACGAAAAAATCATGCATTACGGTCCCTTGTATATAAGATAAACATAAGGAGTAATAATATTTAAAATGGCTACATACGAAAATTAAACTCATACGTACTCGATATAAGGTAGGACTTCCTCCGTATTCTCCAAGACATATAGATGTGCCTAGTTCAACAAGTCCATATCAACTAAGTTCACTGTGCAACCTAATAATGGCTTTGAAACTCCCATCCTCTGGCTTGAAGGCACTCCAACTGTAGTAACATCAGATAAATGCTTGGTACAAAACTCTACAGCTTCTTCAACTATATATTGCTCAGCAATGCAACCTTCGGGATGAGTACGATTATGAACATACCCCTTTCGCACTTTCATATATCTTTCAAACGGATACATCCATCTAAAATATACTGGCCCTCATAGACGAACTTCTCTGACAAGATGTACTATTAGATGAACCATGATATCAAAGAATGAAGGGGGAAGGTACTTCTCGAGCAAACACAAAGTAACTACTACATCTTCTTCCAACTTGTCTAGCTTGGAAACATCTACCGTCTTTGCACATATAGCATTGAAGAAGAAGCACAATCAAGTTATTGCATACCTTGCAAGCTTCTCCAAAACAGAACGAATTGCCACAGGGAGCAATTGTTGCATCAAGGTATGACAATCATGAGATTTAAGGCCAAGAAGTCTTGAATCTTTTAAAGATACAAGATTTTTTATATTTGAAGAATAACCTTCAAGAACCTTCATACCATAGAAAGAATTGCAAACCGCTCTCTTCTCTGCTCTTGACAAATTCCAAGGCCCTGGAGGCAAGCGGGTACGTCTCTCTCCATACTCGGGTTGCAAATCAGTTTTGACCCCCATGTTCTATAAGTCTAACCGAGCAGCAATCCTATCTTTATTTTTTCCAGGGATCTCTAGCAATGTACCAATGATACTATCGCAAACATTCTTCTCAATGTGCATAACATCTAGGGCATGCCTCACAGAGAGGTATTTCCAATACTCGAGATCAAAGAATTTTGATTTCTTCTTCCAACAAACTCTATCACCATCATTCTCACCAACACTTCCCCCATTTTTTCAAGCCCCATATGTAATTAATATCTTCAACCATGTGTAGCACTTATTCTTCGGTTAATGGCTCGGGAGGCATGCCATATCCAGGTTTCCCATTAAAGCCTGCACGTTGCCTTCTATATGAATCATTAATTGGTAACCACTTTCTATGCCCAATGTAACAAATTTTGTGGCCATTTTTCAACCTGTGACTAGGTGTATCATCGTCGTATATTGGACAAGATTTATATCTTTTAACGACACAACCAAATAAGTTTTCATAGGCAGGAAAATTATTAATTGTCCACAATAATGCACCTCTGAGTGTAAAGTATTCTCCTATATGGGCATCATACACTCCTCTAATCCCATCCCACAGAGATTTTAAATCATCAATCAAAGGCTCTAAGTAGACGTCTATATCATTTCCTGGCTGTTTAGGACCGGAAATCAATAAGATCAACATCATGAACTTCCGCTTCATGCATAGCCACGGTTGGAGATTATATGTAACTAACATAACTGGCCAACAATTGTATCTGCTACTTAAAGAACTGTGGGGATTGAATCCATCAGATGAGAGAGCCAATCTCAAGTTTCTTGGCTCATTACCAAAGTCGAGTCATTTATCATCAGCAAGTTTCCAAGACGGGGAATCCGCTGGATGAGACATATGATCGTCAACTGATTTTCTTGCAGCATGCCAAGTCAAACTCTTAGCTGTCTTATGTGATTGAAACATCCTTTTAAACCTTGGAATTGGAGGAAAATACCACACCACCTTCGCTGCCACACCTCTTTCAAGAACCCATCTTTGGTTTCCTTCCACCTTGAGATACCACAAGTAAAACAATTAGTAACTTCCTCATACTCCTTCCGATACAAAATGCAGTCAATGGGACATGCGTGGATTTTCTCATAACTCATCCCTAAAGCAGACAAAGTCTTTTTTGCCTCATACATAGAGGAAGGTAGTGTATTTCCTTCTGGAAGCAATTCTCCTTGAAGTATCAATAATTCTGTAAAACAAACATCACTCATCCCATGTTTTGCTTTCAAATTATATAATTTCACCAAAGCCGACAACTTCGTGTACTTACTACAACCAGGGTACAAGGGTTCATTGCCATCCCCAATCACATTGGCAAACTCATAAGGATCAAATCCAATATTGGCAAAATCATTATCATCGATCCCTAATTCTTCGAAAACATAACTGAACCTACTTTGCTCATCTTCTTCCACATTTCTACTAGCATTGGTAGTCCATTCCCAAGGTTCTCAATGCCATGTCCAAATCTTATAGCTTTGGTCAATTCCATTAAGTATAAGTGTTCCCTTATAATTCCAACCCCGAACAATCGAATATTTCCACATTTAACACATGGACAACGAATATGAGTTGTATTTCCAAGATTTTCTACAGCAAAATTCAAAAATCCTTCCACCCTTAACTCATATGCCTTCGATCTTCTATCCGCATGCATCCATGACTTATCCATCGCACACTCTATAAAATCATATATATATATATATATATATATATTAAAGTGGAAAGACTAGCAATGAAACACTACCTCATTCAAATAGTAGAGAACAAATTTAATATACAATATAAAACATGAACAAGACGACGGTTTTTACAACATAATCATCGTTTAATATAAAATCAGACGACGGCATCTATAGTTACTGTCGTCAGTAAGTACCCAAACCCAGAAATTTGTACAGCATTCTGGTAGACTAAAGACAATGTTTAATGGAGAAACAGTCATCTTTAGGCTACCAGTTGCTGCTTAAAACTCAGACGACGGGAGTAAATGAACAACCGACGTATAATAAACATTTAGACGACGGTTTGATCCATCAACTATCGTAGTGGTTTAAAAAAAAAACAGCTTAAATATCCCATCCCCATTCCTTTTCCAAGAACCCATGGCCAAACAAACATAAAAGAACCCAAACATAGAGTAATTATTACAAGAATGCAAACACCAAAACATAAAAGAACCCTAATACAACTACCAATTAAGAACCCATAGCTACCAACGAAAATATTTATGGATTTAAGAAGAGATTAGGGTTAAAGGGACTAGGGTTGTACTTACATGGATATTGAGAGAGAGCTGAGAGAATATAACAACTGCTTGAGAGAGAGCTTGGAGAATCTACCCAACGATTTGAGAGAGAGCGAAAACTTTCAGACAAATTTATGTTGAAGAGAGAGAATGAACTATTTGAGGGTTAAAAGGAAATTCTAAAAATTTTAGGTGGCGGTCAAAAATTTTAAAGTACCGCATTTTTCAACGACAATGGTAAATCTTATATATAGACGTCTAATATGTACTTACGATGGCGGTTTTCAGACAAGACCCACGTTGTAAACACAACATACGTCGCCACTTAATAACTGACGTCGTAAACCCGATTCCATTAGTCTGGGTTTACGTAGTTGACCAAAAACAGCGGGAGAAAACCGTTGTCGTTTCAATCCTAAACCCTAAACCCTAAATTTTACAATAATTTTAAAAAAATACACAAGTATGAGAAAAATGAACTGAAAATTGCTACGGACTCCTTACAACAATGCCTTCTATAATAGTAGACTAAAATATGGATTTCATCATTTTGAATTTATGGGCACCAATGGATCAAATAAACTTTAGGGTTATGCTATGTAAAGTATAAGGAGTACCGTGCTTTGTCTCTAACTTTGTTTGAATTTTGTTATCATTTGAACTTTGAAAACTAAAATTACATTTTTCAGGCCTTAAAGGGCAAGATATTGTCTCAATGAGTGTATAGAATTTGTCAGTATATTTTTGGATTTTGTTTTGAATATATTATTAATATTAGTAATTAAATACAATAAAAAAAATATTTGTAAAATTATATTTTTTAAAGCTTTAGGGGAGAGACAATATTTCAATGAGTGCTTGGTAGTTGTCAGTTTAATTTTTGGAATTAGTTTTAAATTTAATATGGAATTAAATAAAATATAAAAGTCATTTAAAATTATATGCCAAATGACCTAGCCGACGTTGTATCCTTTTACAACATTAAACATCACAAGCTGACGTCATATATTTTTTAGACGTAAAAAGGAATAGAAAACGACGTCAATTGTTTGGAGAACTGACGTGGAATATTGTATTACCACGTCATTTTATTTTTTATAACCGACATTGTTTATATATACGATGTCAAATTTTTAATAATAACCGCCTTTGTATATTATTAAGACGTCGATATGGTTGTACTAACAGACGTAGTATATCGGTACAAACCGTCGTGTTTATGACTGTTACATGTCGTTTTTAAGAATTGTCGTTGATGTTATATTTCCAGTTACAGCAAGACGACCATTGTGTACACTTATGAGACGTGTAAATTTTAATAAGACGTCGGTTTTTCGGAACTAAACAAATTTTAACAAAATTTTAATTTTTTTGATGGTTGTTCGATTGATTACAACAAAAATATTTGTGTACATTTTAAATAAACTAAAATAAACCTAAACATTGTTCATAAATATTTATGTACATCAATTATCTTTCGGTAATAACTTGTTCACAAATTATGCTCATTCATGCCTAACTTCGTCAATATGTTCTTGTGTATACTGAACTCGATCTTTTTCTTTTCAAACTGCAAAATAAACCAAAAAACTGAAATGTTATAAAGATACAAACAACGGTTTTAAAGAAAAATTTGACGTAGTAAAATAAAGAAAGAATGCCTCGTAAAATTTTGCCTTTTACCTTCTTCTCGAAATCTAGGTCTGGATCATGAATTATATCTCTCATGAATCGCATCACGTAATAGCCACACTCTACACTTGTTGGTTGTTCAGGAGTGCCGTGTAGATTTTTCCAAATGGATTTACGTGCTGAATTTTTGTTTATATGAATGTTAGACATTCTAATTGCCATGTTACAAGAAAACAAAGGGTGTTAATGACAAAACGAAAAATTTAAATACAAATAGTAACTGTCGTGGTAAATCAGTCAAAGCGACGGAGTTTTAAAACAAATGACGTGGTATTTTGTTTCAAACGGTGATAAAAAATTACTGTCGTTGTGTAACATTATAACGTCGGTTAGAGGAAAACGTCGTATAACAAAAAATTGAACATAAAAAATTAAAATGTTCTTAAATAAAACCCAAACGACGTGGTAGTTAATTAAAACGACGTTTTTAAGACAATACTGACGTAATAAATTATTTAAAACATCGGTAATAACTTATCGTCATTGTATTGTCATTATAAAAAACCGTCGTATATTCAAATAAAATACTTTAAAGGAAAAAAAATCTTAGATCAGAAGAAACCAACTTACGTATTCACTATATTTTTCATCTCATCGTCAACGGAGCGTTTTGGCAGTGAAGTCATGTAATAGGCAGTCTTCGTTGCTGGTCTCACAATTACCATCACCCAATGACCCCCACACATAATGATCCATATAGGTTAAATAGTACTACAAAGAAAAACATTACAAGCTTAGGAAAATACTTTAAATGGTACTAACCCTGGATTATAAGGGACCAAGAAAAATTGATTCCATTTGCTGTTTCCAGGCGGCTTGACAAGTTTTTTTATTCGGTCTGATATAGGTCCAGATTGAGAGCTGACTAGCCTAGGGTCCACGAGGCCATTAAGGTTTACCTTATTTGCCATTTTTAAATAGTCAAATAGTTACCTAAATATATGAAACTCAATTAAATGAGATTTTAATTTAAAAGAAAGGGAAATGTAAAACAAAATGGGATTTCTAGAATTACCTCATGTATACTGATATCACTGTGGTTCCAATCTCAACCATGGAACCAAACTGCAAAACATCTTCAGTGAAGAGGAAGGTATCATGCTTAAAGCTAAACACTTCCATGGGCATTTGAATTGTCAGAGCCTCGTTACAGGCAACAACTTGGTCTGGAAATGTTGGCATAAGGCTAATAGAGGAGGTGGCATGTCTAGCTTTGAGAGATCCTATTAAAAGAAATAAATAAAGCAATATAAGTTAGTTTGTGTGTGAACTAAAATAAACGACTCTAACTAAACCCAAAAAAAAGACGTGGTATATAATATAAACGACAGTTTCTAGTAAATACTGACGGATGAAAGGTTATAGACGTCGGTAAATACATAACCGTCGTTGTGTAAACTATATAACGTCGCTACTCTAAACAAAGGTCGTCTAATTAAAATGCAGTTAATGCTATCATGAAATAGACGATGGTTTATAAAAGAATTAGACGACGGCAAAAAACACAGTCGTTATTTTTAATGTCCAATAATTTGCAAAACAAGTAAAAGCTTCGTTGTATTTAACTCAAGACAACGGTTCTTGGAATAAACAGACGTATTATTGTTTTTCAACGTCGGTAAATATATACCGCCGTTGTTCAAAAATGTTAACGTCGGATATTTAAAAGAGCGACGTCTATTTTAAATTTAAAAGGCAGAAAATGAAAATATCAGAGATTTTACCGTGTCCTCTTTCTGTTTTCCAGCAGTATCAGCTTCATGCTTTGGATCTTCTAATCCCAAAGCTAGGGGTCTGATACCAGTGGCCCCAGAGCAGCTTGCCTTATCAGACATTGGATTTTTTGGGCTTTGATCTTGAGGGGGTAAAGTAATTGGAGTAATTGGGGTTTTGAGCATCAGGCTGGGATCAAAATTAGGAACTAGTTGTCGGAAATGTGCCAACATATCCTCCTTCTCTGCTCTGACTGCTTCCATTATAGTTTCCCTTGACCTCGCCTCAATCCTCAAGGTCTCTTCTCTGACTGCCTCTCTCACACTTTCCTTCAAGTTGTCACCAAATTTCACTCTCTGCTGTTTCCGCAAATTGAAGAACTGAGTTGGGGAAACGCCAGCACCAACTCCTCTGACTCTCCCACCATGCTCGGGGGTTCCCAAAGCAAGAGTAAGGACATCATTGCTCCCGGAGACAGTCAGAGTGCCTTCGAAGAGTTGCTTTGCAAATCATCCTAAAAGAGAGAAAGAGAGATTGTTAGAAACTGGGCGGAGTGTTAAACAGATAAATAAACCAACGTAATATATCATTTACAATGACGGTTTTATTAAATAACTGACGTAGTATTAATTTAACACTTCAGTATTCAAATACCGTCGTTGTTTACACTTTACAACATCGGGAGAAAAAAAACCCGTCATATATTCAAAATCAAACAGATTAAAACATAAATCAAAGACCATCGTAGTATTTAAAGTAAGATGACGGACTATTGAACAAACAGACGTTGGACTTAATTTCATATGGCTGTACAAAAGTACCATCGTTGTATAAATATTCTAACATCTAGATGAGATAAAACCATCGTAAATTTTAGTGAAGAAGTGAAAAAACTCTATTGAAATATGCATTCATTTCCAGAAATTATGCACCACAAATTTCAGTGAAATAGACAGAGAGAGGGAGAGTGTGCGTAAGTAAACGTAAAACAAAACGGCCGTCTCCAGAATTTAAGCCATCGTATTAATTCTATATAGACGTCTGATTTATTCAAAAACCGACGTTCTATTCATTTTACAACATCGGTATATAAAAACCAGCGTGGTGTTTATTTTATAACGTCTCTTATTTAAATGTGCGACGTCTATACGAAAATAAAACACTCTGTTTTCAAATTTAGAACAAAGTTAGTGAGACTTACGATTATTTTTGCCTTCTCTGCAACCTTTGGATCAGGGATGTTCCCTATTTTATCTTCTCTTGCCTTCTTCCATAGAAGAGTTCGATCGATTTCTTCACTGGGCATGGTTTCTATCAATTGGTCCTCCAAACCAACATACCCTTTTCTAAACAACCTATAGTTGTACTCCAATTTCTCCCTCCTCTGTTTCTGCTCAGTATGCACAGCCTCAAAATCTAGGGATAACCTTGAAGCTACAAAGGCATCCCATTGCGATTTCTCTATGAACTTATAAAGCTCATGGAGTTCTTTTAACTTCTCCTTGTCATGTGCGGATGGAAGGATATACTACCTAGTTACGTTATACCTGAAATCCTTCCATTTTTTGGCAGCAGACGACAAGACCATGTTCTTGCACCTATCCCCAATAACATAGGCCATTTGAACAGCTTCCCAAATCTGCTCCTTCACGTCCTTGGGCAATTGAGTCCATTTCTTGTCCACAATAGGGACTCTGGTGCGTGCCAAAACACCAATATAAGATTGCATCTCAATAGCAGCCTTGCCATGTGGTCTGCCACCTTTATTAAACTCAACCACAAGCTTAATCTTCTGAACTTTCCTCTTCACAACACGGCTCATTGTGTTGATACCGCATGTGGATTTTGGCTCCTCAAGAAATGTGGCTGTGCTGGGGTCTTTATCGGAAGTAGAAGAAAATCTCATCCTCTTCGAGGATTTGCTTTGAACTGATTTGCCTTCATCCATTTCAGCCATGGAAATTGATTTGACTTCATCCCTTTGAGTCTTTGAAACTGATTTGACTACAATTAGTTGACCCTTTGAAACTGATTTGGCCTCTGACACTTGAGCTTCCTTGTTTTGAGATTTCGAAACCATTTTTAATTAATCTACAAGGAAAACAACGTCGGTTATTAAAAAAGAATGACGTAGTAATAAAGAAACCGCGTCCTAAAAATACTGCCGTGATATTTAATTTAGGACGACGATTGTAAACCAACACCGTCGTCGTAAATACAACACCACGACGGTGACACGAAAACAACGACGTCCTATTAAATAGTCTCTCAAACCATGTATGGAAATAAGACAACGATTTTATCTCATTCATGACGTAAATGTTTATACACCGCGTTGGTTATTCAGACTAAGAACCGACGTGGTTTAAAATTTACAACATCAAAACACAAAATACAACCGTTGTCTTACTGAGATGGGATACAAGAAAAATGATAGTTTTTCTCCCACTAGACGACGGTTTTATCTTGTTTCCGACTTATTAATTGTCACACCATGACGGTTATTAACCACCGTCGTGCAGTTTGCATTACGTTGGATTTAACGACCGTCGCGGTGTGTCGATTCTATCGTCGCAAACAAGATAAAACAGTCGTCTTTTGACGTAGTGAGACTGATGGACTAATGAATTTAATCAAAACCAGTGAAAGATTTCCTCAATTTGACAGAATATTGTTTCCAGACAACCACGGCTTTCAAATGAAATGTAAAAAAAGTGAAGAGATTGAGAAAAAAAACCTTTCGCATGCAAAGAAAGTTTCCTTATGACTTAAGAAAATGGTGATTTGGAGACGATGCAGAGATTCCGACGATGATGCTGCTTTTGGGAAATGAGAGGGAAACTGAGATATTTTATCGGTGAGAGAAAACCGTAGAACATTAGGTCAGGTGACGAAAAGTTTATATATTTTCCTAGAGTTCAATACTACGACATTTTTATTAAAAACCGTCCTAGTATTTAGTTATAACGGCGGTAAATAAGTCGGAACTGACGTGGTTATCACTACAGCCAAACGACTTTTGGAATTCCTATGTGGTTATGACGGCGCTTGTTTATCTAAACTGATGTTGTCTTTAGAAATTCAATGACTATTTACTTTAAGAAACTGATGTGGTTACTTTGGGGTTCTGAAAATGATGTTGTTCTCTTTTTAATACACGCCAAACGACTTTTGGAATTCCGATGTGGTTATGACGGCACTTGTTTATCTGAACTGACGTTGTCCTTCGAAATTCAACGACTATTTATTTTAAGAAACTGACGTGGTTACTTTGGGGTTCTGAAAACGACGTCATTCTCATTTTAATACAAGACAAAAGTTTGTAATACATGACGTCGTTCTTTTTGCAGAAGTGAAAAGGACGACGTTGATTATTTAAATATGACGTCACTATGTATAATAGAACCGACGTGGATATTTACGATAATTTGTTTAAATATGATTTTTTTCACGCGTTTTTTAACTCTCAGTTTTCAATTAGGGTTCCAACTTCTTCTTGCCCTTGACTCTGTCTCATCAACTTCTAAAAAATTATTTTTCTGAAAGCAAATATTTTCAATTGCATTTTCTGCTTTATTTCACTCACAATACCAAGCATAGGTTTGCAGAATGATTCCTCACAAGACAAAACATGGTGCAGCCGCACTTGCCCGTTTGAAGGCATACGAGGGTGTTCCTAATGCTCCTTATGATAAGATAAAGAGGATGGTCATTCTTGATGCTCTGAAGTGAGCTTTTCACACTTTGTTGATTTTGATTTTCTGAAATTATTAGTTTTCGTGAACTGAAATTATTATTTTTGGAAATTATCTGATTATCTGAAATTATTTGCCTTTTAAATATTGCTCCTATTAAATATTGATATGTGGCTATGTAGGAGCTTGAGAACAAGAGGAAGGAGAGGGCCCAGCTTGCATATGAGAGGAAGAAACAGTTGAACAAGCTGAGGGTGAAGGCAGAAAAGAAACCACGATGTATTGATTAGTAGAGATTTGCCATTTAAATATTGATCAGTAGAGATTTTCCTTTTAAGACAAAAATGCTGTTGAGGATTGAGAATTAAATTTTGTTTTGTGTTAAGAAAGATATTACGAAAATAAAAGAAAATTAATTAATTTTAAAAAGCAATAAATATAAGATGGCAGTTTATAGAGAAGGCAAACGTATAATAGAACAAATACGATGGTAATTTGAACTTACAACGTGGTAAATAAATACGACAGTAGTGTTGTAGGTACTGTCGTAGTACACTCCAAAATAATAAGTCAATAAATTAATCTCTCGTGTCATGGTATATTGATTAACTCGACGTTTTTTTGTAATATACCGATGTGGATTCCATAAAATTATACAACGTGGATTCCATTAAAGAATAACCGATGTGGTTTTTTACAATTAGACGGCGGTATGTGTATTAGGACCGCCGTGAGTTTTAAAGATTTATTGTATAAATTTGACTCTTTCTTTCAGTTTCAGTTTTCATTTAGGGTTCCAAGTTCTTCTGATCTCTCTGGAGGCTCGTCTTCCTCTCTCACATACACACATACATCATCACTCTCTATCACATCTCAAAGACAACAATTTGGATGTTAATGATGTATGCGTTTTGGTGTATCTTAAAGACACCAAGACGCACAGATCATTAACTTTCAAAACATTGTCTTTCTCAACGTTTGCAATGGTCAGTTCAGCTCTGGTTTCTTTTTGATTTTGTGTATTTAAAATATTGTCTTTCTCACTTTGGTGGTTCGATTATGATCAGGATCCAAAGATCTCAATGGTAAGATATCATACCTCTTGGGATCTCATTTTAATTTTCGTAGGCTACCAAAATTAAAAATAATTAAATCTTAAAAAGAAATAAAATTAAGACGGTGGTTTACAGAGAAGGCACCGTCGTAGTATACTGACGTGGATTCCATTATATTATACGACGTAGACTAAGAACAGTTGGTCGTGTTAGTTAGGAGTTAACACGACAGGTTTTTTGGTGAACTGTTGTCTTTATTTTCTACGTCGGTGGATTCATACCTACTGTCGTTGTTTTTTGGTCAGATTTTAACTCTGAAGAAAACCTTTTTAATAAGACGACGCTTTTTTATTTGTGTGCGTCGTTTTTAAAAAAATATTCAACAGTACCTCCATTTTTTAGTTGTTTAAGGCACTTATCCACGACGGTTTTATGTTCTGCCGTCGTCTTTTTCTGGTCATCTTTTTTACTTTTTGTAGTAGTGATGGATGAATACTTAAAACTATATACAACATAACAAAACATGGTGTTTTAGTAATAGTTTCTCAAAAAATATATTTATGTTGTTATCACTTTCATGAGGATTACAGCGTGCCTGATGCTCTATTGTGTATGTAATACAGCATATTAATCACTTATTATTATCTATTGTTAGTAAGGCTATAGTTTCCTAGGTGATCTAAGTGTGAGAGGTCTCAAATTGGGACAAATATATATGCCTCTATGCAAATTTGTATTAAGAAAACGAAAACCATAATTACTACCACTCGTTGAACCAAAAAGGTGTCCTACATTTTTTTTTTTTCGTTCCTAACAAGGAATAAAATTAGGGAGTTTCACTATTATGCACAATATAGGGGTCCAACTATGAAGTTTATCAAAATCAGTGTAGGGTTTATCTATATTCTAAGAATGGGTATATACCTCATAAAATTACAGCATGATCCCTAAACATACAAGTAGTTTGTGTTGCTTATAGAGAGAAATCAAAGAAGCAAACAATAGCCAACGAAGTCTAGCTCAGTGGAAAAGGGCCTTTACTTGCAGACCAAATATTTTGGGTTCGAATCCTCATGTTATCATAGTTGTGTGTGTGAGAGAAATCCCCTTCCCATGTAGTTTAGACTATCGCTTATACTAAAAAATAGAAGCAAACAAGAAGGGAGTTGATTTCCCCACTCCCATTTTCTCCACTGACACTCCCTTTTGCTTTTTAATACTTTTTAATAAATTTTGTTTTCCTATTCTACCCTTACCCATACATTAATTTATTTTTTACTTCACTTTTATGTTATTTTTTTTTTTTATATATATACTTAATTTTCTAACTTACACTCCATTTATTAAAAAGTATTAAAAAGCAAAAGGGAGTGTAAGTATTGAAATGGGGAGTGGGGAAATCATATCCCAACAAGAAAAAAAAAGCAAGAAAAAAAAAGATTTATTTAAATTAACACCTCTTGAGGATTATGGTATCTTTCCAAAACCTCGTCAGTTTTCAAAAAGCTTACCAAATGCCCAATTCCTTTCTCTCACAACTGATTTTTCTCACATTATTTTCATAGCACAGTAATGCTAAACTGGCCCTAACCCACGTGGGAAAATGGAAGAAGATCACTATGTCTTGGATCCACGCATGTGTGGCCATGTTTTGGCTTTCTTAGTTGGGTATTTAATCGACTCGGATCAGGTGAGAACACTAAAATGAGAACACTATATGAGGATCAATCTTAACCATCCAAAATCATCTGAACGGCTGAACAGAAAAAGCAAGCTTACCATAGAAATGGGTATGCTGCACTTCCCTCTTAGTCCACGTGTCCTGGCACTCCTTTTCCAATAGTACTTCTTCCTTCCTTCCTCCGTTTACCAGAGAAACCCCAAAATCTTTCTTCCTCCCATTAATTCTTTCTTAACATTTTCACCCCAAAATCTTACAACTCAAAAACTCCCACTTTCTCCTCCCCTTCATCTTCACCTTCTTCACGCCAACCTATCAAAATATTTCAGTCGCTAACCAAAACCACTCTCTCCAAATCGGGGGTCTCAGCCTTCAACCAATGGTCCAGCGTCAATTCTTCTTCCAAGATCGACTGGATTTGTGTCTACTCACCCCCTTCCTCTCACCACGACAACTTCATCAGCTACAAGTTCCTCTCTTCCAGCCCCACTAAGAAATCTGGGCCAAACTCCATTTCCTTCCCCTTGGTCAAACCTCCGATCCAACTACTCCCTGTCGTCTCTTTGAAAATTCAAACCTTACAAGAAGCTGAGAAATTGCAATTGAACTGAGATCTCTTTGAGAGGGTAATATATTTTTCGTACTCTCATAATACGTTTTGCATTTTCTGTTGCATTCACTTAGTGTTTTATTTTTATTTTTTGGGGATTTTAGGGCTTTAATTTTCTAGGTTTCCACTTAAGGGCTCCTCCCTCTATGTGCAGGTAGTAGTTGTGTTTGCAACAATATAAATTTGCTTCAGTTTATCGGTAGTAGATATGCTCACTGTATATTTCTTTTCCAGCCAGAGTTTCTTGATCTATCATTTGGTGCAGCTTTTGCAGTTTTCTTGGCATTGGAAATTATTCAATTAAGTTGACCCATGTTAATGTCTACAAATAAAATGCGCTTGTTGAGGATACAATCCTGGTAACCAAAATAATTTTTTTCTATGTTTGGAACATGATTGTGTCTCTCTGCGAGATTGAGAGATTGAGTGATTGAAGTCTGTATCTTTCTTATTTCATTTTGTTTTTCCATTTCTGGTTCATTTTTTTTGTTAGTATGTGTGTAGTTGTCTTTTTTGTTTATTGTTTATCTGGGTTCATTTTATAGAATAAACTACATTCTCCTTTTACTTCATTTTTTGGAATATGCCATCGTAATTTCACTCAGCATTTGTTAGCTTTGAAATTTATATGTCTTTGATTGTTGGTTCATCCCAGTATACTTGTTCTTGGCAATGGGGGGTCCTTAATTCTCTTTTTTGGTCTTAATTTTTCATTTGGGTATGATCTAATTGTATAATTCTGCAGCTTGATCAACCCCATTGGATTATTTGACTTTCTGTTGGTTTTGACTTCTTTTTGCTGATGGATCTCGGCTTCATTGTGCCGAATTCAGGTTCTTTTCTTGCCTTCTTATTCAGAAGGAGCAAATGATTTAAGACTCCACTCTTGTGTTGCTATTGGCAGAGTTTTATTTAACTTGGAGTTGGAACTCAAAGCATTAAATTAAAGAATTTGTGATTTTGACAATTCTGTTCTCATCTTAATAAACTAAAACCAATCCAGGAATTTTGCAATGCAAATGTTTGAGTTTATTGTTTTTAAGATTGAAGTTCGTTAATTATGTTTATTTTGAGTTCAGTTCTTCTCTTGAATTTTAAGTTCTTTATTGCCTTGTTTCAGCTTCTTGATGCATAAAAAAATTTGTAAAATTTTATTTTTATCCAAATTCTATTACTTGGAGGAGGTATACAATGTACATACATGCTACTTGGTCCTCCAATGTAATCTTGACATTTGTCTCAGTTTTCCTCTTTTATTTCTACATCTTAATAAACCCCTATTCTCTGTTTACTCATGAGTTAAGAGAAAATCCTCAATTTGATAATAGAGAAATGACACAAGTAAGAATTTCAATGCTGCAGCATCACTTGTATGCCACCAAAATATGTTTCATAAAAGCTTTAAAAAGATTCACTAGAGATCCAACATCGCTTCATTTACTATTCAATAAAGCTTCATAATATTATTTTTATTTTTTGAGTAAGAAGTCTTCATTAGTATTTTTATGAATTTTTTAAGATGAACTCAAAAGACATAGAAAGTGTCACATTGAGTTTGTAAAAAAAATTTGGGGTGTATTTTTATGCTATTTCATGAATTATTATGATTTTTGCAAGTTAAAGCATTCAAAAATAGTAATAAACGAAAGAGAATGACAAGTGGCAGCACTTGAATGATGTGTCAACAGTGCTTCTAACGAGTGTCATTCTCGTGTAGTGCCATGTGTCATAAGATGTTCATTTGTATCTTAATGTGTTGATAAAGTGTGAGTTGGTACCATTTGTGTACCTTAATGTGTTGATAATAGTGTAAGTATATATCATTTATGTATCTTAATGTGTTCACAATAGTGTTAGTAGGTATCATTTATGTACTTTAATGTGTTGATAATAATGTGAGTATGTATCACTTATGTATCTGAATGTGATGTTAATAGTTTGAGTAGGTATCATTTGTGTACCTTAATGTGTAGATAATAGTGTAAGTATGTATCATTTATGTATCTTAATGTATTGACAATAGTGTTAGTAGGTATCATTTCTGTATCTTAATGTGTTAATAATAATATTAGTAGATATCATTTATGTATCTTAATGTGTTCACAATAGTGTTAGTAGGTATCATTTATGTACTTTAATGTGTTGATAATAATGTGAGTATGTATCACTTATGTATCTGAAAGTGATGTTAATAGTTTGAGTAGGTATCATTTGTGTACCTTAATGTGTAGATAATAGTGTAAGTATGTATCATTTATGTATCTTAATGTATTGACAATAGTGTTAGTAGGTATCATTTCTGTATCTTAATGTGTTAATAATAATATTAGTAGATATCATTTCTGTATCTTAATGTGTTCACAATAGTGTTAGTAGGTATCATTTATGTACTTTAATGTGTTGATAATAGTGTGAGTAGGTATCACTTATGTATCTGAATGTGTTGTTAATAGTTTGAGTAGGTATCATTTGTGTCATGAGATGTTCATTTGTATCTTAATGTGTTGACAATAGTGTGAGTAGATATCATTTATGTATCTTAATGTGTTGATGATAGTGTGAGTGGTATGGATATGGGTATCAGGTCTGTATCTTAATATTTTCATAATGGTTTCAGTATATCTTACGTAAACGGTGTATGTTGCAGGTATAAAATGGAATTTGGGTTTGAACTATGTTTCACAGAGGCGAGTACAATCCTGTAATCGAGTAATTTCTATGGATAAACGTCAGTATTAAAATTCACAATAAAATATATGTCGTAAACGATCCAAAGGATTCACTAGAGTTTCAACATCATATTTTTATAATTTTTAAAAATTATAAATTTTACAAAAAATAGAGAAATGATACAAGTCAGAATTGCAATGCCGCATCATTACTTGTTTGCCACTAAAATATCCTTCGTAAACACTTCAAAAGGATTCACTAGAGCTTCAACATCGCTTCATTTATTATTCACTAAAGCTTCATAATATTATTTTTTTTGACTAAGAAGTCTTCATTAGCACTTTTATGAATGTTTAAAGATAACTCAAATGGTGTAGAAAGTTTCACATTGAGTTTGTAGAATTTTTTGGTGTGTGTATTTTTATGCTATTTAATGAATTACTATGGTTTTTGGAAGAGTGCATAATCAGTGTTTGCGTAGCGCAACGTGTCATCAGAGTTTCAATTTATGTATGTTTATCTTTAAAAATTCACAAACAATTAATTTAAAAATCAAAAAAATTCATCCTTAATTTCTACAAATTCCATGCGACATTATCTTCGATTATGATGCTCTAAATGTTTGATTTTAAACAAATTCCAAACAATTAATTCAAGTTTGCTTAATTACAAACAATAACACTAAGTTAAGATCACTCTTCATCACTATAACTCTTCCCCAATTATTACTTCAAATTTCCCATTGTTACATTTGGATTTTTTTTTTTTTTTTTTTTGCATCAGAGTCGAAGATAATGTTACAAGGAATTTTTAGAAACATTTGATGTATTTTTCTGATTTTTGTAATGAATTTTTTGAATTTTTTAAGATAAAATCACAAAAATAAAATATTAATGGCACGTGGCGCTATGAGATACTAACACCCATTGAAAAAGTTGACGATGCACCCATCAGGCACTGCCATGTGTCATTCTCTATTATTTATTAATATTTTTCAATATTTTGAATTCCAAAAATCATAATAAATTTGAAAATTTCACTAAAAAAGACCCCGCACTCCTTGTGACATTTCCAACATCTTTTGAGAGTTAAAATATAATTTTGACTAAGAGAAAAATTCAAACAATTTTACAAAGTCAAGTTTGCTTCCAAACTAACAATAACACTAAGTTGAAAATCATTAGTCTTCATTACTACAACTCTTCCTCCAATTATTACTTCAAATTTCCCAACGTCAAATTTTGATTTTCACACGTTAGAGTTGAGGATAATGTTGCAAGGAATTCGTAGAAATTTTCGGTGTATTTTTCTGATTTTTTAATGATTTTTTGTGATTTTTTTTAAGATAAACTCACAAAAATGAAACATTAATGACACGTGGTGCTATGAGATACCAACACCCGCTGGAAAAGCTGACGACGCACCCATCAGCTGCTGCCATGTGTCATTATCTTCCATTTATTACTATTTTCCAATATTTTGACTTCCAAAAATCATAATAAATTCATAATAAACCTGAAAAATTCACCAAAAAATACCCCGGACTCCTTGTGACATTTCCAACATCTTTTGAGACTTAAAATATAATTTTTACTAAGAGAAAAATTCAAATAATTTCACAAAGTCAAGTGTGCTTCCCTACTAACAATAACACTAAGTTGAATATCACTAGTCTTCATCACTATAACTCTTCCCCCAATTATTACTTCAAAATTCCCAATGTTAAATTTTGATTTTCTTGCATTAGAGTCGAAAATAATGTTACAAGGAATTTGTAGAAATTTTTTGTGTATTTTTCTGATTTTTTAATGATTTTTCGTGAATTTTTTAAGATAAACTCACAAAAATGAAACATTAATGACACGTGGCGCTACAAGATACTGACACCCGTTGGAAAAGCTGAGGACCCAGCCATCAGACGCTGCCATGTGTCATTCTCTTCCATTTATTACTATTTTACAATGTTTTGACTTCCAAAAATCATAATTAATTAGTAAAAAATCCGAAAAATTCACTGAAAAATGCCACAAACTCCTTGCGACATTTTCTTCATCTTTTCAGTTGTAATATATAAATTTGACACCTAAATAATTTAAATAATTTCTCAAACTTAAGTTTGTTCATATACTACCTATAACACTAAGTTGAAGATCATTACTCTTCCTCACTACAACACTTTCTCCAATTATAACTTCAATTTTTTGAAAGTCAAATTTTGATTTTCACATATTAGAGTCGAAGATAATGTTACAAGGAATTCGTAGAAATTTTCGGTGTATTTTTCTGATTTTTTTAATGATTTTTCGTGATTTTTTTTAATATAAACTAAGAAAAATGAAACATTAATGACACGTGGCGCTATGAGATACTGACACCTGTTGGAAAAGCTAATGAAGCACCCATCAGGCACTGCCATGTGTCATTCTTTTCCATTTATTACCATTTTCTAATATTTTGGACTTCCAAAAATCATAATAAATATGAAAAATTCACCAAAAAATACCCTGGACTCCTTGCGACATTTCCAACATCTTTTAAGACTTAAAATATAATTTTGACTTAGAAAAAAATTCAAACAATTTCACAAAGTCAAGTTTGCTTCCATACTAACAATAACACTATGTTAAAGATCACTAGTCTTCATAACTATAACTCTTCCTCCAATTATTACTTTGAATTTCCCAAAGTCAAATTTTGATTTTCACTCAATAGAGTCGAAGATAATGTCGCAAGGAATTTGTAGAAATTTTCGGTGTATTTTTCTAATTTTTTATAATTTTTCGTGATTTTTTTAAGATAAACTCACAAAAATGAAACATTAATGACACGTGGTGCTATGAGATACCGACACCTGCAGGAAAAGCTGACGACGCACCCATCAGCTGCTGCCATGTGTCACTATCTTCCATTTATTACTATTTTCCATTATTTTGACTTCCAAAATTCATAATAAACCTGAAAAATTCACCAAAAAATACCCCGGACTCCTTGTGACATTTCCAACATCTTTTGAGACTTAAAATATAATTTTTACTAAGAGAAAAATTCAAATAATTTCACAAAGTCAAGTGTGTTTCCCTACTAACAATAACATTAAGTTGAAGATCACTAGTCTTCATCACTATAACTCTTCCCCCAATTATTAATTCAAATTTCCCAATGTTAAATTTTGATTTTGTTGCATCAAAGTGGAAAATAATGTTACAAGGAATTTGTAGAAATTTTCGGTGTATTTTTCTGATTTTTTTTTTTTCTGATTTTTCTTGAATTTTTTAAGATAAACTCACAAAAATGAAACATTAATGACACATGGCGCTACGAGATACTGACACCCGTCGGAAAAGCTGATGACCCAGCCATCAGACGCTGCCATGTGTCATTCTCTTCCATTTATTACTATTTTTACAATGTTTTGACTTCCAAAAATCATAATTAATTCATAAAAAATCCGAAAAATTCACCAAAAAATGCCACAAACTCCTTGCGACATTTTCTTCATCTTTTCAGTTGTAAAATATAAATTTGACAAATAAAAAATTTAAATAATTTCTCAAACTTAAGTTTTTTCATATACTACCTATAACACTAAGTTGAAGATCATTACTCTTCCTCACTACAACACTTCCTCCAATTATAACTTCAATTTTTTGAAAGTCAAATTTTGATTTTCACGTATTAGAGTCGAAGATAATGTTGCAAGGAATTTGTAGAAATTTTCGGTGTATTTTTCTGATTTTTTAAATATTTTTCATGAATTTTTTAAGATAAACTCACAAAAATGAACATTAATAACACGTGGCGCTACAAGATACTGACACCCGTTGGAAAAGCTGACGACACACCCATCAGGCGCTGCCATGTGTCATTCTCTTCCATTTATTACTATTTTCCAATATTTTGACTTCCAAAAATCATAATAAATTCATAATAAATCTGAAAAATTCACCAAAAAATATCACAAAGTCCTTGCGATATTTTCTTCATATTTTCAGTTGTAAAATATAAATTTGACTTAGAGAAAAATTCAAATAATTTCTCAAGGTCAAGTTTGCTTCCATACTAACAATAACACTATGTTAAAGATCACTAGTCTTCATAACTATAACTCTTCCTCCAATTATTACTTCGAATTTTCCAAAGTCAAATTTTGATTTTCACGCAATAGAGTCGAAGATAATGTCGCAAGGAATTTGTAGAAATTTTCGATGTATTTTTCAGATTTTTTTAATGATTTTTCTTGAATTTTATAAGATAAACTCACAAAAATAAAACATGAATGACATGTGGAGCTATGAGATACTGACATCTGTTGGAAAATCTAACAACGCACCCATCAACTGCTGCCATGTGTCATTATCTTCCATTTATTTCAATTTTCCAATATTTTGACTTCTAAAAATCATAATATATTCATAAAAAATCTGAAAAATTCACCAAAAAATATCACAAAGTCCTTGCGATATTTTCTTCATATTTTCAGTTGTAAAATATAAATTTGACTTAGAGAAAAATTCAAATAATTTCTCAAAACTCAAATTTGCTTTCATACTAACAATAACACTAAGTTAAAGATCACTAATCTTCATAACTATAACTCTTCCTCTAATTATTACTTCGAATTTAACACTTTCAATTTTAAATTTTCACACATAAGAGTCGAAGATCATGTCGCAAGGAATTCATAGAAATTTTCGGTGTATTTTCCTGATATTTTAATGATTTTTCTTGATTTTATTAAGATAAACTCACAAAAATAAAACATTAATGACACGTAAAGCTACAAAATACTGACATCCGTTGGAAAAGCTGACAATGCACCCATCAAGCGCTACCATGTGTCATTCTCTTTCGTTTATTACTATTTTTGAATGCTTTAACTTCCAAAAATCATAATAATTCATGAAATAGAATAAAAATACACACACACAAAAATTCTACAAACTCAATGTGACACTTTCTACATCTTTTGAGTTCATCTTAAAAAATTCATAAAAATACTAATGAAGACTTCTTAGTAAAAAAATAAAAATTATATTATGAAGCTTTATTGAATGGTAAATGAAGCGATGTTGAAGCTCTAGTGAATCCTTTTAAAGCTTTTACGAACATATTTTGGTGGCAAACAAGTGATGTTGCAGCATTGAGATTCTAACTTGTGTCATTTCTCTATTATTTTATTGCATTACTTGTAAAATTTATAATTTATAATTATAAAAATATACATAAAATTACTATAAGTTCCTTTGCTTTTTGGAAGGCGATTTCCTCCCTAAGCTTTGCCATCTTTTCTCTTTTCCTCGCCTGTTGTTTGTGCAGAAGAAACACAAATACCCTTTAGTGATCAAAAGAAAAGTCTTGAATTGAACTCTGAAACATACAAAATGCAAACATCTGATCAGTTACATCCATCCCCAAGTAATTTTTACCAAATGTCTCTCCTGCCTTGCTGAAGACAGGCTCCACATATATCAAAAATATTTTTGACCCAAATAATGGTGTCTCAAATGTAATCTCCCTTTTTGCATGTAACCTTTTTTCCAGAACCTCCTTGAAGTCTTGAGATTCCTTAACGCCGACCTCGGTCAAAATATCAACATTTGTTCTTCCTATAATGTGCTGGCAAGAAGAAAGAACAGAACATAGCTAAGGTGGTTTAGTGTCAGAGTGCCACTTAAGCAAGGCAGTAATTACCTCTTTTTAAATTACATTGAAGTTATACAGCAATCCTATCAAACCTTGAATAAGAACTTCAGTGGCAATTAATTACCTCCTCTTTTAAACTTGGGAAGTGATTATAGATAAACCGATACCGCAATACTTCATTAATAAAAGTAAAATGAAATTAAGGTAGGAAAAGTATGAAGAAGCCAATTCTGGTAAAACCTTGAAGCCAAAAATAAGAAAGTAGACCAAATTGAGGATTTTCTCTGAACTCATGAGTAAACAGAGAATAGGGTTTATTAAGATGTAGAAATAACATAGGAAAACTGAGACAAATGTCAAGATTACAATGGAGGACGAAGTAGCATGTACGTACATTGTATACCTCCTCCAAGTAATAGAATTTGGATAAAAATAAAAATTTCCAAATTTTTTTATGCATCAAGTAGCTGAAACAAGGCAATCAAGAACTTAAAATTCCAGAGAAGAGCTGAACTCAAAATAAACATAATTAACAAACTTCAATCTTAAAAACAATAAACTCAAACATTTGCATTGCAAAATTCTCAGATTGGTTTTTGTTTATTAAGATGAGAAGAAAAGTGTCAAAATCACAAATTCTTAATGCTTTGAGTTCCAACTCCAAGTTAAATAAAACTCTGCCAATAGCAACACAAGAGCAGAGTCTTAAATCATATGCTCCTTCTGAATAAAAAGGCAAGAAAATAACCCGAATTCGGCACAATGAAGCCGAGATCCATCAGCAAAAAGAAGTCAAACCCAACAGAAAGTCAAATAATTCAATGGGGTTGATCAAGTTGCAGAATTATTCCACTAGATCATACCCAAATGAAGAATTAAGACCAAAACAGAGAATTAAGGAACCCCAATGCCAAGAATAAGTGTACTGGGATGAATCCAACTATCAAAGACATATAAATTTCAAAGCTAACAAATGCAGAGTTAAATAACAATGGCATATTCCAAAACATGAAGTAAAAGGACAATGTAGTTTCTTCTATAAAATGAACCCAGATAACAATAAACAAAAAAGACAAACACATTGATCCACATACTAACAAAAAAAAAAAAAAAAAACCTAGAAATGGCAAAGCAAAATGAAATAACAGAGATATAGACTTCAATCACTCAATCTCTCAATCTCGCAGGGAGACACAATCATGTTCCAAACATAGAAATAAATTATTTTGGTTTACCAGGATTGTATCCTCAACACTAAGTGAATGCAATAGACAATGCAAAACATATTATGAGAGTATGAAAATATTTTACCCTCTCAAAGAGATCTCAGATATTAGGGCTTGGGTGTTCTAGCAACATGGGGATTTTGGGTGTTTCAACCGAGAGAACGGTAGGAGGGACGACACAGGTAGAGGGACACAACGAAGAGGAAAATGAAAGAGATATCAAATGAGAGCAGTAAATAGGGTTTTTGGACCTCGATTTTTGAATTGTGTGAGAGAGAGAGAGAGCGAGAGAGAGAGACGACGACGACGACGAGGGAGATCGACGCAGAGAAACTGAGAGAGCAACACAGAGAAAGAGTTTGAATGGAGAGAAATTGAGAGGGCAGAGAAAGAGGAGAGGGGGAGTTCGAGAGAAATGTATTGATTATGACCAAAGAAAATAGGAGAAGGTATTGAGAGGAACAAGAGGGGGTCTGGAAAAAAAATAAAAATAAAAAAAGTGAGGGAGAGTGAAAAAATTGGGAGGGAGCGTGAAAAAGTTGAACAGCTGTTTAGGAAGGAGAGAGGAGAGAGAACAAGTTGAGGGACTCATTCTAGTACAACCGTTTCACTTACAATTGCTTTTCACGAAGTCGTTGGATTATATCCAACGGTGTTCTCATATAAGGTTCTCATATAGTTGTTCTCACTAGATCCTGACTCGGTATTTAATTGCTCTCGCGGGCTAGCTCCTTGCTTTTGATAAACAAAGTTATGGCCCAACTTTAACGTATTTCTTTCAAATGTCTTTATGTCAAATCCAAATCCTTTCTTTCAAATCCCTTCATCCAAATGGACCCTTAGGGTTTTTAGAAAAAGAAAAAAAAAAAAGAACCCTTAGGACTCGTTGCTTATGATTGGATTGGATAGGATAACTCCAAACATTATGCTAATGGAAGGAATTGTTATAAATCCACATGTTATGGGTTTATAGGTTATGGATGCCCACAATAATAGCCACTATTAATCTATCATAATATCCATCATTATATATTTGTAACCTACTAATTATGAGTGGTAAATGATTTCGATCTCTCTACCCCTATAAATAGTGGCACCAAATATGAATGAAATACAAGTTGATTTGAGCAAATTATACTGTCTCTTTCTTCCTCTTATTTCTCCCTACAAATTCCCTAGTTTTACAACACGTTATCAACATGAAAGCACTTGGTAATGTTCTTCTCTATAGCTTACGTTCATCCATATATATATATATTTTCTTTTATATACAAAACTCGATGATGGCTGTTTTTTTTTTTTTTTTTGTGAAATCATGTTTTTGACATGATTTAAATTGCCGAGAGTATCCTCCAATGAATGCATGAACATGTAGTTTGTTGTTGTTGTTATGGTTATATGACCACTATTTATTGAAAATTTGTTTGCATGCATGATGTAGCTAATTAAAACACGAGTAGTATGCAATTATTTTTATTTTTATTTCTTTATAATGAGTTTTTTTTTATTAACAAGAGATCATGGCCTAAAGTTCCTCGATCCTTATAATAGATAAGGACCTGAAGTTCTTTTATCGAATCAAAACCTAAGTTTCTGTGATTCAAAATAATTGAAGGCATGAAGTTCCTCAATCTAATTGTCTAAACATCCCAATCCATAAGTTTTGGTGATTATATTTATGTTTACTATATCAACAATTTTTTCTTGAGCTCTAACACATTCCATTTTCTTTTATATAGAAAATGTCGAACTTGGCTAAGCTCGAATTTGTTGCACTTGACATCTCTGGAAAGACTTTTCATGGATCAATGATGCTGAGGTTCATCTTGAGGCTATGAACCTAGGGGAAACCATTAAGGAAGGAAATGAGGCATTCTCTGTGGATCGAGCAAAAGCCATGATTTTTCTCAAACACCACATCCATGAAGGATTGAAGTGTGAATACCTTACTGTCAAGGATCCATTGGCCTTTGGGGAAATCTCAAGGAAAGATATGACTATCAGATGACGGTTATTCTTCCTAAGGCTTGCCATGACTAGATGCACTTGCATCTACAAGATTCAAATCAGTGGCTGACTATAATTCTGCTTTGTTTAGAATTAGTTCCAAGTCACGATTTTGTGAAGAGAATATAATTGATACAGACCTATTGAAGAAAACTTTCACCACATTTCATGCCTCCAATGTGGTTTTACAACAATAACATCGAGAGCAAGGTTTCTAGAAGGTTTCAGACCTCATATCTTGTCTACTTCTAGCTGAATAGAATAATAAGCTTCTGATGCAAAACCATCAGTCCCATCCAACTGGATCTGCACCACTCCATGAAGTGAATGCTGCCTTGGCACTATCTCATGAGGCATATGCTACCTCATCACATGGCGACTGTCATCAAGGACGTGGTCGTGGTAGGAGTACCCGTAATGGTCAAGATCAAAATAGTAATAGCCACCGCTTGGGTCCAAGAAATACCCAAGCATCTCATAACCACTGGAAGTGGAACAAACAAGACAAGACAAGTGGCTCCCAACCTTCAGCTGTCAGGGTGATTGAGGAAGCATGTCATAGGTGTGGTACAAATGGGCATTGGGCACGTGTATGCCGCACGCCAAAACATTTGGTTGATCTTTACAAAGCCTCAATCAAGGGCAAAGGAAAAAAGGTTGAGACATATTGGATAGATGCAGATCCAACAGAGTTAGAACTAGTGGATGCAACTCACCTTGATGTTTCAGACTTCTTTGTTGATACTGATGGCAAATCTTTTGATCCTATGATTAGTTATGCGATGCTCCCCAATTAATTTTGTTGTAATTTTTTTTCTTCGCTTTATGTTGTTTGAGTTAAGTTTAATTTCTGTTTATTTTTCTTTTTCCTTTTCACTTGTTAGTTTGGATTTTTTTCATTGAATAAAATCGAATAAAAGACTTCATTTGAATTTATTTTATTTTTAAAAAAAATTCTTCAAATAAAATTTAAATACATATATATATGTATTTTATTATAAATTTGAAGGCATGGAAACCAATCATGGATCCTCTCGTCTTGGGAGAAATGATGAAGATATTTGTCTTGCAGATAGTGCAACTACGCACACAATTCTTTGAGATAAAAAATATTTTGACAATTTACATTTGTCAAAAGCAAAGGTAACTACCATACTAGGTTCTACAAAACTAATTGACGGCTCTGGAAGAGCTCAAATTTTGTTACCCAATGGGACTCAATTCTCCATTGATAATGCTTTGTACTCTTTGAGATTGAGAAGAAATTTACTTACCTTTAAAGACATTAGAATGAACGGATACCATATTGAAACTAGAAATGATCTTAATGTGGAGTATCTTTGCATTACCACTAATATCAACAGCCAGAGGCGTATATTAGAAACCCTTCCTGCTTTCTCTTCTGGGTTGTATTATACAACCATCAAAGCAGTTGAAGTCCATGCTATCATGAACCAGAAGTTCATTGACCCAACGACCTTCATGCTTTGGCATGCTCGTACTGGGCATCCTGGATCCACAATGATGCGTAGGATTATTTCAAATTCAAATGGACATCCTTTAAAACCTTACCATAGTTTTTTGTCCATTGACCAGTCTTGCAAAGCTTGCTCCCAAGGGAAATTGATCATCAGACCTTCTCCGTCTAAACTTGGCTTTGAATGTCCATCTTTCTTAAGGGGATATGTGTGGGCCAATTCACCCATCTTGTGGACCATTTCGTTATTTTATGGTTTTAATCGATGCATCTACAAGATGGTCACATGTTTGACTATTGTCAACTCGTAATGTTGCTTTTGCTAGGCTCCTTGCTCAAATAATTAAATTACGAGCACAATTCCCTAATTATCCAATAAAGTCAATTCGACTTGATAACGCTGATGAGTTTACCTCCCAAACTTTTGATTCCTATTGCATGTCACTTGGGATTGATTTTAAGCACCCAGTTCCCCATGTCCATACTCAAAATGGATTAGCAGAAGCTTTTATTAAGCGTCTCCAGCTTATTGCTTGCACTTTACTATTGAAGACAAAATTGCCAATTTCTGCTTTGGGACATGCAATTTTACATGAAGCATCTTTAGTCAGCTTGAGGCTCGTTACCCACCACCAATTCTCCCCTATACAACTTGTCTTTGGGAGACAACCCAATATATCACATTTATGGTGTGTTTACTAATCAGGAATTGGAATTCTCATTAGGAATTGAATTCCGCATAAGGAGGATTCCTGCATTTACTTCACATCAAGGAATTGAAAAGTAAGTGGGGCCCATACAAAATAAGGAATTGAATTCCTGATTTTGGAAGAATTCAATTCCCTGGTGGGAGGTGGTATTCTAATTCCTGGAGAATGAACCCATTAAGAATTCATTTTTTTTACCCATTATATTATCACACAATATTCAAATTTTCAAATTTGTCATCTACTTTAACCCAACAACGAGGACATTTGAGTAATTAGTACCACTCCTACCCCAATTCCATGTGGTTTGGTAAACAACTTCAATAGGAATATGGAATCTAACTCCCCTCAATCCATATGGTTTAGTAAACGACTTCAATAGGAATCCGGAATCTAATTCTCCTCAATCAAATTCCTCCTCAATTCAATTCATCCTTAATTCAATTCCCCCTAATCCAATTACGGATTTGTAAACATGCCACTAGGGGTTTTTGGTTGTGGAGTTTATGTGCCAATTGCACCCCTACAATGCACTAAAATGGGTCCTCAACGTCGATTGGGAATTTACATTAGTTTTGATTCACCAACTAGCATTCGCTATCTCAAACCTATGACAGGAGATATATTTACAGCACGTTTTGCGGACTATCACTATGATGAGACATTCTTCCCGCCGTTAGGGAGAGAAAAGATTGTTCTTGAAGAACGACGTGAATTGGGTTGGAACATATCCATTATGTCTCATCTTGACCCTTGTACAACTCAAAGTGAAAATGAAGTACGAAAAATTGTCCACCTTCAGCAAATTGCTAATCAAATGCCAGATGCATTCACTGATATAGGAAAAGTGACAAAATCACATATACCTGCAACAAATACACCATCAAGGATTGATATCCCAATCGGATTAACCAATGTTGCAGCAAATGAATCATCTACTGCACGCTTGAAGCGAGGTAGACCCATTAGTTCTAAGGACTCGGTTCCTAGAAAGCGAAAATCGAAAGCATATTCCAATCCCAATGAAAATGTTCATGAAGATATTATTGAGAAAGAGATTCACCTTGAATCCACAATTCATCCGGAGAATAAAAGTGTCATTGAAAAGACACAAGCCACTGAAGAGGAAAAGATACCTAATGCATAAATTTCTGTAAATTTCGCATGCAATGATGAATTATGGGACATAGTGAAATGGTTATCAATGATATTTTTTCTTTCGCAATAGCTGCTGAAATTATAAAAGGTCATGAAGATATTGAATCACGATCTGTTGATGAATGTAAAGGGAGGCCTGATTAGCCAAAGTGGAAAGACGCAATCCAAGTTGAGTTAAATTCCTTGGAAAAACGTCGTGTATTCGGACCTGTGGTTCAAACACTACAAGGTGTAAAACCTGTGGGATATAAATGAGTGTTCACAAGGAAGCGTAATGAGAAAAATGAGATTGCAAGGTATAAGGCACGACTTGTTGAACAAGGCTTTTCTCAAAGGCCTGGGATTGATTATGAAGAAACATATTCTCCTGTTATGGATGCAATTACATTCCGTTATTTAATAAGTCTTGCAGTTTCAGAAAAACTTGACATTCGTCTTATGGACGTTGTTACTGCATACTTGTATGGGGAGTTAGACACTAATATTTAAATGAAAGTCCCAGAAGGATTCAAGTTGGTAGAATCAAACACTAAATCACGGAACATGTACTCCATTAAGTTGAAACGTTTACTATATAGGTTAAAACAATCCGAACAAATGTGGTATAACCGTCTTAGTGAATATTTGATTAAAGAAGGCTACATCAATGATCCCATATGCCCTTTTGTTTTTATAAAGAAATCAAATTCTGGATTTGCAATTGTAGCAGTGTATGTCGACAACATGAAATTAATTGGAACTCCTCAAGAGATCATTAAAACTGCTAAATATTTAAACGAACCTTCGTGGAACAACTGATATGGGCATGTTTTATTCAAACGAACCTTCCAACGGTCCAAATCTTGTTGGATACGCAGATTCTAGGTATCTCTCTAATCCACATAAGGGTCGCTCCCAAACTGGTTATGTGTTTACTTGTGGAAATACAGCAATCTCATGGTGATCTACAAAACAAACTTTGGTTGCTACCTTTTCTAATCATGCAGAAATTCTTACGCTCCATGAGGCCAGTAGAGAATGTGTTTGGTTAAGATCCCTAGTTCAACATATTTGGAAAACATGTGATCTTTCTTCAACAACAAAAGCTCCGACAATCATGTATGAAGACAATGCTGCTTGTATAGTTCAAATTAAAGAAAGGTTTATCAAGGGTGACAGAACCAAACATATACCACCAAAGTTCTTCTACTCACATGAGCTTCACAAGAATCAAGAGATTGAAGTTAAACAAATTCGTTCCCAAGATAACCTAATAGACCTCTTCACCAAAGCTCTTCAGAAGTTGGTAAATGGTATAGGAATGTGACAACTTTACAAGCAGTCAGATTGTTGAAGATCAAGGAGAGATATCAATCGAGGAAACTCCTCTGTTTTACTACATTGGATGTATGTGCAATGTACTCTTTTTTCCTTCAATCAGGTTTTTATCCCATGTGGTTTTTCTTGACAAGATTTTTAACGAGGCAATATTTAGCACGTCCAACATGATGTCATTGTATGGTAGACATCCATGGGGGAGTGTTATAAATTCATACATTATAAGTTTATAGGTTATGGATGCCCACAATAATAGCCACTATTAGCCTATCATAATTTCCATCATTATATATTTGTAAACTACCAATTATGGGTGGTAAATAATTTGGGTCTCTCTACCCCTATAAATAGTGGCACCAAATATGAATGAAATACATGTTAATTTGAGCAAATTATATTGTCTCTTTCTTCCTCTTATTTCTCCCTACAAATTCCCTAGTTTTACAACAGGAATGAAATTTTTTTGACTAAGTTGAAGGTGGAAGATGGATTACTCATCAAGAAAATTTATCCCATCTAATCCCCCACAAAATTGTAGGATACCAACACCTTATAACTTATCCCTCCTAATCCAACCAAAATGAAGAATCATTCACCTCTTCCTTCATTTCCTCCTTCAACATACCTTAGATTTGGTGACTTATCCAATTCAATCTTATCCTATACACCAAAGGAGCCGTAGGGTTTCAAGTTACCTTGTTCCTTATCGTGCCATTGCCCTGACTTCCCTTTGGCCTTGCCCTAAATCTCAAATTTTAGGGTTTTGCCTTAGGTCCCTACCTTGTATGGCCTTGCTGCTGTTTATTGTCTGCACGCTTGCCGTGATGTTACTTTTTATTTGCTTGATTTGCTGGTTGTGTTCTCCTTTTGCAATTGCATGGTTTCAATTGATTTTGAGTTCTTCTGCTACGCTTATAAACTACAGCTTTTATCGCTAAAGAACAATAATCTTTTTACTGAGAGAAATTGAATTACAACACAAAACCACGCCAACTACCCTACCCCAAAAGACCAAATAAAATTAATTAGAACACAGCATATTTCTCTAACTGTACAAGTGATGTAAATTAATTGTCCGGGGAGATTCTGAATAATAGTAATCTAATTTGTAATCGCATGATATTGTGATCAATAATAACACATGCACTCTCTTAACCACAGAAAAAAGAAAGTTGAAAGAACTCATAAACAATGAGAACTCAACAAAAGACAGCTATTTTTTTATCTTTTTGGCAACAAATATAGCACTTAGAAGCCTCTTCTTTTGAATAGAATGTGAATATAAGCAAAGTGTTGAGTGTTTGTCATCAAAGTGTAGTATCTTGTAAACGAAAGCGTCTCGGTTCGAAATCACCTGCATTTGAACCAACATAATCATAGCTCCCTTTAGTATTTAAGTCAAAATTTATAGAGCCCCTCTCAACCTTAAGCTTTGCATCTTTATTTTCTTCTGTATTTCCCTCTTCATAAATCCCAAAAGTTGAACCATTGCTCCTTCCTCTTCTATCCCCCTCATTTATATTCTCCATAAAATTTGATAGAGCCAAATTGAAGTCAGTTAATTGGGCTCTTGTAGCTTCTATAGTAGTAGGCCCCTTCATGTCTAGGGAGAGGCCCTTTTGGGCCTTCTCCAATATGGCTTGCAAGTACTTCCCTTGGGCTTCTATTCTCATCTGCAACTTCTTCTGAACCTATTGGAAAAGTTGTAAAAAAAATTATTATAAGAAAATGCTAGCATATTATTTGGCCATTGAGATTTCTGATAGCAAAACAACATACATACCTCAAGCTGCTCTTGCAATCTGTTTTGTACATCAATCTGACACTTGAGTGCTTCAGAAAATGGAAGTGTTCTGTTTTCAGCATTTTCGTTCATTAGTATCCAAGCGGGTTCGTAAGGAAAATGAGCATAACAATCTTAAACCAAAAGCATTTTAATAAGGATAACGAGCATTTTAATATGTTTAACGGTGATATAATCCAAGAAGGAAAATCCTGATGTAGAAAAATTATAATTTTTTCAAGAATATAGAAAACCAACTCCGTTTTCATGAAGAAAGACCTGCATTCTTTATCATGAGTCCAGAAGAGGATGACATGGCAACAAGAAGAAAAACTTTCTGCTAAAAGCACATTCTCTACTATAAGAAAAGTTTTGCGTACTTGTAATGCATTGACCGAAGCTACATTTCACATATAGAGACCTCATTTCTATACAGCACAAAGTAAAAAGAAAGTATATAAAACAAAATGATCCAATAGACAGCAATGGCAACAACAATATCCAAAGCACCAAAAGTTTTTCTTATCTAAGCTAGTGACTGAAACCTCAGAAGGAAAGCTAGCTAATGCTAACACATGAACCAAACTGTAAACTACGTATTAGATAAGTAATCAAATTGCATTTAATGATAAGTGATGGTTTCACATACCCTTGTTCCGCATTACCACCTCTCGACGATTTGGCGCTCGAACCTGTTGAATGATGATTACTGAAATGCACATATGAATCCCCTATCATTTTAAAAAGGAAAAAAGCATCAGTCAAACTGCAAAAGATATTGAAAGAACATATTAGCAATGTTAATTTTCTGAGAGACGAGTCAGCGGCCCACTATTAACAACACCAATATTCTCCCCAACTTAACCACCTACAAAGCCTAGTAGGTGTGGGGTTTTATCACAAAAGGCCCCAATGATATTAATAGCAAAATCGTTCAATATATATTGTATTTTATTTAGTCAAATTTCTAATGTGGGACTTATATTCTTCAACAAATTACACACAAAATAATCAAGTTTTCAAATCAGTTATTTGTGGTAATTTCAGCGAGCAATCTAATTTGTTTCTAGGTTTATCATAAACTCACGATTATTCTCTCTGTTGTGTTCTTCTCCAGAGTTTTGTTTCCGAGCATGCTGTCCAAGCCTATACTTCTGCAAATTGACTAGCTTAGTAATGAATGCCTTTGTCTATCAAAAAAATAAAATAAATAAATTGAAAATAGAAAAATAAGAAAGAGGCAAAGGATACCTGCAAATGGCTTTTCAAGTGGTACAACGTTAATCCCTTCAAGCCCATTAGCCTCAAGACAGACTTGGGAGTTGCTTCTGAAAACAGAAACACTCTTCAAAATTAAATTACTGGATCAGATAATTAAGCTTTGCAAATTACATGCACTAATACCATTGAAAATTCTGCCAAAATGACAAATTGATCACCCAATATTTATTCAAATTTCAGGTTTAAATTAAAATCCCACAAAATATTACAGCATCAAGAATTAAAAGAAATATATATACAAGTAGTTGATAGAAAAACAAAACAAAAAAATTTAAAAGAATTTAAGAAGACATACTTTCAGGGCCACCAAGTTTAGTGACAGCATCTACAAATCTGTCATGAAGATCAGGCGTCCACCTTAGCCTTGGTTTGGGGTCTCTTGTCATCATTACCCCATTCTCATATCCACAATTCGCTTCCCCATCACAGCCACCACCATAATTCCTCTCCATCATCAAACAAATGCAAGCCTCCCCAAATCCCACTTCCCAAATTCAAGCAGCAATCTTGCTTCTCACTCTCTCTACCAAATAATTCTCAAAACCCAAAAGCCCCCCAAGAAGCCAAAAAGAAGAAAGGTGAGAGTGATGGAAGTGAATTGGGTTGTAAGAAAGACAGAATCAGAAGCAGGGACAGACACAGAAAAAAGAGGAGGGAATAAGTTACTTTAGAGAACAGAACAAAAAAGAACACAGAGAACGCGTTGTTTTTAAGTGGCATTTATTTATTTATATATTTATTTATTTGAATAATGCGCATATAATTTCAGCTATGCAATAGAAGAATTGAATAATTTGTTTTTGTAGAGAAAAGCTCGGCGACGAATCTGAAGAGGAAGCAGCAATGCATTAGGGGGCTGGGCGGCGGGCCGTATATATTATATATTAATAAACAAAATCCCGAAATATTTTTAAACAAAAGCATTCATAATTCAGGCTTAAGGTAACCCCTAGTCCACCAACAACAGGAAGCGCATAAGGTATACATTTTTTTGGGTGAAGCATAAAGTATACCTTCACTAATAGTCATACATAGCCTAAGAAATGTTCGGGAAAACCAATCATATACCTGAGCGCATCAAACCAAATACAACCTTTTAGCTCTCATAAATAAAAACACGTAACAAACTCAAAACAAGTTGATGCACTTATTACAATTTAAAAAAACTTCAACACAAAACAAGTAAATAAAAGCCAATTTACCACCAAGTCATCATGATGTAAAGTAGATTGCGGAAGCAATTGAAGAGGAGTTGGAGAGACATGCAGGCAAAGTTAAACTTAGAAAGTTGCAGGATTGGGCCCTGAGCTCGGATTTGAGCCTATATAATCCGTTGTTTCGAAGAGAATGCTGTCACGAGTAAATCATATTGTTTTGCTATGATGTACGAGCTTTTTCAGGCTTTCGAAATCATTTAGCAGCCCAAAAAATGCATTTTAATATTTTATTAATTTTTGGAAACTTTATTATTATTATTTTTTTAATTATTTTTGGATTTTTAGGATTTCTAGAATATATAAACCAACTTTAGTCCGTAGTTCAAATTATCAATAAACACTGCCTCATGATTTATTAGGGTTTTCTCTTAAACGTAATAGCTAGGCCTACCAGAAAATTTTAAGTTGCGCATATCTTGTCTGATTTTTTTAAAAAAAGAAAGGCGTGGAGGAACACGTGGAGGCCAGCGTGGAATATTCGACGGCAAGCCATAAGCTCATCTCGTCTTGTCTCACAGTGTCAATGATGATAGACGTAAAGGTTCACATGTGCAGAGAAAGACACGTTGCGAAAGCTCCGCATGCGACGGGAGTGCGGAATATTCCCACTGCCCAAGGGGAAGGGTGGGGCCCATGGAGGCCATTTGTCCCGTGAAAAGCTGTCATGTCCATCCAACCCCTCTTTCCACCTTCTGCTGCCTCTCCTATTTCACCCCTCTGCATGCATTCTCCTAATTTCATTATTAATTAATAAATTAATATTATTAATATTATTATTTGTTGGTTTACTTGTTAGATTTGGTTGACATAGTTCATTTGAGTTTTTTTATTATTATTTTTTATATTTTTATAAATTTTTAAATGGATCATATGTTTCTATCGTTTTTGAGAGGCCACTGCCGGTGCAAGTTTTAAAACTCCAAGGAGGCCAACAAACAAAGAAACACAGAATAAACTATGAGGGTCAGCTTTGGAGTCTTCATATTTAATGACTTATTCCAACAAAGAGAATAATGGTGAATGATGCTTCAAGAGTTTAATCGGTTTTTTTTTGTTATCAATAAATTGCACTAGATTTAGTCATGTCATCTTTGCAACGGAAATATCGACGATTCAAAAATGCGAAAATTTCGATAAGAACTTACTTGAATATAATGCCTATTGTCAGCCATTGTCATTTACAAAATGTTCACTAGTTATTAAATTTTAACTAAATACATAGCAATTTCATATACAAACTACAAGTTTACATTGTCAATGGAGGATCTGCTAAGGGACCTGTGTAATAGAAATGATCATTTTAACATCTGCAATATGAATCCACTATGATTTATCAACCGCCACGCTGCCGCTATTATGAAAACACACTCCACATCAAAGTAGACATAAAAAATCCATTCAAAAGAAAAAAAGCAAAAATGAAACTTCAGAGACATCATAAACACTACTATAAAACCTTGTCAGAAGTTTCAATGCTGCATAAACATGTTTGGGTCATGAGTCCGAACAAGATTGTAAATCATTTGATGCCAAAACTCTGAACGAACTCACCAGTGATACTAAGAAGCATTGAACTCATTATGATCCCCACCGCATTTAGCCACTATAAGAACATCATACTAGACAACCTCTAAAACCTTTTCTAAGAGTAGTTTCATCCAAATTCCTTCCTATGAACACAAGCTTGTTAATCCTCTTCTCATCAGGTCCCCATGGACTGCCTGGGCACCCATCCAATGTGGAGTGCACCCCCTGAAGAGATTAAACATAATGGCAGAAGGCCAAAATACAAGCTAAATTTAGATTTGGCAAAATTATAAAATGTTTTTCATCAAATCATAAAATAGAAACAAATCAAAAAAAATTGAGAACCTGGAAAACATAACGTTGATCAGAACCATTTATAGATAAGACACCCTTCATCCTGTACAAGTCCTCTCCTTTTTCTTCGATCAACCTTTCAAGCCAATCATCCACCTGGTCCATCCATTTGATCAAACAAAGGTGGAATAAATTCTAATTCCGTAATGAAACAGTTGAAAACAAAATTGTTGTTGCCTTTTCGTTTCGTTTTCATAAAATTTCTTTTCTTAAACAAAGCATCTTCAGTGGGTATGGCAATTGAGAAATTTCAACACCTTCTATTCCAGGAATTATGATCATTCTATGTATATGAAAAACAAATGTATTCCTAGACTCAATTCATTTAAATTGGTACTCATTTTGGTTATGAAGTATTGTGCAACTATGCTTTGAATCTCCATATCAAAATACAGGGTTTACAACCGAAACAGCCTTCGATTAAGTAACTAGTGACTTAAATATTTGATAGAGTAAAATTCCAATTAACTTCCAAGATGAGCTTATGTTTCCAAAGTAAATTAGACAGAAGCAGAAACGGACACCAAGCCACCAATATAAATATATGTAAACAAAATGATAAAGTAAAATTTTGCTACCTCGTCAAGATCAAGGGCTCCCTCATAAACTATGCTGACACTTGCGACAGTAGAATCATGTACATGGTCGTGATGATGATTGTGGTGTTCTGTAAAATCCCAGCCATGTTAGAAATAAATGAAACAGAAGAAAATAAGCTTCGAATCACTTTAGAGAAAACCCTAAGTAGATGATTCAATTAACTAACGAGAAAAACAAAAGAATTAGGATAAATAAGGAATACTCAAGGAGAAAGTTATTCAAACAGAAACTAACAAGTTTAAGTGATCCCCTCGAGTGCAACCACATGTGGTTTGATTTCGCTACACTTCTAATGATATAAAAAGTTTATTAAAGAAAATGAAATTACAATATGTGGACAAGCAAAAGAGATGAAACTATAATTTGCAAGATGAGTTACAACGAAGACAAACACTAATGATAAACAAACCCCTAACATTTAATGATAAATTTTATAAAATTACTGTTTCGTATAAAATAAAATAAATTTATCTAGATCCTATAGAAATAGGAAGCTTCACCAGCATAAATGAGAACAGATTATGCAGTTCACCTTAGCAAATTTATAAAAAGTTTCTTAAAATCCTAACTTCTATTATTAATCCAAACAAGGGGAAAAGTAAATCAAGACACAAAACACTCGGATGCAAGAAAGAACCAAAAAAAAAATTAAGAGAGAGAGAGACAAAGAGACCGGCACCATGTCCAGCTTCATGTTGATGGGATGTAGAACAGGAACCATCTACTTGAACTTGACTATCAATCCTGCAGATCAAGGCATTTAACGTGCTACAAAGTTTAGTATGCACTATATATGTGTACATGTAGATAATATATCCATATATATACATATACACCCTTTTCTAAGAGAGGAATCAGAGAAAGGTAAAAGTGTGAAAAGTGTGGATGTCCTTCACAATTTGCAGTTCAATAAGCGTAACGATCAATTTTTTAGGTGCTCCTTCAAAAAAAAATCATCCCCATAAAAAATCAGCAATCGTAACTCAACTATCCGATTAACTACCTTCCACATCACTGAAGTTTTATCAAACACACTATGTTTGTCTGTACAGTTTAGAAGACCACACAACTTCTGGTATGTCTGATTTTCTGTAGGGATGATCCTTGAAGGAGGAACAAAAGAATAGATGTTTCAATCATTGAAATACATTGTAGGGAATCAACAGTATGCACTATATATGAATAAGCATAACAAATCTAGAACTCAAAAGAATAAAAGATAGCAACAAAGCAACAAGAGTTATATTATTTTAAAATGTATGAACAAATTTGAGATGGCGAAAAGACAAACACACAAAGATTAGACAATGACCTTTCGAGATCATATCCTCCTACACCCAAAACAAAGTCCAGGTCCACAGATCCAAATTTAGCTAGCTTGATTTGCGCCATCCCATTGATATGCTAGCATCCATGCACAAGTATTGCAAAATTAAAAAAATACTAATATTTCTCACTTTTTAAGGGGTAATTAACAAATCCAAATACATGCAACAAAAGCATAAAACAGAAAGAAATGAAGCATTGCCAATCTAGTTTGAAGTTCAGCAATAATTTCTACAAGCCAAGTGATTAACCGAGTTTAGCATATGCAATTCCGCTATTAGAATAGTCCCACATTTAAAATTATGAATAACATGCATCTTACATGTTATTGATTAAATGTTGACTATTTGCAGATCGCAAGTTCCTATACCCTAGGATAAGTTTTTTCACAAGGTGACAAGATAAGAGCCCTTGTAGCTGCTAAAGGCTAACAATCTTGTTCATTTATCTAAGGCTCCAGTCAATGTTTATATGATCTCTGCAACTTACATGAATATAGGCTGATTAGTATGCAAGGGATATTGGACCCATTGGTATCCATGATTCCACGAGCTTAGCATTGATTCTGTCTAGGCCAACTTTTATACCACTTGGAGTGTGGACAAAGTTATATACTACTCAATGTTTTAAAAGGCGAGGCATAGAGACGAGGTGTTTTTAGTCCACTATGCGAGGCGTAAGCCTTGAAGGCATGCCTAAGCACGCGTTGGAGCGAAGTTAGTGTCCCCAGATCAAGAGGCAGAAAGATAATGAGCTTTCTGGCATCTCTATAAACACCTAGAAACCTTCTTTCACCTTGGCGCACATGAACAAGACAGTCAAAGTGTGCAAAACATCACTAGATATCAGTTTCCCCCATGATGTTTTACCTCACATTTCGACTCCAATGCCTCATCCTACTCCATCCAATGGAAATTTGAATGGGCCTAGGATTATATAATATATTCAATTTTCAATCCGCCTACCATCTAAATTGTTGAGAATATAATCCCACTTTGGGTGTCCCAACCCTTGCACCACAATAATATCATGACTCCCTCTCCCATTGCCAAATGTTTTTGGGTACGACACTCTAACCCTGACATGTTATCAGAGCTTTGGTCCGTAGTAGGCCCTAGGCCTTGAATCATCATTCTCGACATTTTCGTTTGTTTGTGTGCTGCAAGGTGGGGCTGCACCTATATGCTATCTTAATATACATTATACATTATTGCCTCATTACCTAACAGCTTAACTTTTTGGGGTCTCTTGATTGTCGACGATGGTATGAAAGAAGGCAATTTACCCACATGTCAGGCCCAATGCTCCATGTCACCCATCATTAATTTAAACCATAATTCTCATCCAGAATCTTGCTTTGAGTCTCGTCTGGTACTTGGTTTGAATAATTTGGTCCCATCTTGATGGAGCCAAAAAAAAAAAAGGAAAAGAATTCACTCTTCTTTGACTCTATGATAGTGCAAAGTTAAAGGGCTCTTTATGGGCTCTCTGAAAATCAGCTAGCTGGGAGTAGTTGGTGTGTACTCTCCAAATTCAGGGGCTGTGTTGATATATATTCTTTTACATCCTGTTAGATTGCCTCCATTCAAGAGTAATCTGTTAGCTTAATTCTTGTTTTTAGCATAAGTCAAGGCTAATTCCTAGAGCATAACACTAGGAGAATCTGATGTAGTGTTGTTCAATATAAGCACCCATGTACTCTATTCATCTTGAATGGAAGATATTGATCTTCCCCTTATTTTCTAAACTTTATTTTAATTGGTTGTGTCAAGCCATGCACCACAATGTATAATATCCTGGGTCTGCTGTCTGCCCATTGCCAAATGATTTTAGGTTAGATGCTAGACCCTAACATAAACCTTTCTTCTCTCTCTACTATACTCCCTACACTCTTTGTTTAAACAAACCAACTGCATAAATCTTGCATAGTGGAACAACATACCTTGATTCTGTTAGTCAATACCTCCAATTCAGTCTTGGTCACCAAATCTATCTGCCAAAACAATTGATAGAATCTCATAAGTTTGGAGCAGAAAATAGCCTTCTAATTGGGAAGAGATGGCTGGAGTACAGAATTAGAGAGCAGAAAAAGGAAGGGAAAGACGGAAAGAACAACAGACAAGGAAAAGAACAGCACTTTTAGAGTAAGAAATAAAAACCCACCTTGTTCAATATAATACGATCAGCATATGCAACTTGTTCCACTGCCTCATTCACCACAAATCTTGGTTTCACTTCGTTCAAATGTTGCATTGCATGCTTGGCATCAACCAAAGTAACAACTCCATCCAGTTTCACACGTCTTGAAACAAGTTCATCCATACAAAATGTTTCAATAACGGGAGCTGGGTTAGCAAGGCCTGCAGAAAAGATTTTATGTCAATCTTGAGTTCTGGCACCCTAAACTCAAAACGCTATTGGCCACCCTTTCTCTTTATTGTTCTGTACTCTCCTTTTAATGAGAAACACAATTTAGAATAGAACTTCTTTAAATTGCATCAAAATCTAGTTCAAATGGATTTCATACATAGGACTCAAATCTTTAATCATTCAGAATTTGAGTAAAACTTACACCACCACCTATGAGTAAAATTTGAGAAATCCAACATACCCGTGGTTTCTATAACAATATGATCAAACTTCTCTCGTTTTTTCTTAATCAACTCCAACAGCATTTTAACTAGATCACCCCGAACAGTACAGCATAGGCAACCATTATTGACCATGACAATGTCTTCACTCACAGATGAATGACTAGCAACCAATGATCCATCAATATCCACCTCACCAAACTGCATGTACATAATCCTATTATTAAAACAAACTTAAGAACAAACCTTTCTAATTAAAGAACAAAAATAAATCTCAAGAACAGATACAAATACTGTATGAAAAAAAAAATTAACTATATATGTTAAATTCTTTATCACTTCCAACTTAATATATAAAGTGTCCAAAAAAACAAAAAAAAACTCTCAAGATATAAAGATGTGGGTAAAAAAGTGTTCAATATCCTAACATAAACTTGAGATCCAATCAGATCAAAGACTAAAGGCATATGTGGGTAAAATCTGATGACATGTATGTGCGTTGAATGTACACATCCAATTGAAAGGTCAAATGCGCACTTAATGATGGCATCAGCGCATGGACTTGAGATTTAATCAGATCAAAGACTAAAGGCAGAGTCAAGACAATGTCAAGATAGTCATAATCGAATCAAGATATCATCAAGCTTTAGGAGCGTTTTAGGTACTGCGTCTTGGGTTAACTTAAATCCATTGATTTTGTTGTGGATGTAGCCAGGGTCAAATTCAACTAAATTTTGTTGTTCACTGTATAGATGCTTATTGATTTAGTTTGTTAAATGGTCCTTTGTTTGCATGGATAATGTTAAATGGTTAAAGACTTTGCTTCACATAAAAGATACACACAGTATTCACAATAAACAGTTTGTACTGAATGCCTAATATTATAAGCATATACCAGAATAATTATGAAACATATCAACATAATGACCAACACACTTGAGGACAAAAGATACTCGCACCTAGGAACAACTTAAGAGTGAAACATAATATAAAAAATAGTAAATATTCCCTAAAAAACTATGGAACTACTTAAATAGAAAATTAACAACATAGGGTAGGAGCTTAATATAAAAACACCAAGTTAGGGTTAATTCAAGAAAACAATGAAGAAAAGGGAAAAAATATTTTGGATATTCAAGCTAAATATTACTTTGTCATATTGACCCCTCCACCACGCAATTTCACTAATAAGATTGCTCAAGCAAGAAAGTTTTTTACTCCAAACTCTAATAAATCATAGAGCTATATCCCCAAAGAAAAAGAAACTGAAACGACACAAAAATAAAATGATTTGCTTTTGTTTTAAGCCAAAAGTGTAGAAGTCGCAGATATGCACACCATGAAACTTGAGTCTAATCGATCTTTGGTCATCCCATACTCCTTCATTAACATTTAGATAATCTAATCAACTAATGCATACATTTCTTGTGTATTTCACTGTGAATGTTCACATGAAATCAATACAAAGGAAAAATATAGCACAAAAATAGTGGCAATCGTGAAAATCAACTTCATTTTCTATTGGCGCAAAAGAAAAAATACCTCATTTTCTATGACCGCAATCCGCTTCCCATGTTGAGATGTCAAAATATGATTCAGCAGTGTAGTCTGCATTATAAGTAACAATTCGATTCAAATTCAAACAGAAATGGGTAAACACAAAAAGAAACATACAGTTAAGATGACGCCTATCTCTTTGTTTTAGCAAAAACCAACAAATACCCACTTCAAGACACAAGCAGAACTTCAAAATAAACAGGTACAATACAACACACCATTTCTATTTCTCCATTGTTACGAAAGTACAAATAAAAAACCAACCTTTCCAGAACCAAGAAAGCCGGTGATGATGGTGGCTGGAACACGAGTATCGAGACTCAAGGCCGAGTCCTGGTCGAGATTGTAGTTTGAAGCAGAGACCATGCTCCTGGAATATCCTGGACGAGGATTCTTGAGGTTGCGGAAATTGTATTCTCCGGAAACGATGGAGGAGAGGTTTCTGATGAATTGAGAGAGTGGTGAGGAACCATGGAGATTGAGATTTTTAGTTGATGTTCTTGCTCTTGAGAGTATGAATCTCGAAGCCATCATTGTTTTGCGCCTGAAGATTGTAGCGAGTGCTTAAACCCATTCAAGGTTTTAGAATTTATTTCAAGGATTTTTCATTTTACACCCTTATTTTGGGCTGGAAAGAGATGCGAAACCCATGTTTGACACACGAGGCCTCATTGGACTGGAAACCTTAAAGGAAAATTCTATATGAACTTCATTATTTGCTTTTTACACCCCATAATTTATGTACACCCCACTGAATTTTAATAAAATTTCAAATTACTCACTATACCCAATTTTTTTTTTCCTAAATTGCCCTCATGAACCCCATTCCCTAACTCACTGTGTAAACCTCATCCCATATAAGACACTACCCATCGAAAACCCCCTTCCCTTTCATACACAACCCATCTGATATCAAACCCCACCCTATCGAAAATTCCCTCATCTTGCAGACACACCCCATCACACATCTCATCAGATTTACAACAAGGTCCACCGCACACCCCATTCCATTTGAAACAAAGCCATCGCACAACCTATCTCTGCGAATCACCGAACCCCATCGCACAACCCATCTCTGCAAACATGAACCCATCGCACAACCCATCACTGAAACAGAGCCATCACACCAAACAACCAACCCCAAACGCCTCACCCTGTCACAAACCACCATCGCCTCAGCCATCTCAAACATCCATCACCAATCTATCAAGTTTTCACAAATCCTTCGAAGAGCCAAGGTATAATTTCAATTTTTATTTATATATTTACGTTTCTAAGTGTTGATTAAGCCTAGGTTTGATTTCACTTTTGAAAAGACAAAGTCTGATTTTAATTTTTGATTTCAACTTTGTGGGTGTGGTTGGTTCGAATCTGGTTTTATGAAACTGGATTTTAGTTTTGGTGGATTACCACCGAATTTGTTACATTGCTTCATTGGTAGTCCACCGAATTTGAACCTGATTTATACTAGAATTAATTTTATTTTCGGTGGGTTACCACCGAAATAGTTACCTTGTTTCGGTGGTAGTCCACCGAATTTGTTTCTACTTTTCAGGAGATGCCCATCGAATGTATTTCTGTTTTTCAATGGTACTCCACCGAATATGTTTTTTTTTTCCAGTGATAGTCCACCGAATTTGTTTCTGTTTTTAAGTGATCATCTACCGAATCCGTTATTGAGTGTATACTTAATATTGTTTTTTTAGATATGAAGAAGACTCGCAGAGGTACTACTGAGACTTCATCATCTTGACCTAATAAACAGAGTCCCACAGCCTCAACGATGAGATAGAGAGCTGCTCCCCAAGATCACTTTGAGAATACTACAGAGGTTGAAGATGTAGCTCCTACTCATGATAGTAATGCTGACACAGAAGCTACTACTTCTGATAGTAATGTTGAGGTACATGCCGAGCCTACTGAGCCATCTTAAGTAGGTCCTATTGATCCATCTTTACTTACAAGTTTTAAAACTCACATAGCAGCTGCAATTTGGAATAACCAGGTAAGTCATTTTACTATGAGCATAGAAGGTAGAATATAAGTTTGGTTCATGGTAATTAACCTAATTTTTTTTTTTTTTTTTGTATTTAACTAGGAACGTGAGCCCCTTAAGTGCATGTCGAAAACATCTACCCTTCATGAGTGGAATTGGTGGAGTAATCCAAATAATGGTATATTCAAAGGGTACATTCAAAGGTCTTGATTAGAGCAACTTATTAGGTGTTCTTATCGAAATGCAGATAAGATTGTGGTATCTACATTCGTTGAGAGGTGGCATCCCGAAACGAACACCTTTGACATGCCGTTTGGTGAGATGACCATCACATTGGATGATATGTCATCTATTTGCAAAACTTATAGTTACCGCTCCTCTCACAAGCAAGTATTACTCGAGGTCTTCTCTTGCCCTCACCTCCATAATCAGACCTTTTAATTACAATGACAATATTATTCATTTTTACTTATGCATGAGCCCATCTAAGTAATGCATCTCTACCATTGAATATCTACACATAAAAGTCATGTTATTTAAAGAGAAAATTTGAAACATTAATGTCACATTAATGATACTAAAAATGATTTCAGACAAAAAAAAAACTCAAAATAATTACCGAATAAATTGTGAATTGATCACTATAGTCCATTACACATTCTGTTCCCATATTGTTGTCTTCAAAATAGCTTGCATTAAATTTGTGGTCGACAATAAGTTACTGAAAAAATAAATAAATTTCAATTTGTTGCCACTAAAAAGTAGGTAAAATTTTGGTAATAAACCACTAAACAACGTTCCAGATTACGGTGTATCTCCACCGAATATTAAGTTGATGATCAGTCAAACACAACCAAAATAGGTGCAAGGTTTCGGTGGCATCCCACCGAATTTACCTATCGCATTCGGTACTGATTTGTTGAATGCATCTAGCGACAAACTCTAAATCCTAAACTTTCAAAACGCCAAAAAATAAACTCATACGTCATTCGAAGCCTCTCTAACTTCAATCTCATCCTTCATGAATAAATATAAGATATTTTTTCACCAATATAAACTTATAAATCTCATTAGAGTTATAGGAACATGATAGTTTGAGAAAAAAGTCAAACTAGGGTTGCATGAACATATGTGGGGTGTAGTGAGCAATTTTATTTTTCATTTTTAATTTTTTTGTCCTTAACGGTAATTATGTTCAAGGGTAAAATAAGTTATTCATGTTTAAAATTAATATGGGGTGCAAAGAGTAAATAATGGGGTGCCAATAAAATCTCCCAACCCTTAAATAGTACTAGAAACTAGGTGTGGCAATGGATTGTGTCATGTTGGGTTCATGTCGTGTCGAGATAATAAATATGTCAAAAATGCTCAACCTGAACCCAACCATTTAATAAACGTGTCGTGTCGGGTTCGGGTCGTCTTAAATAGATTATTAAACAGGTTACTTGGTTAATAACCTATTTACTCATTCCTAGTTTCCAATAGATTTATACACTTGTGAGTATTTATAGTTGGATGATTAGCACATTAATTTGTGTTGTTAAAATAAAATTAAAAAATTAAAAATTAAAAGATTAAAAAAATGAGAAAAATATTTATTTCACATTAAAAAAAAAAAAAAAAAAGAGGAAACAAGGGATTACATTAACTTCAAAAAGAATTTAAAAAAAACGACAACATCATGGTGCGCTTCCTCATTCCACAATAGGAGCCTTTAATTTGGCCCTTAGGACCTCTTCTCTTGGATTTTCACACACAGCTTCTGGGGGCTCATCACTTGAGCTCCCAAAAATCAAACCCTTAGCTTGAGCATAACTTGTGTCGTGATCTCGGTGCTTGCGACCCAGTTGATCCAGGGCCTCCAGTTGCTTTTGCATGTCTTGAGAGTAAAAATCTACCATCTTTGATAACTTTTGATTATCTTACTGCAATATTTCAAGCCGACGTTGATTAACCTCTGCCGTCTTTGTCCTCTCCCTATAACACGCTGACAATCTTCAACCAAACTCCGTTCTGCCACCAAGTAAGCTCTTAGCACCTACACCTCATGGGATTTCACAATTAGGTGATGTCCCACGCTTGCGATAAATGCTGCACTTTGCACGCTCAGTGCCATGACATCACTCACCACTCAGTTATCATCCCTCGTTCCTAGCACGCGCACATCCCTAAGAGTCACCAAACTCCTCGCAACTCCAACAGCAACATCGTTGTCAATGAGTAAAGAGACATTTATAGTAATTGGTCCTCATGAGGAAGCAAAGTAGGGCATCCACACTGGTGCATCCCCTTGCCCCCATGCCTATGTTGGTGGAGTTAGGTTTAGATCAATAGAAAATGGGAATGAATAGGCCATTTTATCTTTGAGTTTGAGGAAATAGGTTTAAATCAAGAGAAATGGGAAGGAAGAAAATTGGCGGAGCTTGGTTTTTTGTTTTCTAAGTTGTGATTTTTGTTCTCCCCTTGTCTTCTTTTATAGACGCTCATTATGACACCCGTTTTTTTATTTTTCCTGCATTTCTTGATCTCCACACCCGATTTCTAGCTTTTCACCTTCATGATTTCCACGCCATGTTTTTCGCTTTCCATGTTTACTCACTTTCCACCTCGAGCTATACACCCATGTTTTCTAGCTTTCCACTTCGACCTACTTAAATAGAAAAGAGAGAGAGAGAGAGAGAGAGAGAGAGAAGGAAAAGAACGAAAAAAGAAAAAGAAAAAAAAAGACATGTGAAATTCTACTTCTTGTAGAAACATTATAAATATCACATGTGTAGCATATAATCACAAAGTTGTATGTAGCATGGTGGATAAGGTGTTAGAGACGAAAGTAAGTGGTAGGGGCTCAAAACCCCTTGTGTGTGTGGTGAAGTATCGATTTCCTTTCATTTTTAGTGGCAGGAATTACACGGGTTGACATGACCCGTTTAATAAATGGGTTAAACAGGTATTTTAGTAGGTTGATGAGTTGACTCGAAACTCACCTATTTAATAAGCGGGTCATAATGGGTTGGCCCGAAAATTACTCAATTATTAATCGCGCGAGTTTGAGTCATGTTTTTTACATGCAGGTTTTGAGTCATGTAAGGGGTCGTATCGAAACCCATAACCAATACCACCATCAAACATCACTACAAGAAAACATGCCTTTCTTGACACTTCATTCTTGACGTTTTTGTTAAAACCATCAACTTTGTTGTTCTTCCTTGACGCTTTTTAAAAAACGTCAATTATACATCACGTTACGGTGACATTTATTAGAAAACGTCAACTTACACTATCCACACTTGACGTTTATGAGAAAAATGTCAAGTTACACTTATCTATAGTTGACGTTTAGAACAAAACCATCAACTATGGAGGGCCGTGCGCGGTATTTCTTTATTTTGGTCCAAATAATGGCGCCTCTTCATTCTCTCTTCAGAAACCCATTGTCACAAAAATTTCACTCTTTCATTCGCATTTCAAATTCAAACCCAAATATCAGAATCCCTAAACTTCTTCCACTATTTCTTCAATTCCCAAATTAAACACACAAAGCAGAGGTTCGAACGCACAAATTTCAGGGGCTTCTTGCTTTGCTGGCTAGAGCAGCAACAATTTGCTTTTTTCATGTCTCTTACAACGTTATGGGTAAATGCTTCATTCCTCAGATCTGTCTCAATCTCTAAAGATTCAGGAAGATTGAACCAGAAGGTTGTGAGAATGGAGAAAATCTGAAAAGATCTCGCTCTCGCCGTTGTTTGATTCACCTCAGAGCTCTCCTGGGCCAACTCTGGCTCTGAGGTACTCTTCTTTCCTACTCCGCTCCATGTTCTCTTTGTAATTATCTCAATATGCCTGCTCGAATTCCGTTCAGTCACACATTAATCTCATTTATATCCAATTCGGCGGTCGAGTGGTTTTTGCTTAGCGTCTTAGATCGAGTAGTTGAACTAAATTTTAGGGTTACCAATATAAATCTGTGATTAGATTCTGATTTTTGTTAATATTTAAAATTTGTATTTCCATTTATGATCTTGGGACTGTTAAGATGAAGGCTTGATTATTCAAGAACAGAAGAAAGCAAGGGAAGAGAGAGAGAACAGAGAGAGCAATAGAATAAGAAATCAAAGCTTCTGTATATTTCTCAATAATCAGAACAGTACAATCGTAAGCTTATATATTCTTAGCTTTTGCTTACTGATTAAGCACTATAGTTGACTAGCTTTTCTGACTTTCTAATCATTTCACGTGATAGCACATGGCCTTACAACCAGCCTTAACTCATTGCTAAATAATCTCAGCTTAACTCTGACACAATTAAGGCATATGCATTTTTATACTTGAAACGGATCCAAATTTCGTTTCCTTGTCCATCAATTGCTCATATAATAATTTTTTGTGATGAACCGGACTTCTGTGAAAATGGGGATTTCCCAGCATGGCTTGCATCAAATCAAGAGTTCAAAACAGAGAACCTCACACTCTGCCTTTGTCCATCATTTTTAATACATCTGTAGTTTGAGTTACCACCGGTGAGGATGACCTCCAAATTCTTGGATCAAAATTATAATACATATCAAGCCAACTGTACTGAGTAAATCAAGGGGATAAAAATGAGCTGCCTTTGCTTAAGCCTAAAGCAGCTTATGTAATATGTATATGAATAGTGTGCAAATGTATATCACTTGTATGCATGGAAGTTGGCGAATTCCTTGGAGAAATTTATCTTTGCCATGATTATCTGACAGGTTGCTGAGCCACAAGGAAGTAGATTATGCATGGAAACCCAAGAATGCATGGTGAAGGCTAGGTGGTTCGATTTGGTGTTGTTTGGGCCTGGTTGAAATTTGACCGGGTCAGGCCCAAGATCCGATAATTAAATTTAATCGGGTTAGGCCCAAGATACAACAATTAAATTAACATTGAGCCCAATCAGTGGGCCTAATAAATAAGGTCGGATGGAAGCCCAAAATCATAAAGGTGGCCGAATATCTACATGTGGCTGCATACATTAATCTGGTCGAGCATATCAATACGGCCGAAAGCATAAAAGTGGTCGAAAGCCTATATGCGGCCGAAAGTGTAGATACGGTCGAATGACTATATGCGGCAGGAAGTGTAGATACGGTCGAATGACTAAAAGCGGCCGAATACATGAAATCAGCCAATGTTTAAATAAGGAGAGAGATAATTCGTAGGAGGATTTTCTCATAGGTTACAATTCAAATATAGAAGGAATTATGCCAGCTTGATGGTCAACTGAAGTTATTGCTGGGAGAGCTCAAGATGGAAGGAAAATCAAATCAAATGTTATTATTCACATTAAATCACACGCATGAGACAAGGGATTGAAGATATTCTGGAGCAATTATGATTGATTTGAAAGCCAATTGACGATTGACCAAATTGAGACGCATCGAAGCCCCTATAAATACCAAGCTTATGGAAGAGAGAAAGGACCCCCGACACAACACACAACTTGTCATTTTACATTCTCTACAATTTCTATCATAGGAGTAGCATAATGTAGCCATAGCCTAGTTCTATTTTTTCCGCTCTAGTTTCCGTAAATTTCAATTATGCCTTTACACTCTTGTTCTTGTTTTTCAATTCTATTTTAATTACAACAATTTCAATTCATGTTATCTTTAATGTTCTTCGTAATCTAGTTTACTTTCCGCCCTTTACTTTACGCACTCGCATCTCAATTATTTAATTTATGCAATTTACTTTACGAACTCGCATTTCAATTATTTAATTTATGCAATTTACTTTACGCACTCGCATTTCAATTATTTATTTTATGCAATTTACATTACGCAATCGTCTTTACATTCTTTATTTTACGCACTTTAAATTACGCACTCGTCTTTAAATTATTTATTTTTAAGCACTTTACTTTCCGCACTTGTCTTTTAATTATATTTAAATTCAAGCACCTTTTACTTTACGCACGTGTTCTTCATTTCATTACATTTCACCTTCAATCCTCATCTCCACCCACTCCACATCATTTGGTTGCTCAAATAAAGCCTCGACTCTGAGGTAGTGAAAGAACCTAGGCCGTGAGGAGGTTCCTTGCTCGGCCGAACAATCGTTTGATTAAAGTCAGATCTCGGACGCAACACATCCATCTACTCACATTCCATTCAAGCCCAAATTCGGGGCTTGGTGGTGGCACGCCCTGCACTCAAAAAAGAAGAAGGACCAAAAAACTCCTTCAATCGGCCTACCCGGCCGAAAAGAGGGAAACAGGTGTCAATTATGCCAACCTCAGCTAATGTCATATTATGAAAGGTCTCTGAAAAAGGTAAAATTCTTATTATGAATCTTTATGTACTCTTTTTCAGAAGTTAAATTGATGAAGAGGCTTAGAATTGCATGGCTGTATTCTCACACATTTACCATTTACCATGTACTAGTTGATGCGAATTCAACATGTTGTTCAGATGAAGCTCTTGAGATGGAAAATCTTATATCCGCAAAGATTACTCAGCAACCAAGTGACAACTTGCATTGCACTTAAAGATGTAAGATACCAATGCCATTGTGATTGTGACTCCAGCTTGCATGCTTTTCAATGTGCTTCTGACACTTATCCTTTTATTTACAGTTTGTTCAATCTGTACAATTTACTGGAGAATCCATACAGCCGGTTCCTTGTCTACTAGAGTGCTCTAAATTTGGCAAGCAATGGAAGGGTCACTGAACATGTCATCCCTTCATTCAAAAAGATAGAAAGTTTTTTGAAAGAGTGGAATATTGGGATCTTGAACAAGAGGCAACTATTTCTTACCATCTCAAATGTTTTAAAAGAACACAAAAGGTATGCTATGCTATTTGGAAATTGTGAACTATAATTTGTTTGTGTACATGCCCCTGTTCAATTGGTTTTTTGTGTTGTATTTTCAGCTTGGTAAAGGAGTCTTTCAAATTCCTGAGCAAGTACTTAGCTACTTTTTTTTGTTGAAGATGCATATATATTGAGTGAAGCCAAGAAGGAAGCTATGCGAAGGCCCCGACTTGTTTCAGGTATTAGTGGTCTACGTTTCTCCTTGATGCATGCTTATTGTTGTTTACTTGTGTTATGTCCTTTAAAAATATATGTTTTTTTCCTTTTAAAAAATCTCTTCTTATGAGGTAAATCTAGTTAGTTGTGCAGAGACAATTTAGTAGTTTGAAATTGACTCTTATAAAGTAATTATTGATATTAAGATCTTTCTTGCATTTTTAAGTAGCTCCTAGCATTCATTTGGACCCATTAAGTTTCCTCTGAATGCTTATTGCTTGTATGCAGTCATGTTTTGAAGCAAATGAAGCGGCGAACAGGTAAAAATTATTCGGTCTTGCTAATATTTGATAACAATATTGGTCATATCACAGTTCTTAAATATTCATGCCAGTGACTTTGCTTGAGAAATTTTGTACATCATGATTTTTAATTTTCTGTTTACACGTGGTGAAAAAATATTAGCAACATTCTAATTTTCTGGTTAGTTGATGATTTTTTGTCTATTTGTATATTCTTCTTTATGGTTGGTGCTCAAGACTTGTAAGGATTGTAAAGTTATCATAATATGTGTATTTTAGTGTGAGCATGAATTTATAACATGTATTGTCCATCAAATTGATATTATGGATAGCACAAGGCCATTACTGACGGTAGGAGATGATCTGATTACTAGCTAGTTATTAATTGTTGTAGGTTTTGATAACTCATTGATCCATATATGTTAATGTTTTGGCAGATTGGTATGATTAAAAAGGCTCAAACCAACGGAAGGCTTACACCTGTGATGGGCTTTACTTAGAAATGTAAATGGGAAAGTAAAGCTTTTAAGTGACAAGTTATTTATAAATTGAGAACTATTTATGTGATACTACAAAGTTGGGTTTAGTTTAGTACGTCTAATTTTAAATGTATTCATATTTATTTTAATATTAAAAGTGTATCTTGACAGTTTTGCTGTCAAAGCACTTTTTAAAAAAAATATTAGTTTATTTTTAGTTGACGGCTAAAATCCATCAAAAAAAGTGCATTCAAACGTCAAGAAATGCATAGGTTGACAGCTAGAAAGCATCAAGGATGACTTAAGTTGACCCTTTTTTGTCATTTCATGACGGCTTTTAAATGTCAGGGAAAACCTTTACTTGACGGATAAAATGTGTCAAGTATGAGGGTACTCTTTTAGTGACACTGGCATTCCTGACGGTTTCTTAACCGTCAAGAATCTATTTTCTTGACACTTTTTAGCCGTCAGTAAATGCTGTTTTTCTTGTAGTGCATGCAAGCCTGACCACCACTGTCAAACCCATAACTAGCCATCATAGACCCAATCAAACCATCATCACCACCCAATCAGTCAATCAAACCATCACCACCACCCATAACCAGCCATCACATACCCAGCTCAACCACCATCACCACCCAATCGAACCACCACATCCATTAATTAGTGGAACCAGAGAGAGAGAGAGGAGGGGTGGGTGTTTGTAGCCACCACATACCCAGAAGTGGATCTTAAAAGTTGGAGTGTGGCATGAAGAGAGAATGAAAAGGAGGAAAGGAAAAAGAAAATAAAAAGGAAAGAATAGGAAGAAAGAAAGAAAAAAGAAGGGATAGCCTTGGAAGGAAGAAAAAAAAAAAAAAGGGGGCCAGAAAGGAAAGGAAGAAGAAAAGACAAAGGAGAGAAGAGGAAGGAAGGAAGAAAAAAAAGAGGAAAAGGAGAAAAGAAAAAGTAAGGAAAAAAGAGAACATAGTTTTAGCCTTTAAAAAAAAAAATTTAGGTCAAAATCCTTAATTAAATATTAAAATGAATATTAGAATTTATTTATTTGTAATTAAAATTAATTATTAGAATAATTATTTTATAGTCCGACACAACACCAAACATAAGTTTTCACTATTTTTACAATCCAGCTTCTTAGTCTGATGCAACACCAAACGTTGGTCAGTACTTAATCCAGCTTAGGCCAATCTGAGCTAATCCAAGACAATCCCAGTATTTAGTCCAGTAACATCCCAACCCAAAATTTAATTATTCAATAGTTTAATTAATTTAATAAAATATGAAATTCCAATATTGCCCTTGGGGGTAAGGGTATTTTGGTCACTTGTAATCCAGAAGGATTTTCAGGAAGTGATTGGTAAATATTACATAGATCGTAGCGAGATGAGTCCGTAGACACGTAAGGGGCTCAAATTGGAGTTCTAACGAAGAAGTTACAATCAACAGAAACTCAGTGGCACAATCGTAATTTTTTCAAAGATGGTTTTTAAATATCAGAAAATTCTCTCTCTCTCTCTCTCTCTCTCTCTCTCTCTCTCTCTCTCTTGCGTGCGTGACAGCAGTCCCCTTTTTGGTTTTTTGCCTGCCGCCGCTACCCACGACCGCCGTTTGCGGAGGGACCAATCCCAAAATGACCAGCTAGTCTCCCTCTACCAACCCCACCCTTTTGCTGTCGTGATCCGAAGCCCAAGTCACCGGAAAAACGAGAAATATGGCTGGTTTTTAAGTAAAATTTCCCAGAGTTCGTTCAGACGATTCCGGCTACCAATTCCTTCGATCTACGTATGCTTTTTCATCCTCTCATTGTGTTCTAACTACTGGTTGGGTTGTTTAGGATTAATTTCTGCATTTTGAGTGCCAATTAAGCGATAGAAGTTTTGGCCAGTTTCGGCCCTTGATTCTGGCCACCTCTGGTTACTTTTTAGGGTTGGCCCAAGAACAAAAGTTACTCCACTCAATGTCCTGATCATGTAGGTATAGGTCTTGACAGGCGACGTGGAGTTTTTCCAATTGCCAGAATCGATTTGGACACCCACGCACTGTCGATGCGTGTGGCGGCACGTGGGTCACTGTTTGGCAGGTCTTTGAGTCCTCAAATGATCCCCATGTCATCCTGAGCGCGACGCTTTGCTCGTATTTGAATTTGGTTATCATTTGATCGTCGATAGGATATCTAATATTAGGCGTTATTCAAGTTCGATATTTTCGAACTGTTGGATAAACTTCATTTCAATATATGTTGATCTAGGCATCCCTATGATCATGTAGGAATTCGCGGATCGTAAATTGGAGCCTCGGATGTTCTGATTCAATAACTTAAAGTTTGCGTTAAACGATAACCGTCCGATCGTGCGATCACGAGATCTGAACCATTTGATTCGGACCAAACTTGTAGGATGTGTATCCTAAACCTTGTTGAACCTATATGAGTTTTTCCTTTTTGACTTTTTTTTTTCTTGGTTTATGGTTTTTTTTCTTGGTTGTGTATCCAACTCAATAATCAAATAGTCAAATAATCATCATGCGACTCTATATCCAACTCAATACATGATGCTGAGTTTTACTTACGTTTTTTTCTTTATGTATCCAACTCAATAATCACATTATCATCCCAAGTCAGCGATTAGAACAATACATGCAACTATGTTTTTCTTGCTGTATTTTTTTTTTCTCTACTTTTGGTGCTTTGTTGGTTTGTTTTCTGGTTATTTCTGTGTAGCAACTACTGACTGTTGATTCTCTTCTTGACTGCTTTTTGGGCTTCAATATATTCTCTTTTTTTTCTTAATTATATATATATATATATATATGCAAATTTTGTCTATATTTCCATTTAAATTATCAAAGAATGTTTTGTAAAAAAATAGTATAATCCGATGTTATCCGGAATAGCACCAAATACAATATAACTTAGTCAGACTATTTATCCGAAACAACACCAAATGCCTTGTAATATTATGGATAAACAGTCAGTACTCTCCGGAACAGATTAATACTATTCGACAAAAATTAATCAGTACAGTTCGACGTACCAAACGAGCCCTAAAGTGTCTTACGTAAGACCTTCTCCTACTAGACCCAAATTTTCCCTTTCCAAAAAGTAATTATTTGGGTTTTGCCCAATCTCAAACCATGTTTTTCATTAACCCTTTAGAATCAAATTTTAAGTCTGTAAATTTATTAAATTATTTAAGAATGGTTTAAGTCTAATTTTTTTAAATGGATAACTTTTCTTGATTTAATCTTTTCAAATAACTTTATAATTTAATTTTTTGAACAATTTCACCTAAAAAAATTGAAATTCCACAAATATAATTTTTGGTAAATTATTTAAAAAATGGGTGGGTATTTATAGAGTTTGGAGTGAGTTTTGGGGTTGGATCCGATTTAGAAAAATTAAAAATATTATTTTGACAATTAGATTTAAATTTCAGTCGTTGGATCTTTCTTTTTACTTTTAAAATAGCTTTGATTTAATATGGATCGTTGATTTGGGTTACTGTTGAAATTTTAAAAAAAAAAAGAAAAAAAGAAGGAGATGTTTGAATTGTCCAACAACAACATCACCAATAGCTAACATGTGGCGAGAGATATTCTGGAGCACAGCAACGACATGCCCCATTTGTCCTCATTGCACATAGGCTGTGAGTGGGCTCCACCAAAAATATTTCCACTCCAAACATTAGCTGGATTGGTATTTGGCCTAAAGTTTGGGTTTTCCCAAATTTTAGCCCCTTACTTATCTTGGGTTGGGAGAGGAATTGGGCTAAAATTTGGGATATTTTGGGGTGGCCTAAGGCTTTTAGATGAGGACCTATTTCTTAACCGTTGGATCCAATTGGTTCGTGAATCAAATTGGTTAGTTTGATCTAACAGTTAAGAGATAGGACGTCATCTAAGGATCTTAGTAAGACCCTCACTATAGAATTCTCAATATAGATAGAATATTCAGTTAAGGCTTTCCTCCCATAAATCTCAAAATTTGTAACTTTACTAATTGTTTAAAAAGTATTTATAATTTTTTTTTTGTTAACTTTCTTTGAATTAGTTTTAAACTAAAAACATGCAAATTTTGAAGAAAAAAATGTATTTCATAAAAATGAATACAACAAGGAAGTGAATAAAAATGTGTATTATAACATAGTAAAATGAGTATAAGTAAAAAGCCCAAAAGAAGCAGCCTGTTCTAAACAAACTCAAAATATTTTTAAAAAGACAAAAAAATCCCTTATCTTCAGCACCAAAGACATGCAAGTCTTAGGGATCAAAGCAACATGTGAAGATTTTGTATTTATTTAGCAACAGTGCATCAACAATGTTAGCAATGTAGCAGCCCATGTTCAAAAAATTTAATTGTTTGTGCATATGTTTGAATGCCTTTTTTCTTAGTGTGCATATGAATTTGTTTGTTTATGCAAGTGGTGTGTACATGTGAAGTAGTGTGAAGGGTTTTTGTAAGGAAGTGTTATGTAAATTCATAAGGCATCAGAAGCCTTGAAAGGATAGTAGCTCAGTGTATATAGTTAGGAAACTCCGAAAGTGAGAAATACAATACGAGAGAAGAAAAAATCTTAGTACTCTCATTCAGCTTTCAATTAATAAAACTCCTTTGTTCATATACTTTCCCATATTACTTATTCTCTCTTCATACACCAATCATTGTTAATATGCCGCTAATACCCCGACGACTGTTAATACATAAACTCTAGATTACTGTTAATACTTAGAGCTAGCAATTACCAGCAGCATTAATACTTAAGTAAATCTTTTCTTCTTTTATTTTTGGTTTTCTTAGTAGACTTCTTGTCCAAAGCCGGGGAACTCTGTTATAATTATGTTATTATCTTGCTATACTGATGATCATACTTTGTTTGAGCACTTGGCCATATTTGATATTTGTCATAACAACAACTAGATGTCTGTCAGGGAACCTCTAAGTTCAAAGGACCTTTGAGTTCTGCTCCTGCTCCATAACCCTTTAGGTTAGCATCTTTGCAGTTCCATGTTTTAGGCATGGTATTTGGTTGTTATTTTGAGACCTTAACCGACACCCTGCTGGAATTTGGCATCAGAGCTTAGTTTAGCTCCTTAATAATATAATTATAACATTAAAGTACCTTGAGGACAGAAGTCACCCAATACAACTGTTAAAAACCAACGTGTTATAACCTATTAAAATTTTGTCAATCACCAAAATCACCAATTAAAAATTGTGAACTCTTTGCATGTTTGGACCTTGGTGGACACCTATTAGATTAAAAGAAAGGTTACAATAATTAAAAAGGAAAAAAGTTGAATACAAAGAAGAACTTAGGAACCTATAAGAATTATTAAAATAAAAAGAAGTAGTTAATTATCCAAGAAGAAAATCAGAAGTACAAAATAGCAAAATAAGAAATGAGTACCATCTAGAAATTTGTAGAGAATCCATAGAAGCATTTCAAGAGCATTTAGGCATACTAAAAGAAAAAGGTAGACTTAGGTAGACATTAATTAATTTTATAATAGAGTGTCTTAATTCGGAAGTTAGTGAACAACAAAAGAGAAAATTAACTTTAGATAATAATACATTAGTTTTTTTATTTTCCACATAAAGAACATAGGCATCTATTACATAGCAGTAATAATCCCTTAAAAAATAGTATTATTAATCTTTTAATTAGTCAGACAAAAAGTGTAAAATTTGAACATAATAAACATAATAGAATAATTCAATAGTTATTAGAATATTTTCAGAAAAATTCCCTAAAAACAATTAGACAAAACTTAGGAGGGTGTATTCAATTCAGATTTTAAATGATTTTAAAAAAGTTATAAAGTTGATGGAGTTTAATTGAATTTAATTGAGTTTTATTGAATTCTACAAACTCCACATAGATTTTGATTGAATTTGTGTATAGATTTTAACTAAGTTTGTTAGAATTTTATTATTGATTTTAATGGAGTTTATAGCGATGGGGTGGTAGTGATGGCAATGGCAATGGCGATGGTGGTTTGTCAAGAAGGTAGTGGTGGAGGAGGTAGGGGTGGTGGCGGTGGTGGCGGTGGGAGTGAGGTAGTGGAGGAGGTGGGGGTGATAGTGACGGTGGTGGTGGGAGTGAGGTGGTGGTGGTGGTGGTGGTGATGGCGGAGGTGGTTGCGGTGGCGGTGGCAGTGGCAATGGCAATGATGGTGATGATGCTGGCAGTTGTTGTGGTGATAACGGTGGGGCTGATAGTGGGGGTGGTAGTGGTGGTAGAGGTGGAGGTGGAGGTGGAGGTGGGGGTAAGGGTGGTGGTGGCAGCGATGGAGGTGGTGATAGTGAGACTAATAGTGGGGGCGGCAGTGGGTGGTGGTGGTGGTGTTGGGGGGCGGTGACGATGATGATTGTGGTAGTGGTGGTGGCATCAGCAGGTTGGCTATGGTGATAGTCATGATAAGATGGTGGTAGTAGAAGTGGTGAAATCATATTTTGAGAATAAAAATAATATATGTATCAAAGTCTCTAGGGGGAAGCAAAGATTTGTCATGGCTGAAAATTAGTCTCTTATCAAACGTAATCCATCACTTTTTGTATTTCCTTTAAAATCAATGAGTTTTTTAATACATCCAAACTTATATGAAGTCTTTTAAATTCGTGATTGAATACATCCAAATTTGAATGGAGTTTAAAAAATCTGAATTGAATACAACCATAATTGAATAGATTTCTATAAAATCGTGATTGAATACACCTAAACTTTTAAACTTCTTTAAAATCTTCTATAATAATAATAAAATAAAAAAAGCAAAGATTTCCTAGCAATAAAGAAATAAAAGATCTCATAGATCTTATAGATAGTAAGCCAAAACAAGTAGAACTTCAATCATTAGAGATAATTGAGCAATTAAAATAGAAGTGTAAAAAATACAGTTAGTACAAAAAAACATTAACTAAACAAATAGAAAAGTTACATAATAAAATAGATAGGCTTTTAGTTTAATGACAGAGGGGTCTCTCTAGATAGGCTTTTAGTTTAATGACAGAGGGGTCTCTCTCTCGTTTATATAAGGAGAGTTTTTGTCACACCCCAACCCACGGGTTTAAGTAAGAGATTTTCTATTTAAACCCCACACTTCTCTTTGTTCACCCCATGTTCTAAGTTCACCCCAACTTCTAATTTAAATTTTCACAATGTCTAAGAAAACCCCACTATCTTCCCAAACTACCCTTAAATACACCCCAAGTTGAAAAATAAATAAATAAAAGAGTTTTTCTATTTAAACCCTACTATCTTCCTACTACAAACTATAGAAAATTCAGCTCAGATGGTTATAGTTATCCTATCCATCTCAACCATTTCCAACTGCATGAAAAATTGGACAAATCATATGTTTGTTTTATATGTTCGATTACGCTGCATAGTTTCTATTTGACTTATGCTTATAGCTGTTAATTTTTTATATATAATTTTAATATTTTAAACTGAAAGATGTCATTCTTCATCTTACTTGTATCTGCAGACCAGGTGATGAATGAATACTGAGATTTTGAGCTTGGCCAGGTTGATTCCGGGGCACATTCGCTGTTCGCTACCAAATCCAAGAAAGCTAAAAGGCTTTAGGGGTGCCTGCATTTTTTTTTATAACAATTATTTAACAATACAATGACTTCAGGAAGCTACATATATCAACCGCAAATTGTTGATATGAAAAGAGCTTACATCAAACCTGGAGGGATCAAACTTTTGAGGATTGGGAAAGACTTCTGGGTCATGGTGAATGGAGACAACATCCAAGTTAACAGACTAGCGTTTCTCTATTATGTATCCTAACAATGGAAAGAGATCCTAGACCAAATAAAGATTTTTAAAGAGGTAGGCTCCTCAATGTTTTACGTCTTTAGAGATGAGTAATCTGGCAATAGGATGTAGAGGAGTTTGTATTTTTATAAAACTTAATATGAAGAGTGGTGGGGTGTGTGGGGTGTGTGTATAGATGTATTAAGGTTAAGCATTAAGTTGGATGACCTTTTATGTCTTTTTACATAATAATAAACCTTACAGCTTAATGATTTAAGTATTGGGGTGAACAAAGAGAACTGCGGGGTTTAAATAGAAAATCTCTTTAAGTAACTTTCGGTTAAGTTGTGATTCACACCTTAATTATAGAATTTAATAAAAACTATAACTAAAATGTGAAGAAACATTTAAATAAATAAAATAAACATTTCACATAGAATATTCAGCGGAAACGACAACATCTGAAATATTTAAAATTTACATTATTTTACAAGTTAGAACTACTCGAGAGTTCACTAAAAGAGTATAGCTCATTATTCATCCACAAGCTATGTACACACACTACACTCTATAGATATGCCAAAAGCATTACAAGCTCTAGATTTCAAGATCGGTACCTGCAAAATTTGTTAGGGGGTGAGTGAAACCACATCTCAGTAGGGACATAAATCTTTTTACAGGAAATTGATATGATTAAATTAAATGACATACAATCACATAGTCAAATATTACATTATTAATAATAATGCATGAATGCTCTTCATCTAATCCCGTTAATTCATACAACTGGACAAGCAGACCTGCAGGTCCCATACCATGCTTATACCACTTGGTCCTGAATGACCATTATTTATATGAACTAACACCCATCTCAATCATCCCATAATTCCCCTTTTGTTAGTCATCTTGTCTAACTCCTTGTCGCCAGTTCCGAATCACCCAATAAAAACCATGTGCACTGTGGGATCCCTGAGACTTGGAACTTGCCAAGAGTTAGACTCAACTACACAAAATACTATTTTCATTACCCTCTTTTCCATCATTATTTTCTCCACCCAACATCTTCAACTAATTTCCATGACATGATATAACTATGCATTTCACATGTCCATATATCCCACAACAATGTAGCTATTTAAAATATCACCAATGCATATATAATTATGTCAACATTGTTCAAATAGTTAAGAGTACGTAAACACACCCAATACAAGGAATGTCAACCAAACTGTACCACGCATAATATAATGCTCACGAAATTTAATTAAAACAATCTCTGTAAAAGGCCCCCAAGAAACCCCTACCTTGATACCAAAGCTTTTTCTAGAAATGTAAGGTGTTTCCCAATTTTCCACCACATTCATAAACTTAGTCTCTCACTCTTTTTCTTACTTCTCACTTCCTCTAATTCTCTCTCGCTTTCTTGGTTCATTTGCTATGCACATAATGTCCAATATATATAAGGAAGAGGTTGGTAGTAAGTCCTTTCCTATTGGATGATGTTGTGGCGGTTTTGTAAACTTACCATTCAAGTAATATTTATGTGGTCTAGCTTTGCAGATAAGGTAGTTTCCAATTCCTCCAATCCCATACAACTCTTCTTGGTGAATTGACAAAGCTAGTACATAGCCATGTTTACTTAGCATTTGTTTTTCTTTAACATGTTACTACACTAACATGGCTATTTTACTCATGCATATCCATATATAATAGAATAGGATATGTAATACACATATATAATAAAATAAGATAGATATCTATATATAATAGAATAATATATGTAATAAAATAAAATATAAATATTTATTAGTACACAAGACAATATATATATATTTAACCAAGATAAGCAATTATCTTCCTTTAATTTTTTTTATAAAAAAAAAAAAACAAACAAACAAACTCTCATAGTTTTTGACAGCTAGGATTTTTTCCGTGGTTCTCACAAAATGTTTCTCCTGGTTCTCTTAGGTTTTCTGATGTGATTGTTTTCTCATGCTATCTATTTTGGTTTCTTGGTGTACTTTGGCTTCCTAGTTTGTTTGGGTTTCTATTTGTCGTGTTGGTTGGACTCCTATACAGCTAGGGTTTGGACTTCGTTTTCCTTTTTCCCTTCTGTTTTGCTTGGAAGGCCATCGTTGTTGGATTTGGTTGTGCCTGTTTGACAAAAGTGTTGGTTCTAGTTTTCTTGTTGGGATGGGTACCTCGACCTCAGCAGGGGGGCTGTCGCTTGATGAGATTGGTCAATCGCTCGAACGTCAGTTAGTGCTTACAAATCGTGAGAAGGTGGGTATGGTCATTGGCGCTTCTGCAATTTCCGATCGTTTTGTGGGATTTATTTTTGGCCTTGTTGCCAAAGTTATTATGCTACATGAGGTGAATAGAGATGTGTTTCTTAAGAACTTTTCCAGTATGTGGAAAGGCAAGGAGGATATTTCGATTAAGGAGATTTCATAGAACTGCTTCTAGGTTTGTTTTGTCTATGATCAAGATCGATGCTGAGTTGTTGATATGGAACTGTGGGCTTACTGTCGCTCTTTGGTCTTGCTTGCGGAAGTGCCAGATGATGGTATTCCTCATACCTTGCCATTAAAGTTTGGGACTTTTTGGGTCCAACTACATGGCTCCCTGGGTTTTTGTATGACAGTGGCTAATGCTAAAGCCATTGGAGCAACGTTGGGTGAGGTGCTGAGGGTGGATAATCGGGATAGGGATGACTGCGTGGGTCGATTCATTCGTATTGAGGTTCGGTTTGATGTGGAGTTGCCTCTCATACGTCAAACACCGGTCTCTTTTTTAGAAGTTGGGGAGAGGGTGATGGAGTTTAAATATGAATACCTCTCGGAGTATTGCTTTGCTTGTGGTTTGATTTGTCACTCGACCCAAGTCTATGTCAAGGCGCATGAGGGCATGGGCGTTTTAATTCGTTATCTTTGCATTAGTTTGCAAATCTTTGTGGCAAACCAATTGGGACTTCGGCTTGACATTCCTTCCCTCCTCAATCTACATTGTAAGGTAGTTCTCATTTTTCCCCAAGTGATGGGCCTTGGTGGCCAGCTTCGTCGCACCCCACTGTCTGTGTGAATCACTGTGAAAAGGAGGAGTTGATTTTGCATCTTCTCCAAGCAAGAATCGATGGAACCAGATGTTGGGTGCTATTGGTAATCTGATGGCTCATGTTAGGCCTCATAGTCATGGTGTACGACAGACTGGTGACCCCGGGCAAGTTCGTACGGCAGTTTTCCCTACTTTGCCTTCCTTGACGCAGGTGGTGATGAAGGAACAGAGTGTGTCGTATGTTGAGGCTGTGAACCTGTTAGCAACCTTAATTGTTGACCCCGAAAGAGATGCTGATATACCAGTAGGTGGGGGTGATGCCCCTGTCATTTCACAATTGTCGGAGCCTGATCCTTTTAACTTTATGTCTTTTATTGAGAGGTCTGCTCCATCAAGTACAAGACAGGGTTGGGGCCGACCTAAAAAGGGGATGGATGGTGCGATGTGTCTGACTGGTGGGAAAAGGAAGAGAGTGGATAGCAGTCTCTTAAACTCTCAGGAGAAGGTTAGTGATGAGATAATTGGTAAGAAGCGTAGACTATGCCTTGGTGATTCTATTGCACAAGTGAAGGCGACCAGCCTTAAGGGGTCTCCCAGGTCTCAATGTTAGTTTCAGTTGGAACGTTTGTGGGCTTAGCAACCCAAGCACGTTTTGTGACCTAAAGAATTTTTTTAGGATAAGAGGCTAGACTAATCTTCCTTATTGAGACCCGTATGACGACTGTTCAGATAGGAGGTTGGGTCAAGAGATTAGGAGTTGGAAGGATTGTCTGTGTGACCTAGGATGGTTTCTCCGGTAGGTTGTGTTTGCTATGGAAGCAAGGTGTCAGTGTTCAGTTGCTCTCCTCTTCCACTAGGCATATTGATGTTAGTGTTACTTTTTCTGACTCTTAGGTTAATAGAGTAACGGGTTTTTATGGTCATCTTAATCCTCGGTAGCGAAGACATTCATGGGAATTGCTTCGACGACTAAGCCATGTGACTTCATAACCGTGGTTATGTTGTGGTGATTTTAATGAAGTTTTGTCTGTTGATGAAAATAGTGGTTGCAGACCCCATTCAGAGTTGCAAATTGAGGATTTTAAAAGGGTTGTGTTGGACTGCCGGTTGTTATCTTTTGATTTTGTGGGTCATTCGTTTACTTGGACGAACAATAGAAAGAATCAACACAAAGTGCAGGTGCGTTTAGACAATGGTTTTGGAAATCTGCAGCTTCTTCATCAGAGGGGTAACTTCACTATCTATCATTTAGTGTCTTATTCTTCTGACCATCACCCTCTTCATATTGTCACAGATAATCAGGATAACAATAATGGTATGCTACCTAGAGGGCATCGTAGGTTTCATTTTGAAGCGCAGTGGTCTAAGGATGCTGAATGTGTTGTTGTTATCAACGATACTTGGTTTGCATCAATGTTCCCTGTAGAAAATATTTCGTTTTGCTCACCGTCTCTCATCTTGGAAAAATGCGAAATTTGGTGATCTTAGCGCAAGGTTGAGATTTTACGCACTCAACTTGGTTTAGTGCAAGCTGGGCCATCTATTGATGTTATCTTCCATAGTAAGAAATTAGTCAAATGTGAACTAGATAAGTTGCTGGAACTGGATGAAATTTATTGGCGACAACGATCCTGGGTGAATTGGCTTCAATGTGTGTACCGTAATACGTCATACGTCTATAAGTTTGCGAATCACCAAGCTAAAATGAACTCCTTGCGTGGAATTTTGGATGATCAAAATAGGTTGCAGTATGATTACCAACAAGTGGGCGTCATTTTCCTGGAGTTCTACAATTATTTATTCTTTTCTGATCGTGGCTCTATGGCTAATGAAATTTTTGTTGCTGTTAACCACTGTGTCCCTCCTCTGACTCAGCAGGTACTCAGTTTGCCCTTTATACTGGAAGAGGTGGAGTCGGCTTTACAATGTATGGCTTCTGTTGATGCTCAAAATCGTAGAGGGTCAACTTAGGTAAAAGACTTGGGTCTTCAGCAGGGAAAGTGGCTAGGACCTTCAGTGGCTAGGTACCCTGCAGAAGACAAGGTGGAAGAAGCAGTCGTTAAGCTTCGGACACCGGTGTGGTGCCGGCCGAAGGCTCTCCGATGCTTAAGTCAGCTGCAAGTAGTAACTTTGACAGAGTAACGGTAAAGGTAAGAAATAAGTTACCCTTTTTACTAGGGCACTGTTCCCTATTTATAAGGAAGTGAAAGTGGGAGGTTCATGTACATTTCCCATGTGGGACTTTGTGCCAATCGTTGTGGTGATGACACGTGTCATGGAGATTAGGTTTAGTAATTGGGAGCTTCAGCAGTCGGATGCTTCGGCACGGGTCTGGCACTTTGGAAGGGTGTCCTCCGTCGGCAGGGGAGGAGGCATGTCTGCCTTGGTGTTAGTCGTTTTGAGGCTGGACATGCTCGGTTGATTATGGTGTAAACAGCTTCAACTAAAATGGATGGAGTTTTCTCTCATGGAGAGAGCTAGGTGGCCTTAGCCGTGTGTGTGACCAGAGCCGTGAGAGAGAGAGAGAGAGAGAGAGAGAGAGAGAGAGATTTCTCTAGGGTTTTTGGATTGAGTTTAGAATTACCTTAAATGTCTTGTGTAGCTATATATTTGGTTAGGATTATTCTTCCCAAAAAAGATGATAGGAATTACTCCAAGAGATTTGGTGGAGATTAGTTCCTTGATTTAGGGAGATATTCCTATCTTAAATCAAAGTAATTTTCCTAATTAAATAGAATTTAATTAGGGTAATTAGTTTGACCTAAGGAATATTCATTTTCCATGTGTCGTCTTTTTGTTGGCCAGTAAAATATATGTTCCCACAATGGAATCATAATGAAGCCGTAGCAGCAAATGCATGATGTTCATGTGAAGAGATCATCCCAGCAAATGCAGCATCAACCCAAACTTGTTGGCACTATATGGAAAGAAAAATATGAAGTTTTTGTCAGTATGTGAAGAAACCTTCTCCGGCTATCTAAAAATGAATAAAGGCATTATTGTCCAAATACTAAAAATTTGTCCATTACGAAACTTCCCCCATTTTGGCTGATTCAAAAACGTCCCCATAACAAACTATCGTTTATTCCATTAAAATTTTTTTTAAAAAAAAAAAAAACAAGTATAATAACATTGAAATTATAGTGCTCTTGCCCCTAGTCCTATTGCCTCTGGCCGTTGAGAGTTCAGCCACTGGAGTGCTTCGTAGGCAGTGCTTTCTCTTAGTTTGAAGGCTCTAGAGCAAGAAAAGAGGTAGGCAAGCATATCTTATTTAAAAAGGCCAGTTTTCAAGTTCTTATCTTTCTTATTTATTTCGGCAATGAATGAAGTAAGCAAGCAAATGATAGAGCTTAGGCAGGCTAGTCTTTCTTCTCCTTATCATAAGAGTCATTTCATACCTGGCTTGCTCTATCAAAAAAAGAAAAAAAGTCCCTGCCTCTTAGCCAAGAAGGTTCGCAGGCAAACAGACTAAGGGAAAACAACAGAACTTAAATTAAAAAACATTAAACTAAACACGAAATACCACAATGGCTTAATCGTTTTCGTTTTGTTCATGGAAATCATCAATATTAAATGAAGAATCACCCATAGAGGGCCACCTAAATGAAAAATACAAACATAAACTAATAATCATCATGTTGAGTTAAAGGGTTATGCAGCATGGGACTCAATAATTTCCTTCTACTTATCACCCAATAATTTATCTTTTTTGGAGTATACTGGAAGAGGTCCATCATGTTGGCAAGTCCTTATTTAGTTAGGATTTTAGTTACATACCTGTTTATTAGTCCTATTATTTTCTATTGTAGTTTGGATTTATTTCCTATTTTACTTAGGATTAACACATCTTTGTACTTCTTTATAAATACCTTAACATCAGAGAAGCATACACATCTGACATATCTGAAATTTTACACCATATTATTTGACTTGATATCATAGCCAAGTTCTCTTGTGACATGTGCTTGTGTTCTGCTTGCAATTAAGTGTCCCCCTTCCCCTTCTCTTCAAGGGGAAGAGGGAGTAAAAATGATATGTTTGTCTTTCTCATGAAGAGAAGTTGTGCCTGTGTGAATTAGGTAACTTAGATATGGAGGAATTCTCCTTCACTTCGCACCACAGTCATTGCTGTTGTAGTCGTTGATGTTGCCTTTGCCCTTGCCTTTGCATGCTTCGCTTTCTGTTGTCATGGTCATTGTCATTGTTGTTATTGTGGTCATGCCCTTTGCATTTACTTTGCTTTACCCTATTTTTTAGGGTCTGATTTTGCCTTACCTTTGCTTTGCCTTGCCTTGGCCCTATTTTTTAGGGTTTGCTCTTGTGTTTCTATTGCAAACTTTGCTTTGGTTCGTCAGTTATTTAACTCATGGTTTATGACAAGACCTTCTCTACAATTGTTCAATTGGTCTAGGGTGGCTCCTTGGCGGTATCGTGGTCCTCAATCTGTCGGATGGCCTGCTTCGCAATGAATTCCATGCAGTGACATTCTCTCATGAGTTCTTCGAGGTGCGCTTTCCAAGCAAAGCATTTATTCATAGTGTGCCCGTGCGTCCCATGGAAGACACATTATTTTTCATTATCCCTCTTGTCCGGATCTCCTTTCAAGGGCGGCGGTATTCTTACCCAAGGTTTGTCCTTCACTTGAGCTAAGATTTGATGTATGGGATTGAGAACTTGGTGTAGTTCTCTTCTGCCGTAGCATCTCCTTGTGGGTGCTACCTACGTTTGGCCTTGTTCTTGTTGCTAAACTTGTTGCTCATTTGGCTTGTCTGCTTGGTTAGCTGATCTTCCTGCTTGGTACACTTATTCGCGGCGATTCGATAGTCATCCCAGAGCACATAGTGTTTTGCGGTCGCAAAGACCTTTGCCAGAGTCTAGCTGGGAGTGATAATCAACTCGCGGTATTAGTCGTGCTCAGCTGGAAGACCTTTCTTGAAAGAAGAGGACGCGATTCAGTCGTCGCATCCTACAATGTTGGCATTTTCTGCTTTGAATCTCTTGATGTAATTTCAAAGGGATTCATCGAACTTCTTGCGCAGGTTGTAATGGTGGACAAGGTTCTTTTTTATTGTTCGATAAGAAGTGTATTCTTTGGTGAAGACGTAAGCTAGCTCCTTAAAGCTGCTGATTGACCTAGATGGTAGGGTATGGAACAAGTCTTGGGCTGCTCCTCGCAAGGTCATTGCAAACACCTTGCACATTAGCATGTCACTTTTGAAGCTTTTCAGATGGCTCTTAGGATTGGAATCCACTTTGAAATGTGTGAACAAAGGTGTTGAGAATCGCTTCGAGGGAGCAGCCTGCTTGATTTTGGTGGTGAAAGGCATAGAGTTTGCTTGGTCCACTTCCATACGTAGAGCATCTTCGAAATTTCCGCCAATCTTTAAGTTTCAAAATCGGTTGTTTACGAGCTTCTCGACGTCTTCTGCGCGCATGGCTTGCCCAACTAGTTTGGGATCCCTCAAAATGCTTGCCGGTATGCTCGCGGATCCTTCTCTCCTGGTCACGGGCTCCCAGGTCAGGGCCTTGATTCAAGTTGATATACCTGAGTAGTTGGCCAATTAGATTGTATTGGTCGTCAACCCTCTTCGCGAGTTGATCAACTCGTGAATTAAGGCCCACTTGATTGCATAGGTCGGGAAGAGAGGTGTGGATCGAGTCTAATGGCATATGGGCTAGGGCTTCATTAGATGCATACACGGGTGCATACGTAAAGTGTGGTTGCAAAGGAGGGAGCAAGTGGATTTGTTTTGTTCCAAGACCGGGGAATAACCTGAGAAGGTATTAAGGTAGCCATGGACGGCAGTCCCGTCATGGATGGCAGCGTCAACTCTTGGTCCTTGTGATTACATGGCAGTGGAGCCACGGGGTCGTGCGGTTGCGCTGCAACTCCGACAACCAACGCTTGCAACTGCAAGTTGGAGGAGAATACCATAAGGCCGTGTAGCATTGCGGTTTCGGCAATGGCTGTGTGTTGTTGCTGCGTTCCAACAGTGGTTGTACGATGCTGCTACGTTCCAGCAACAGCTAACTGCCGTGCACTGCTGCTGCATTCAGGCAGCGGCTGTGGGCTGCTACATGGTGGCAAGACACGGTTAAGTGGCTCAAGCCGTTGCAACTTGAGGTTGCGAGGTGCTAGCCACCACGAGAGGTGGCTGTGAGGTGGAATCTACTACAATTCCATGCGGCAGTAGCAAGTTCTCCTCCATGGTGTCATGAGATGGAGGGTTGGGATCCATCGTGGTGGTATTGCTCCTCGTACATCTTGCATGAACCATGGTCGATGGGAGCAAAGTATGAAAAACAAGTTTGGAGCACGCTTTAAGTATATCTCGTGCTCTCAATGAAAGCACCAATTTGTGGGATCAAATTTCGTCCCATGAGAATATTCGATCAATCGATTTCTCTTTCTTCTTTGTCGTCTCTTTCTCCCTGCAAAATAGATTGGAATAAGAGAAACAGTACGGAGATGTATGTATGGTGTGAACCGGGCGGCCGGAGCCGTGTGTGATGGTCGGTGCCTTATGCAAGGGAGAGAGAGAGAGAGAGAGAGAGAGAGAGAGAGAGAGAGAGAGAGAGAGAGAGAGGAGGCAGCAAGGAGGGGATTTCTGCAGTATTTTTGTGAGCTTAAAATGGCTTACCTCATGCCTTGGATAACCTCGTATTTATAAAGCGTCATAGGGTTATGGTTTGGAGAAAAATAATCCTTGTTGGGAAAGAAATTATATTTCTGATTTTAGGAGATTTAAATCAATTAGGGATTTAATGAGAATCAAATCCCTAATTCAAGGCAAGAATCCCCAAATCAAATAATCCCCAAATGAAAGGAAATATTTGACCTAGGGTTTTGCTAAAATTCGGTTCCCACAATTGCCTAATACAATGTGCATCAAATTAATTATCCAAGCAAATAATGAATGATACAATTACAAGCTTAACAATTATAAATACAACATAGGAACAAGACCCCAATTCCCATTAGGTTTAAAGGAACCGACGGTTCAAGAACAAATGCAAACGGACATGTCGAAGTCTAGTGGACTTGATCTAGAAAAGGGGCAAATAAATCGGGTACTCTGAGTTGAAAAAATGGTTAAATCCTATCCATTCCACTAGGATGCACAGTGAGCCTTGACAAAAAGAATTAAAGGAAAATTTCATGTCAATGCCGCTACTTGTGAGAGTACGTTATAGGTGCAGATGGGGAGAATCATTATTCTTCAGTCTCAAGAGGCCAAACTTTTGTGAATTGAAAATAATTTGAATGGGAAAAATTTCGGGGAAGAGTCATGAGTGGTTCATTCCCGCTGAGCTTTCGAACTGCCAATCCCAAAGCATATCCCAAAGCTCGCGCAACAGGGACTGCAACTGCATTTCCAACTTGACAATATCTGCACAAAGTACACAGAATTTGCAATACACATCAAATGGTTTGTTTTGGTAGCTCTTTTTTTTTTTTTTTTTTTTTCTTATAACAATTTTGTGTATTAATGATTAAGAAAAGAAAAGAAAAGAAAAGCTGCTTTTAAGCAAAATACCCAAACAAGTTTTTAATATCTTAGAGGAGCAATGCCGTGGAAGAAATTTGTTCTCTACACAACATGTAAACTAAGTTCAAATACAGATTTGAAAAACACAATAATAAAGTGTAAACATCAAAGTTTACCAAAACTACGGAAATGAACAGCTATGTTAAAAGTTTACCAAAACTTTGAAGAACCTCAAAATTATTATAGAGTTCTGCATATAAGATTTTGCATAGGAAAAGTACGAAAACTGAATAGCCAAGCACATGAGAGGTATATAATAATAAATAATGAAATAAGAAATCATATATTCTCCATTAGGTTCTAACATTTGAGCATATTAGCACTCCCAACTTTACATAAACCAAATTAAGTCAAAATAACATGAAAATATATAACAATTGAGACTAGACACTAAATATATATACTAAAAAGTGTATCAAAAACACAAATGAAACTATAGAGAGAGAAGTGTAGGTGGGCATGCTTTCAGTGTAATTAGATGTTGAATGGTAAGAAACTTTAAGGTTTCATTTTGTTTTGTAATTTAAAATCTCTGTTTCATTTTAATTTCTAATGTTTTCTGTTTTCAATTTTCATTTTCTGCAGAAATCTGAAAACATCGATCCCAAACTCGGGCATGACTCAAAAAATGAAATTCATATTTTTTCAAGAAACAGTCAGAAGGAATTAAATATGAAATTATACATTCATAAGAATTAGAGGAGTATACCTCTCCTTAACCGTCCCACAGAATCTATAATAATCAGGAAACCCTTGCAATCTTGCACATTCTCGTAAAGTGAGGATTCGGTCTTGCTCTGGATGTAATATTGCCTACAGAAGTTTATAGGTCACTACAATATTCAAACCATGAGATGCCATTAAGAACATTTGAGATCATGGTCAAACCTGGCTGTGACAAGTTGGGAACGTCAGTACAGTGGGCACTGTCTCATCCCACCACAACCTCGCAAATGGTCTAAAAATATCAAAGTATCAGAAAATACGAGAAAGAAAAAAAAATGGAGAAACACATGAGATGGCTACCAAAACAAGAGATCTAACCTTTTTGACTTGCCTTGTTCATAAGTGAAGGCATAATCTGGTACCTGACAGCAGAAGATTTTGGTTAAATACGAGCCAATTTTCATTCCACTTGAGCCAGCTGCTCATGACAAAACAGACATTGTCCTCTTCCATAATGCCCTTTATTTCAACCCACTGTGGTTCCTATGGGCAGTTTCAGTCCTCTGAGCCCCTTTCAACCCTATAACGGTTGACCTTATAAATACGTTCCTATTATTGATTCCTAGCCTTTTGAGGAATCCTTTGTAAATATGTTTATATGCCTCTCCATGACAGAAGAATAAACAATTCAAATTCCCACAAAATATTCTGCACGGTATCAGAGCAGCCGTGGGCCATTCTCTGAAAACACAAGCCTAAAATCTGCTACAGCTGCCACCTAGGAGCTGTTTTCCCCTCTAGTCTTCTTCCACACAAAATCAGGCTGTGCGATCTACTAATTCCCACCTCTAAAATCTTGATCGGATTTGTTTTTCCTACATCACTTGACGCCAATTACTATGGGTGATAATATTCTTCATCAGTCTTTGACTGATCATGCTGCTCCTATTATCACCATTCTGGGTGACTCCTCTGAAAACATGTAACATTGGATCATTGATTCAGGCGCCACTGATCAAAGACTAATGATCCCTCTCGGTTTGTCTCCTTTACTCTACCTTGTTGTACTGCTATCAGGGTTGCTAATGAGGTATCTACTCCTTTGTTTATGGGGTGGGTGTTCCTGATCTCTCAAATAACTTACTCTTGCAACTCCTTTGGTATGCACACAACTCCTGCAAACTTAATCCACTTGTATCAATTCAAATACAACTCCTAGCAAGGACTTCAGTATCCTTTCTGTGAACATTGTCTCCTAATATGTATGGTTTCCCCTCAACCATATAGCTTTCACAAATCAATTATGTGTCATGTCTATCCCAAAGAATGTGCAGGAAGCTCTTGGCAATCTAAAGTGAAAAAAATGCTATGCCACAGACAAGGAAGGCTTTCCAGAAAAACTCAACATGAGATATTGTGGAGAAATACCCAAGGGTAAGAAGACCGTGGGGTGTAAAGGGGTGTTTACGATGAAACATAAAGCTGATGGATCCATTAAAAGGCATGTTGCAATTTATCCTAGTCAGGTTCCAACTGATAAGGAGAGATATTAGAAGCTAATTAGGAGGTTAATCTATCTATCTGAGCCAATTTGTGCACTCACCATAAGGAAGATGTTTATCGAATCCTAAGGTATTTAGTCTGCTCCTAGAAAGGGTATAGCAGGTTCAAAGATTGACAAGGAAACCACTCAGGTTATGTTCAATTTGTCAGGGGCAATCTTGTATATTTTCTGCACAATTTCCAGGCTTACAAAAAGAAAATAAGATAACACAGATTGCTTTGATATGTATACAAGTACAACTACCACAGCAGACCTTTTCGACAACAAGGCATAAGTTCAAATTTGTACTGTTTCAAGGCAGGAAATTTTTGAAGAAACAGCAATGATAACATTAAGTCTATCATTCTCCATTGCAGGTAAAGAGCATCAACACTTACTAATGGTTTTCCCGATGGCAACAGCAAATGCTTTTCAGTTGAATCCCTCCGAGCCACATTGTCATTTCCTACAACAACACCAGGGAGGTCCCGGAAGTTTGCTCCCTGAAAATAGCTATAGATTAGAAATAACAATGGATAAAAAAATTAATGGCATAAACGTAATGTTACATTTATCCAAGCTGTATACATATCTGACCTTTCTTTTTGGAATTTGACAAACTCGCAAGTAATCATCTTCGAACAACGGGTAAGGCCGATGGTCATACAGTGAAACTTTTGTTTTCATAGTGCCATCTGACGCAGATCCCATCATCTCTACAGAACCAGCATAAATGAAAGTAAAAATGGAAATCATAAAAATATATGCAGTTGGAAGGAAGGAATATATAAAAAGATTAGCATAACCAATTGGTCCATCAATAAACGTCCAGACACCCAACATGGCCATCAACCTCATCAAATAGCCAATTGATCAAGTTTGATGAGATTGATGGCCATGACTAGAATGCCAAAATAAATGTACAGCAATATGCTGACCACGCTATACTAGTTCAAAAACAGATCAAGTTTGTACAGTCTGTACTATTCCATCATGCTCTTGGCTTTATTTCCTTATTGTTCTTTTATACTAAACCAGTTATGAATACTTTATTAAGTGTAACTCTATTTCTATGATATAATAGGGTTATTTGGGCAGTAATCTAAGCTTGATATGCACCATTGGTGCATTCCCTGACAACTTAAGCTTTGGGCCTAGTAGTTGTGTAGCATGGTATCAAAACCTTCTTTGCAAGAGGTATTGAGTTTGATCCCAGTTAACCACATTTTCTTAGTTTGCAGGGTGAATGGTGATGTTGCACCTATAAATTTGTCTCTCCCTCCATCTGTCTGCCTCGGATAGGGCTACATGTGAAGAGGGTTTAAGCTCAATACACATTATTGCCGATTCCATGATAGCTTAGGTTTTCAGGAGGTGGTTTACATTAGTTGCATTGTTGAACTATATTAATATTTGGAGACATCTTTGGGGATCAGACGAATCTACCAATTGGAAACACAGGTCATGAACTTCATTATTGTTATTTTCACCGTTCTACCTGCAAGGATATTTTTTTTCATAGTCGTGTAAATATTTACAACAAATATGCTTTTGGCCTCAAATTGAGAAAATTGAGATAATCAAGTTACAGCAATATTGCTATGATTTGGTATAAAAACCTATAACGTAGCCTCCACAAGAAAAGACAAAACTATAGCCCTTAACCCTAGTGAAACGACCGGCCCCTTCAACAAAGAAATAAACATCGAGCACACCATCTAATGGCTGCCAGCACTCCCCTAAATTTTCCACCTCTTTCCGCTATCCTAGGAGTTGGGCAAAGTCATAGTCACCTTCTACAGAGGCTACTGCCTCTTGTTTTTCTACGTTTGGGATCTTGAAACTCTAGTTTTAGTTTTGTTTTCTTTTTTGGATAGAAACGAAATTTATTGAAAGAAACGAAAAGGAACACACAAGTGGATAAGGCATCCACAAGCCAAACGAACAGCTACAGAAAAAACAGACTAAAAAAACAAGGACACCAGCCAAACTACACAGATTGCTACACCAGAAAGCTCCAAATAAAACAAGATTCCAAAAAACACTTCACATCATGGCAGTTATTTTTGTTTTTTTATCCTACCTCTGCAACTATGCTGAATACTGAATCTAGAGACAAATCCTAAATCAATGAAAAAATTTATATGAATATTAACTGCATACAAAGTCTGAGAATAGTGATATTACCATATTGCGTTGACCTTATATATCTTTGGAAATCTGTTCCGGGAGGCTTTTTGTACGACATTTCTTCACTTGTTTCATCGTTTGTGACCTATAACATAAAACTAAATCAGAAATTTGTTCAACTGTAAGAGAATAGCTAAGCTTCAAATACGATGAACGCACAGCAGGAAGATCAGAGATGGCATCGTGAAGAACCAGAGCTTCTTCTAATACACGAGGTTGGTCTTCATCATAAGCAACAGTATTGCGCTGCACATGAAGGTAAACAATTTAACTTGAAAAGAAACATAGAACTGAAGAAGGTTTAAGCATTCCATAAAACACAATAAGTACTTCGAACTCTGGTGGAGGCCAGTATCTAATTATGACATCATGTGTAGGAAGAGGAAATTGAGGTAGATTCTGCAAGCAAACAGGATAAAAACACATCATGTTCTTGTTCCATCATCCAACATGAATGAATACACTATTCAATGTGTCCCAAAAGAATTTGATTGAGCTTGATTCATTATCAATTGCGGTATATTTATTCTCTTTCTTATTATTTTTCTTTTGCTTGGAGCCTCATGTGACCCCTATGTATTTTTGTATTACCCTCAAACATTTATTTAGACAATGACAATGAAACAAAGAGATCACCTCACAAGGATGAGCACCCCACAAGAAAACTCGCAACCGAAATTGCGGAAGTCCATAACAACCGGCAGCAATTATTCCTAGCCTTGCTTGGTAATTCATATGCACCAAACGACTAAGTGCATACCTACCAAGAGAAGCTTTATCAAATCTCAAAATGTCAACTACATTTTCCATCAACACATACTTTGGCTTCAAAAATTTTACAATGTCCATGAAGACTACAATTTGATGATTTCTCTCATCATCTAATGGAGAATCAACGTTTCTGTAGCGATTATAGCCGCTAATTCCTTGGCAAGGAGGGCCCCCACAAATTACATCAACATCACCCTGGAATTATAGATAAATATCCAGATTCAGATAATACAAGACCAACACCTATATGGTACTACTTTAACTTGTACAATCAGTAAATACTTACTGGGAGTGGCAAGATCTTCACCTTCTTCCCATATCTTACAAAATCCTTTATGCTTCCTAGGCAGTTACTGAGAAGAGACGGAAAAATTAGTGCTGAGGAACACACACATATTTCAAATCATAACAAGTCGCAATACCTTAACCCTCCAATTGGTTCCCATGTATCTTCACTGCTATTATAACCCTTCCAATGCACCTATTAAAACAGCTATGATTAAAATGTTGTTTTAATTATTTTATGCAAAACGAGATATTACTGAATCGTGAATGCTAAGCATACAAGCATGGATAAGAAATTTACAGTCAACCACTATGGAGCAACAATTTACAAAAACTAACAAATCCATCATAATACTTGATAATGAAGGGTCCTAAAAATCTGAAGTAACCAATGCCCAGAAAGACAACTAAAATCTAACTCGATCCAAAAGTTCCTCCACCCCAAAATCTCACTAATCCTTTGAAAAATAAAAATAAAAAAGCTTTATAGTAAGCTCCATCCAAATGGCCCAAAAACACTGCAACAACAGACAGTGCCGTAGGGTTTCATCTTTCTTTCGTTTTCCCAAAGCCTGTAAAACTGAGTAGTCAACACCTCATAACACCCTTTCGGAATGACCCATTAGCATTAGAAGGTAAAAAATATGGAACATCTGATTTGTTCCACAAAATGCTACTGTAGGATATGCATAGAAAAAATCCCAAAGTCCTCTAGCTTCCATCTCCTACCATTCACCCTAGAAATTGACAAATGAACCCCTTCCAACTTCTGACTCCAAATCAATAAGAATTCTTAAGCTAAAATTCCAGCAAATATAACATGTCAAATCATTGACACATAGCTTCTTCTCTAAAACTTGACCAAGTAAAATCTGCATTTAGAAAATTTGGATCTCTCAAATTTGTTTCTTGGATAGTCATTAAAAAAAACCAGTATATTCCTAGTCATCCTTCCATCATTTGTCTCTCAGTGACAAATCTCACCGTATTAAAGTCTCCTCCACACACGACATGATTCTTCCCAAAAGCTCTTCATTTTCCTATGTCTGCACGGGCCATAGACTCCTCAAAGCCACCAGTCTGCTCCATAAACCTTTTATTTATGGATGCCAAGAACTCCCCTACAACAGATTCCAAAACCGATACATGATTTGTGTTCCACATCACTACAATGCCTACTGATCTACCCCTTGAAGGAGCAAACACCAAATCCTTAAATCTGAGCAACAAACACTCGCCACTAACTTACTGTCCACAATCACTTTTTGTTTCTGGCCCCTGATACTACAATATCAAACATGAGTTAAAAAATATAATTGCAATTCGAGAACTCCACAAATAGAAGGGGAGTTGACCCTTCCATCAGAGATACAAATTATTAGAAAGAAAAAAGGTTCAGATATTGTATAGTCTAGAGCACTTGAACTACTCATAGGGTATGGAAATAGTTAGGAGATGGAATGTACATGTAGCTCTGTTCATATTATATACATTAGCACGTCAATTGATCACCAATGTATTTAGTTCTTTCTGAAAGACAAGCAAAGTAAATTACTCGAAGGACACTAAACGTAAGGGACATATTACATATACCCATAACATAAGATATAAAGAAATTATGCATATGAATCTTTTATTTCAATGATTGGAAATGACAAAGTTTCAAATCTCTACCTCATCCAGTACAAACGGTCATAAATAGTTGGGAAAGCCCAGCCACGTTCTTATATCTTGAATAGAGAAAGCAGATTGAGATAATGAAGGACTACCTTAAGACTCAAACAAGTGTCTTGACTCTTAATTTTGCATGAAAAACCCCTAGAACGAAATAATCACAAAAAATATAAAACGGTGAGTCCATATGAATTACCAAATTTGCTTAATTATCCCCCTACCCTAAAATCTTTTACTAAGAAAATTACATTTTTCCCCTTTAGTTTTTTTGGTTTCACGTCATATATATATATAGAGGAGGACCCAAGCACTAACCGGTTAGTAAGTTAATACACTGCTAATCACTCGTTTGGGCCCACTCTACAATGTCATCTCATGATTCAGTATGTAAATATATATAGATGTTGGGACCCAGTAGGCAGCCAAAGAGAAGCACCATCAACAAAACCTTTTAAGCCATTTACTAAGGATGACCTTTAAACCATTGAAAATTACATTCGGTAGGATGTTGGGACCATAAGTTGCAGTATCATCTGCTCATCTAGGTTCATGAACTGATGTTCTATCATGTCTATCTCTTCGGTATAAGTAAAAATGCCATATATACAGCCATGATCATGTTTTCTTCGTAAAAATTCATTAAACAAAGAGTGTGAACGCATGCATTACTTTGCTTAAGCATCTTGCACCCACTAGCAATGAGTTATCATCTTTGAATGTAAGTGAAAATAAAATCTCATCATGACCTTGCAGACATTGTCATCAGGCATCTTAGAAGAATTTCTTTTACCTTAAAGTTTACTCCATGCTTTCCTGTCTTATTAGGATCACCGTAGCAGATATCAACAATCCTCGAAACTTCATATTCGTCTGTAGCAATCTCATTACTATTCTTGGGTATTTTTGAGGTTTTTGATCTTAATGGATGAGTTCTTTCAACATCATTGACTGTATACCGTCTGCATAACTTTTCCCATTCTTTTAACAGTTCTAGAAAATGCTCAGCTGCTTCATTCCTGACCTACAAAGAAAAACATAGAACTATTCTGTAATGTCATTGAACATTAAAGGGGTGAGAAAATTGGCTATTGCCTAGCAAAGGATAAGGTATACTCACTTGCGTTTCTGGATGATTTAACTTCAAGCTTTCACAGGCAGATTTATCACTGTCAAGGGCCCATCTCTAAATAAAGGCCAGAAAGTAAGATTCACTTAAAGCCATAACATGTTTGAGGCAGCTGATAGTAACAAAAAAAATACAACGAAAATGAAAATTGAAAAAAAAAATTGTTGAATACCGTGACAAGATTAACACAAGACAGTTTGGCACCAAGGCACAATCCAGTTGACATTCCACCACAACCACAATAAAGATCTAAGACTGCTAACTCTGCATCGTAAGTTTCAGAGCTGGGCATATTCTCCAATAAGTTTGCAGTTGACAGTATAGAGACTGCTTCAATTGAATTGTATGCTGGCAAGTTTTGGCTCTTAAGAGAATTATCTGAAGTAAAATTAGACAAGTAGGAATTGTCAAACCTCTGAACTTGAAATTTTAGTGCAAATTTTAATGTCAACGTCTCACATTTTAGGTAGATCTTGGAGGGCCATGTAGTAGAAAACAACCATACTACAAAGTTTTTTATTCACTGAAATTGAACATGGAAGGTATTGTCTATAAAGATCAGAAAATAAAAGACTTCCTCAAAAAATTTATCCACTCTGAAATTGATAAGTCAACAATTGAATTGGATATCCCGAAACCAAGATACTGAAACCAAACAGAAGATAGTATTACTTAATCAATCCTATATTAAAGCAAACATTGCATGGTATTAAAACAATCATATCCAATCTAGTCCAATCCCTGAGCAAAGTAACAATCCAAATTAAATCCTGCGCACCAAACCAGAAACAAATATAAACACCTATCACTGTCACAGTGTGATCCACTCACCTGTGATCAAGGAGCGAAACGTGGAATAGTCCACACAGTATTCCATATCATAGTAGAAGTCAGACGACAAAATGGAGTTCCCTTTTAACCCCACCTTAAAAAAGTCAAAACATAGATATAGTTCATTAATATAATATATGATATAGGCCAGGAAAAATACAAAAACAAAAAGCAATTATATAACAGAAGTCAAATTTAAAGGAAAAAAAATCAAGATTTAATTATACCCTAGGAGATACATGTTTAACATTGACTTTTGAAATTATGCAATCTATCAAATTATCGTTCATTATAGTAGAATAGAATAAACGCCTCTTGTCATGAACATCCCCTACATCTTTGATAACCTGAGAAACAAATAGAAAGAACAAAGAATGGTTAGTACTTAGTTGGATATTCTGCTCATGGCATTCCATACTTGAAACAGTTTTTACCAACTCACCGTATCTTCAACTTTATAAAACCATTGGACTCTAAAATAATTCTCTCCATCAGTTGTCTTGAAAAATTCTAAGATCCTTCCCACATGTTTTTTTCCTCCATCACCCTGTAAACATTACTTTAACATATTTATTTCAAATGCTGCCTTCATCTTAGGAATGCCAACAGAAATACCCAAAATTGTGCATGACCATTCTTTTGGATGCGTCCAATACGAACTGTAACTAGAGCTGCTCTGAAGACTTAAGGGTGTATTGGATGTATTCGATATATCATAGATCCGACACGAGCATAACTCGAAAGAATAACTATGTAGCAATACACCCATAACTCCTAGTTTTTTTTTTTATACGTTTCTATCTTAATTAACATTTATTTAAAAGAAAATAAAAGTAAGAGAAAAACAACAATATTGAAGAGATGCCATCTCAAGCAGGTATAGCATGTGGAGGGACTAGTATATCTACATTGGCTATAAGAAGAAATGCCCATAACCAGTACATACTTGGGAAAGAGAGAGCAATTACCTTTATGTATGCACAATCTCCAAGACTGAAGATGCAATTGCCAATTTTAGCTCGAGAAAAGTGACATTCCACGTTCAAAATTATCTCATCTTCTTTATCTTCACTACAAGCAAGCATGATATGAACAGAAAAAAAACATTGAACCAAAGAGGATTATATTAAAAACGATCATACTCCACTTAAGTCAGGAGCACATTGTTCTCAGGTCTAATCAGTAATGGCACATATTCCATGTAAAATGGTTTGCAAACACACTTTTTTTATTAAAATAAAAATAAAAATCCTTTTTTTATCTCGTAGTTGGCAAGTCAAAAGAGAAACAGTGGAAGTAAGGGTGTGATCAAAGAGACTATATTGCTTTTAAGGAAAAGAATGTTTAGTAAGAATGTTCCGTTACATGTTTGTACCTCCTCACTAGTCAAGACAATGTGCTCCTGACAAGTGAGGAGCAAGGCATCACCGCATGCAAAGCATAGAACTGAAGAAAACCACAACATAGAACTGAAGAAAACAACCACCAAACCATCAAAGAGACAAATTGTGAACTGTTTATTACTCACTTTAACTTCAAGCCTTGACTTTTAGATCTTTGACTCTGCAAAACTCCAACACAGCCACAAACAAATCTAAGACATATTAAATGCTATAATGAGGTGAAATTTACAATAGTCCCATTACCATGAGCATAAAACCTCCAACAACCCTACAACAGAGTATAATCCATGCCAAGTCATCAAATGGCTTCAAAAGTACAAGCTAAAAGCTCAAGAGCCAAAAATTCTTCTACCCGCACCATACAAAAATGCACAAATTTGCATTAAAACATGCACACTCATTTATATACATATAAAATCTTCGTATAAAAAAATGCCTATTTGTATAAAAAATTTAATATACAATTTTAATATAACTGTAGAAGATATAATAGAAATATCTCCACTGCAAAAGGTTCACTAAAAATGCATATTTGATTAGGAAATAAAGTAGCACATAGTCAACATTAAACAGAGGGTGTTGGAACGTTAAAACAAACTCTCATTATGCCCCTCTCCCTAGATTTTTCTGATTCTTTCTTTGTCTCTACCAGTTCCCGGATCGCTCTATATCTTTATCTTTCAAATATCTTATTCTTACTCCTCACCAAGAAACATATTGATATAACTTTTTTGTAACCCTTATTAGATAAGCTTTGACTTCCAAGTATTATAACTAGGAGAGGTATCTATATCAGCAAATTTCCAACCCAAAACCTTCTTTAAAGGGCCAGTAGGAAGTCCAATTGAGAGAGAGATATGTGCTGAGTGGTGAAGTAGTGAGTCAATTCAATGAGGTGCATGTATGGATTCCCGATCAACTTAAGCTTCTTCTTTTTTCCTTATAGGAAATCAACTTAAGCTTCTTCTTTTTTTCTTATAGGAATTCTACTTAAGCTTTGCAATAATTGACAACTCAATACTTAAGTCATCAACAGAACCGATATAAAGGGGCTCTCATCAAACTCTACCCACAATCTGCCATACCATTGACTCTATCTATTCATTGAATTTACTTTTTTACATTGTTTAAGCACAATAATGGCCAGGACAAAAATTTGTTAATAGTATAATGTACCTCTGATTTCATGTTGAGGTCCTTAAAGGAGAAAGAGAGTCGAGTGAAAGAAATGCAAAGGAATAAATAGTATCTGAGTTGATTTAATACCTTCATTTGATACCGCCAACCCCATCTTTCTTGAGCTTCAACATCAGGAATTGGATCCCCAATCAAGGAAGTACTTTTGCAACTTTTTTGTTTGTTTTGCCTGTTCTCTGATGAATCCAAGGTTTTCCTTTTCTTTGGTGGCTGATTCACATATGTCTCGGGCAATTCAATCAAAGAGCATTCTGTTTCTCTTCCTTCATTCTCAAACATAGCTGTGGCTTCTTTTGGGGATTGCCTCAAGTATTTTTCATCAAAAATTCTTGAATCAGATTTTCCCAATGACATCAATATCTTCTTGGATGGAAACTCATCTTTTGAATCAGACAATCCAAAGATAATAGAATTTAGATTAGAGTTTTTCTCAGCTGCTGCTACATAAGGGGAAAATCTAGGAGATCTCCTTATCTCCTTTCCATTCACACAATGAGAAAATATAGGAGATCTTTGCATGTACTTTTCATCCAATTTTTCAAGGTCCACATTTTTCAACGATTCACTATCACTGTTTTCAGGGGCCAACATTAGCCTTGAAGACCTCCTCCCATCTTCTGAATCAAACAATCCAACAATACTAGAATTTAGATTAGAATTTTTCTCATCTGCTCCCACAGAAGGGGTAAATCGAGGAGATCTCCTTATGTGCCTTTCATTCACACAATGAGAAAATCTAGGAGATTTCCGTATGTGCTTTTCATCCAATTTTTCAAGGTCAAAATTTTTCAATGATTCACTAACACTGTTTCCAGGGGCTGACATTAGCCTTGAAGACCTCCTTAAGGGCACAGGTCCCTTATCACTGCATTCGTGCCATGAGAGAGATAAATGCTGGACTTCTATATCTCTTGATGATGCTTCGACATCAGAAGGTTTTAAGGACATGGCCTTGAAGCAGCTGTTTTCAAGGCATTCCAAGTTTCTCAGAGATATCTCTTGTGAAGAAACTTTCAGACAGCAGCTTTCCACTTCAGAGTGATTCATCAGCCTTGGAGATCTCCTGACAGACTTCTCTACCAAGCTCTCTACATTTGTTACTGTATCTTTATCCTTGTTAGCACTGCAACAAGTGAACATGAAAAAGTCAACATTATTAACACATGAAGACTGTGAAGACCCCCCTACCCACGCCCACAGCTACTCACTTTGATCCCATGCATCCGCGCTTGCATCTTTTATGCTGCATAAGGCAAGGATCCATTTTTGGAATTAGAATGTGCAAAATGAGATAAATGGTCAACTAAACATGCTGATATCCAAATATGGACCAACAAGAGAGGTGAGAGATGGAGAGAGGGTTAAGAGATAGGCACAAACACAAAATACAAGAAGTATGTTGTTCACCTCAATGGGCTACATCAACTGGGTGACTTGGCTAATTAGGCTAACTTTTTGCAAGGTGATTTTTGAATGACGACCTATAATTAAATGGTTCTGGTCATGAGATGACGTTTTAGAGTGGGCCCAAACAGCTCGTTAGTGTCGTCTTAACATACTAACCAGTTAACGCTTGAGCCATCCTCAATAGAAGGGGGCAATATATATATGCACATGAATAACATAAAAACCAAGTAAAAACTGTAAAAGTCATTACAAAAGGTGACGTGTGCGCAAGGGGCTTGTAGCTCAAGTGGTTAAGAGCATTTACCCCTGCACCCAAGGTCCTAGGTTCAACTCACCCCTCCCTCAATATCGCTTGTATCCAAAAAAAAAAAAAAAAAAAGGGATGTGTGCCTAGTGGGGGGGTAGTATATATAAATGGGGAGGGCCTTAAATGTGAAACTTTCAAAATACCCCATAATGCCCTTAGTTAATTTTCTTAAGGAAGAAAATTATGCTAATTTTTTGACCGATTTTTGAATGACGACCTAAAAATAAATGGTTCGGGTCATGAGATGATGTTATGGAGTGGGCCCAAATGGGTCATTAGCATCATTTTAACATACTAAACCGTTAAAGCTTGAGCCCTCCTCAATAGAATGGGACCAGTCCCCTTCTATTGAGGGATTCCTCAAATAATTTTATTTTCACATCTTCATTTAGAGATCATCCTTGCAAAAAATCATGCAAATTGAAAATCATTAAAGCATATAATTGAGACCAACAAAATCAATAAACACGATAATTCAAGAAAGTACTTAAATTTCAATAATTTAATTGAGTGGTCAAATGATATCGAATTTAAGTGATTTTTTGTAGAGATAATCTTTGAATAAATATCTACAAAATAGATGGTTTGGATTAGTGAAATACAATGCAGAGTGGGCCCTACAAAAGTATCCATCAATAGAAGCTCTATGTATGTATATATATAAGGTGTGCCAAGGGGCTTTCGAAAAATCCCGTGCCTCAGGGTTTTTCTCTTGTAGTTTGTTCTTTCCCACATCACCAAAAAATTAAAAATTAAAAATTAAAAATCAATGGCATGCGTGTAACTCATGCTCTTAGTTAATAAAAATGTTTAAAAAGCAAAAATTGCTTAAATGAGGACAGCATGGTAAAGTAACAATATTTTAAATTGAAATGTTCAAAAAAATAGAAAAATAAAACACTCACATTTCCTTAAACATAAGTAACTGTTTTCTTTGCTGGAAAAACAAATGTAATTTTTTTTCTTTGTTTTCTTTATTTTTTTCAAATTTTCCTAAGTATTTCCCTTGAAATGAAAATTTTGCATTTACAATTGATGGCAAAATTGGATGGAGTTTTGAAAACTTTTTTGTTATACAATGAATATTCTACTTTAATTTAATCTAAATTACGGGGAGGGAGATTCGAACTCGGGTGCAGAGTGAGGAGCACCTCCGCTCTAGCCAACTTGGCATGTCTGCGGAGTTTTGAAACCCTAACCATAAGTCCTAAATTGGCTATTTTTTCTAGTTAGTTCTTAGATTGACTTAAAAATAATCGGAGGTAAAGTCATATCAGCGTGACAATTCATGAGGCAAAATGCCAATTTACCCGTAAGAATTTGCTTTCAAATTATGAAAAGGGTAAAAACGACATTATATGTGAACAGTGGTGCGGGCTGTAATTAATGAAACATAAAGGGATCCTATTAAGGTCCGCACGATCTTTTGAGTCAAAGACAAGATAGATGAGAGACATCTAATAGGTGCATGGCCACGTGCCTAACAAAGACTCTCATGCAACAAGTATAGCACTTTTTATTCCGACTAATAACATAATGACAAGTTGGATAACCTTTTCCATGTCATTACATCATTAGCTATCCCTGTCACAAGTAGGTTTTTTTCCACGGTTCCACCCTACTATGCTTGCAAATCCACATTTTTAATATTATACAAAGCCAGAAAATATAAAGCATGGCTCAGAAAATAAAAAATAAACACAAACCCGCAAAACAAAAGGGAACGAAAGTGCTGTTATTTGTACCATATTTACGGATTATAATGAAAATGGGTCCCACATAGTGGGTAAGTAATAAAAATGGAGATATAGATACTATATTTTTCTTTTAAAAAGGAAAAGGAATGTGCAATTTATTTTCTTTTTCGAACGAGAAATGAAAGAAAGCTCCATCGCAGAAAAACAAAAATTGCATAAATAAATAGAAAAGAATAGGATAGTGATGCATGCACCTGAAGCGATGCAGTCTCAGTTTTGCCATCCTCAGCTTCCACCACTGCTGACGTAAATCTGGGAGATCTTCTTATGCTCGTCGTACACTTGTTCTCAAACTTTCTGGAAGCGACATTTCCCAAAATACTCTTGACCTCCGTCTCAGGAGGAGAATCGGGCAACGGAGAAAGTCTCGGCGACCTCCTCAGGCACTCGGGCTGCTGCTGCTGCGTTTTGGGTTGGCTGCATTTCTCAGCAGCTTCGAGCTCTGGGTCGTAGGAGCTCAATGGCACTGCTTCCTCCTCACTAACCACATTTTCTACAAACACCGATAATGCCAAGGATTTTGAATTAGAGTTGGATTCGGATTTGGATTTAGATTTGGAATTTGACTTGGATTTGGACTTGCATTTGGGTTTTGGTGTCATTGTTGTTCGGGAATTTTTGGGTTAAAAATAAAAAGGCTACAAAGGAAATGGCAAAAGAACAAAACAAAAAAGTGAAGAAAAATGGGTGCTTGTGTTTAGGGGAGGAAAATAGAAAAGAATCCAAACAGTTGCATCCTTTCGATGACTTCAAAGACATAATAAAGAAAGGAATTACTCTTTTTCTAACCTGACACATCTCACGAGGCACCACTAGAGGAGTAGGGGCGCGCAGAAAATATCAAATTATATATATACTAAGAGCATCCACAATTATGCTCTCTATTTTTTTTTTGTTAAGTTTGAGCTAAAAACATATAAGTTATTTTAGGAGTTCTCTATAAAATTTAAACTTCAATCATACTCTCTAGTTTAAAGAGTCATAAATGCTATAACTCTTTTTCCTCTCTCCTCAAATTTAGAAACACCTAGAGGTCTCTATATTTTAGGAAGTGGATAGCAAGACATTAAATGTCGATATTATCGGCGTCAGTTTTTTGAGGGGGCGATATTTTAGCAACTATGGGCAATATATCGCGATATTAATATTGCAATATATCAATAATATCGCGACATGAAACCCAAAAATACATGAAATTTTTTGAAAAGCCTCCCTGTTGCACATGTAGGGATTCGAACACCTCCCTCTATCAACAACCACAATGCCTTATCCATCTCGTCAAGGATGTGTTTGTGATTTTATTTTCGGCGTGTAATATTTATAACGTCTTTAAAATGTCTGCAAGCTAACATTTATTATCTAGGATAAATTTTGATATTGGAAAAAAAAAAAAAAAGGATTCAAACCCCTCCCATTTTACTCCTTCAACATCTTAACCACTATATCATTTATGTTTTTGTGAAAATATGCTAAAATATTTATATATATATATATATATATATATATACATGGTTTTGTTTTGAATTATTTTTGCAAGAAACAAATTTTCACATGAGATGAGTGGCATGTTAACAATTACATGCAAAACTATTTTGGGGATTCATCATTTGATGACTACTCTTCATAATATACTTACTCTACATATAGAGATGATGAAGATAGTGAAAAATTTGAACATCATAGGAACTCTATGTGGTACTAAATCACTCATGTATCTTACCATGCAATGTATAAAGTGTAAAATATTGTAGTAATTCATTATATATAAATGATTATGGTGTGTTTAATCTTCTTTCATTAATTACTACATATTTTCTACACTTACAGTATTTGCCAGCTTGCTATATAATCAACTTAAATCAGTTAAATTCATCATGCAATGCATGTCCTTCCAATTTTTTGTGATAAACTAATAGATAATTGACTAAATAAACATCCTGCAAAGTTTCAATAAAAAATTTCACGTTTTTCTTACAATTTCCATGGTTTTTATTCAATTTTTATTGATATCGATAATATCTCGATATTTCCATCAAAATTTCCGTGTTTTTGGACTACCGATATTTCCGATATCATCGATATTTTAGACCTTGGTGGATAGGGAGCATGGTTAGAGTTGTATTTTCCAATTCCTCCCTAAAATTTGTCTAAGGATGTGGTTTAGGGAGCCCATTATGGATGCTCTAAAGCCCGATGCAATCAGATACTATTCATAAGCATTGTTTTTTTAACAATAAAATGCCAGAAAACCCCCCGTTTCACTGTTACAGAGCCTTATTTTTCCCAACAATACAGTAAATTGTCGGTTTTGCCCTTTCTAAAAATTTTCCCTATGTTTCCTTTTTGTCCCTCTCTCTTTGGATGCTAACTCTCCCCACTGTCTCGTTTCCACTAGGGGTGGGTATGGTACGGTATTGAGCTCGTACCCCTACCGATACCGGAAATTAAAATCGGTATGGTACCACTACTACAAAAAGTGAAAAAGACGATCAGAAAAAGACAACGGCAGAACATAAAACCGTCGTTGTATTTAAAAAGACGACGGTAACAAAAAAACCGTCGTGGATAAGTGCCTTAAGCAACTAAAAAATGGAGGTACTGTTGAATATTTTTAAAAGATGACGCACACAAATAAAAAACCGTCGTAGATAAGTGCCTTAAACAACTAAAAAATGGAGGTACTGTTGAATATTTTTAAAAGACGACGCACACAAATAAAAAAGCGTCGTCTTTTTAAAAATGTTTTCTTCAGAGTTAAAATCTGACCAAAAAACAACGACAGCAGGTATGAATCCACTGACGTAGAACATAAAGACGACAGTTCACCAAAAAACCTGCCGTGTTAACTCCTAACTAAACACGACCAACTATTCTTAGTCCGCGTTGTATAATATAATGGAATCCACGTCGGTATACTACGACGGTACCTTCTCTGTAAACCGTCGTCTTAATTTTTATTTCTTTTTAAGATTTAATTATTTTTTAATTTTGGTGGTCTACGAAAATTAAAATGAGATCCCAAGAAGTATGATATCTTACCATTGAGATCTTTGGATCCTAATTATAATCGAACCACCAAAGTGAGAAAGATAATATTTTAAATACACAAAATCCAAAAAGAAACCAGAACTAACCACTGCAAACCAGAACTGATCATAATCGAACCAGCAAACTGACCACTGCAAACTTTGAAAAAGACAATGTTTTGAAAGTTAATGATGTGTGCGTTTTGGTGTCTTTGAGATACACCAAAACGCATACATAATTAACATCCAAATTATTGTCTTTGAGATGTGAGAGAGAGTGATGATGTATGTGTGTATGTGAGAGAGGAAGACGAGCCTCCAGAGAGATCAGAAGAACTTGGAACTCTAAATGAAAAGTGAAACTGAAAGAAAGAGTCAAATATATACAATAAATCTTTTAAACTCACAGTGGTCCTTATACACATACCGCCGTCTAATTGTAAAAGACCACGTCGGTTATTCTTTAATGGAATCCATATCGTATAATTTTATGGAATCCACGTCGGTATATTACAAAAAAACGACGTGTTAAATAATATACCATGACGCAAGAGATTAATTTATCAACTTATTATTTTGGAGTGTACTACGACGGTACCTACAACACTACTGTCGTATTTATTTACCACGTCCTAAGTTCAAATTACCGTCGTATTTTTTCTATTTATACGTCTGTCTTTTCTGTAAATCGCCGTCTTATTTTTATAGCTTTTTAAAATTAATTAATTTTTCTTTTATTTTGGTAATATCTTTCTTAACACAAAACAAAATTTAATTCTCAATCCTAAACAACATTTTCATCTTAAAAGGCTAATCTCTTCGTGTTAAATATTGATCAATATTTACACAATATATGTACACAAATTAGGCAAATACATCGTGGTTTCTTTTCTGCCTTCACCCTCAGCTTGTTTAACTGTTTCTTCCTCTCATATGCAAGCTGGGCCCTTTCCTTCCTCTTGTTCTCAAGCTCCTGCACAGACACAGATCAATATCTAATAATTTCATAAAATCAAAATCAACAAAGTGTGAAAAGCTCACTTTAGAGCATCAGGAATGACCATCCTCTTTATCTTATCATAAGGAGCATCAGGAACACCCTCGTATGCCTTCAAACGGGCAAGTGCAGCTACAAACCCATACTTGGTCTTCTGAGGAATCATTCTGCTAACCCATGCTTGGTCTTGTGAGGAATCATTATGCAAACCCATTTGCTTTCAGAAAGACAATTTTTTAGAATTTGATGAGATAGAGCAAAGGGCAAGAAGAAGTTGGAATCCTAATTGAAAACTGGGAGTTAAAAAACGCGTGAAAAAATCATATTTAAATAAATTATCGTAAATATCCACGTCGGTTCTAATATACATAGTGACGTCATATTTGAATAATCAACTTCAGTTTAGATAAACAAGTGCAGTCATAACTGCATCGGAAATCCAAAAGTTATTTGGAACGTATTAAAAAGAGAATGACGTCGTTTTCAGAACCCCAAAGAAACCACGTCGGTTTATTAAAATACATAGTCGTTGAATTTCGAAGTACAACGTCAGTTTAGATAAACAAGCGCCGTCATAATCACATCGGAATTCCAAAAGTCGTTCGGCAGTTGTGATAACCACGTCAGTTCTGAATTATGTACCGTCGTTATAACTAAATAATACAGCGGTTTTTTTAATAAAAATGTCGTTTTATTGAACTCTGGGAAAATATATAAACTTTTCGTCACCTGACCTAATGTTCTACGGTTTTCTCTCACCGATAAAATATTGTAGTTTCCCTCTCATTTCCCAAAAGCAGCATCATTGTCTGAATCTTTATCTTCGTCTCCAAATCACCATCTTCGTCTTCGTCGGATGGAAACTTTCTTTGCACGCCAAAGGTTTTTTCTCACTCTCTTCCCTTTTTTTACATTTCATTTGAATGTCGTCTTTGTCTGGAAACAAGATTCTGTCAAATTGAAGAAATCTTTCATTGGTTTTGATTAAATTCATAAGTCCATACTCTCACGACGAAAAAAGACGACAGTTCTATCTTGTTTGCGACAATAGAATGGACACACCACGACGGCCGTTAAATTCGACCAAATGCAAACTGCACGACGGTGGTTAAAAACCGTCATGATGTGACAATTAATACGTCAAAAACAAGATAAAATCGTCGTCTTGTGGGAGAAGAACAGTCGTTTTGTGTTTGATGTTGTAAATTTTAAACCACGTTGGTTCTTAGGATGAGTAACCGACATAGTGTATACACATTTACGTCATGAACGATATAAAACCGTCGTCTTATTTCCATACATGGTCTGAGAGACTGTTTAATAGGACGTCACTGTTTTAGTGTTACCGTCGTGGTGTTCTATTTACGACGACGGTGTTGTTTTACAACCGTCATCCTAATGACATATCACGGCTGTATATTTAGGACGTTGTTTCTTTATTATTACGTCATTTCTTTTTAATCACCAAAGTTGTTTTCCTTGCAGATTAATTAAAAATGGTTTCAAAATCTCAAAACAAGGAAGCTCAAGCGTCAGAGGCCAAATCAGTTTCAAAGGCACAAGGGGATGAAGCCAAATCAGTTTCAAAGGCTCAAGTGGAAGAAGAAAAATCAACTCAAAGCAAACCCTCGAAGAGGATGAGATTTTCCTCAACCTCCGAGAAAGATTCGAGCACAGCCACATTTGTTGAGGAGCCAAAATCCGGCCGCAGTATCAGCACAATGAGCCGTGTTGTGAAGAGGAGAATTCAGAAGGTTAAGCCTGTGGTTGAGTTCAATAAAAAGGGCAATTCACATGGCAAGGTTGCTATTGAGATGCAGTCTTACATTGGTGTTTTGGCACGCACCAAAGTCCCTTTTGTGGACAAAAAATGGACTCAATTGCCCAAGGACGTGAAGGAACAGATTTGGGAAGCTGTTCAAATGTCCTATGTTATTGGGGATAGGTACAAGAACATGGTCTTGTCGTCTACCGCCAAAAAATGGAAGAATTTCAAGTATAATGTAACTAGGCAATGTATCCTTCCATTCGCACATGACAAGGAGAAGTTAAAAGAAACCCCTACACTTTATAAGTTCATAGAGAAATCGCAATGGGATGCCTTTGTAGCTTCAAGGTTAACCCTAGATTTTGAGGCTGTGCATACTAAGTAGAAATAGAGGAGGGAGAAATTGGAGTACAACCATAGGTTGTCTAGAAAAGGATATGTTGGTTTGGAGGACCAATTGGTAGAAACCATGCCCGATATTGAAGAAATCGATCGAGCTGTTCTATGGAAGAAGGCAAGAGAAGATAAAACAGGAAACATCCCTGATCCAAAGGTTGCAGAGAAGGCAAAAATAACCGTAAGTCTCACTAACTCTGTTCTAAATTTGAAAAACAGAGTGTTTTATTTTGGTATAGACGTCGTACGTTTAAATAAGCGACGTTATAAAATAAACACCATGACGGGTTTAATTTACCGCCGTTTAAAAATGAATAGGACGTCGGTTTTTGAATAAAGTAGACGTCTAGATAGACTTAATACGACAGCTTAAATTTCTCTATGAACTGCATTTTTATTTTAAGTTTACTCACGCACACACTATCCCTCTCTCTGTCTATTTCACTGAAATTTGTGGTGCACAATTTCTGGAAAAGAATGCATATTTCAATCAAGTTTTTTCACTTCTTCATTAAAATTTAGGACGGTTTTATCTTATCTAGACGTTAGAATGTTTATACAATGACGGTAATTTTGTGCAGCCGTATGAAATTAAGTCCTATGTCTGTTTGTTCTATAGTCTGTCGTCTTACTTTAAATACTACGATGGTCTTTGATTTATGTTTTAATCTATTTTATTTTGAATATACGACGGGTTTTTATCTACCGACGTTTAAATTATAAACAACGACGGTATTTAAATACCAACGTGTTAAATTAATACTACATCAGTAATTGAATAAAACCGTCGTTGTTTATAATTTACAACGTCGGTTTATTTATCTGTTTTACACCCTGCTAAGTTTCTAACAATCTCTCTTTCTCTCTTTTAGGATGATTTGCAAAAGCAAGTCTCCGAAGGCACTCTGACTGTCTCCGGGACCAATGATGTCTTGACTCTTGCTTTGGGAACCCCTGAGCATGGTGGGAGAGTCAGAGGAGTTGGTGCTAGCGTTTCCCCAACTCAGTTCTTCAATTTGCCGAAACAGCAGAGAATGAAATTGGGTGACAAATTGAAGGAAAGTGTGAAGGAGGCAGTCAGAGAAGAGACCTTGAGGAATGAGGCGAAGTCAAGGGAAACTATAATGGAAGCAGTAAGAGCAGAGAGGGAGGCTATGTTGGCATATTTCCGTCAACTAGTTCCTAATTTTGATCACAGCCAAATGCTCAAAACCCCAATTTCTCCAATTACTCCAATTACTTTACCCCCTCAAGATCAAAGCCCAAAAAATCCAATGTCTGATAAGGCAAGCTGCTTTGGGGCCATTGGTATCAGACCCCTAGCTTTGGAATTAGAAGATCCAAAGCCTGAAGCTGATACTGCTGGAAAACAGAAAAAGGACACGGTAAAATCTCTGCTATTTTCTATTTATGCCTTTTAAATTTTAAATAGACGTCGCTCTTTTTAATATCCGACGTTAAAATTTAAAATAACGACGGTATATATTTACCGACGTTAGAAAACAATTATACGTCTGTTTCTTACAAGAAGCGTCGTGTTTAATTAAATACCACGACGCTTTTACTTGTTTTGCAAATTATTGGACGTTAAAAATAATGACTGTGTTTTTTGCTGTCGTCTAACTCTTTTATAAACCGTCGTCTATTTCATGATGTCATTAACTGCATTTTAATTAGACGACCTTTCTATAGTATAGCGACATTATAAATTCCACACAACGACGGTTATGTATTTACCGACATGTATAAACTTTCCTCCGTCAGGATTTACTAGAAACCGTGGTTTATATTATATACCACGTCTGTTTTTTGGGTTTAGTTAGAGTCGTTTATTTTAGTTCACACACAAACTAACTTATATTTCTTTATTTATTTCTTGTAACAGGATCTCTCAAAGCTAGACATGCCACCTCCTCTTCTAGCCTTATGCCAACATGTCCAGACCAAGTTGTTGCCTACTAATGAGGCTCTGACAGTACACATGCCCCAGGAAGTGTTTGGCTTTGAGCATGATACCTTCCTCTTACCTGATGATATTTTGCAGTTTGGTTCCATGGTTGAGATTGGAACCACAGTTATATCAGTATACATGAGGTAATTCTAGAAATCCCATTTTGTTTTACATTTCCCTTTCTTTTAAATTAAAATCTCATTTAATTGACTTTCATATATTTAGGTTCCTATTTGACTATTTAAAAATGGCAAATATTGTAAACCGTGTTGGCCTCGTGGACCCTGGGCTAGTCAGCTCTCAATCTGGAACTATATCAAACCGAATAAAACACCTGTCAAGCCGCTTGAAAACAGCAGATGGGAATCAATTTTTCTTGGTCCCTTATAATCCAGGGTTAGTACCATTTAAAGTATTTTCCTAAGCTTGTAATATTTTTCTTTGTAGTATTATTTAACCTATATGAATCATTATGTGCAGGGGTCATTAGGTGATGGTAATTGTGAGACCAGCAACGGAGACTGTCTATTACATGAATTCACTGCCAAAACGCATGGTTGACAACAACATGAAAAATATAGTGAATACGTAAGTTGATTTCTTATGATCTAAGATTTTTTTCCTTTAAAGTATTTAAATTTACGACGGTTTTTAATAAACCCTGAACCCTTATTACCGACGTGTTAAATAATTTATTACATCAGTATTGTCTTAAAAACATCGGGTTAATTTAACTACCACATTGTTTGGGTTTTATTTAAGTACGTTTTAATTTTTTCTATTCAATTTTTTGTTATACGACGTTTTACTCTTACAAACATTATAATGTTACACAATGACGGTAATTTTTTACCGCCGCTTGAAACAAAATATCACGTCATTTTTTTTAAAACTCCGTCATTTTGACTGATTGACCATGACGATTACTATTTGTATTTAAATTTTTTGTTTTGTCATTAACACCCTTTGTTTTCTTGTAACAAGTCAATTAAAATGTTTAACATTCATATAAACAAAATTCACGTAAACAGCAGGCCATTTGGAAAAATCTACACGGCACTCCTGAACAACCAACAAGTGTAGAGTGTGGCTGTTACATGATGCGATTCATGAGAGATATAATTCAAGATCCAAACCTAAATTTCGAGAAGAAGGTAAAACGCAAAATTTTAGATATACTTTCTTTATTTTACTACGTCAAATTTTTGTTTAAAACCGTCGTTTGTATCTTTATAACACGTCGGTTTTTTTTGTTTATTTGCAGTTTGAAAAGAAAAAAGATAAAGTTCAGTATAAACAAGAGGATATTGACGAAGTTAGGCATGAATGGGCAGAATTCGTGAACAACTTATTACCGAAGGATAATTGATGTACATAAATATTTATGAACAATGTTTAGGTTTATTTTAGTTTATTTAAAATGTACATAAATATTTTTGTTGTAATCAAGCGAACAACCATCAAAATTATTATTAATTTTTTTTAACACTTGTTTAGTTCCCAAAAACCGACGTCTAATTCTAATTTACACGTCTCATATGTGTACACAATGGTCGTCTTGCTGTAACTGGAAATATAAAATCGACGGCAATTCTTAAAAATGACATGCAATAGTCATAAACACGACGGTTTATAATTAATTCATCTTGTATAGATGAATTTGGTATTGATATACTACGTCGGTTAGTATAACCATATCGACGTCTTAATAATATACAAAGGCGGTTATTCTTAAACATTTGACGTTGTACAGATAAACAACGTCGGTTATCTACAATAAAATGATGTGGTAATACAATAATCCACGTCGGTTATCCAAAAAAAGACGTCGTTTTCTATTCGTTTCGGCGTCTAAAAATTATATGACGTCAATTTGTGATGTTTAACGTCATTGTAAAAGGATACAACGTCGGCTAGGTCATTTTCATTTAATTTTTAATGACTTTTATATTTTATTTAATTCCATATTAAATTCAAAACTAAATCCAAAAATTAAACTGAAAACTACCAAGCACTCATTGAAATATTGTCTCTATCCTAAAGCTTTAAAAAATATAATTTTAGAAATATTTTTTTATTGTATTTAATTACTAATATTAATAATATATTCAAAACAAAATCCGAAAAATATACCGGCAAATTCTATGCACTAATTGAGACAATATCTTGCCCGTTAAGGCCTGAAAAATGTAATTTTAGTTTTCAAAATGATAACAAAATTCAAACAAATTTAGAGACAAAGTTTATGTGACCCTAAAGTTTACATAACATAACATAACCCTTAAGTTTATGTGATCCATTGGTGCCCATAAATTCAAAATTATGAAATCCATATTTTAGCCTACTATTGTAGAAGGCATTGTTGTAAGGAGTCCATAGCAATTTTCGGTTCATTTTTCTCATACTTGTGTATTTTTTAAAAAAATTTGTAAAATTTAGGGTTTAGGGTTTTTTGAAACGACGCCGATTTTCTCCCGCTATTTTTGGTCAACTACATAAACCAAGACTAATTGAATTCGGTCTACGACGTCAGTTATTAAATAGCGGTGTCCGTTATATTTACAACGTCGGTCTTGTGTAGAAACCGCCGTCGTAAGTAAGAATTAAACGTCCATATAAGTATTAACCGTCGTCCTTGAAAAACGCGGTACTTTAAAATTTTTGACCGCGACCTAAAATTTTCAAAATTTCCCTTTAACCCTCAAATAGTTCATTCTCTCTCTTGAACATAAATTTGTCTGAAAGTTTTCGCTCTCTCTCAAGCAGTTCTCTCAGCTCTCTCGATCTCAATATCCATGTAAGTACAACTCTAGTCCCTTTAACCCTAATTCTCTGAGCTCTCTCTCATCAAAGCAATGGGTACGTAGATTCTCCAAGCTCTCTCTCAAGCAGTTATTATATTCTCGCAGCTCTCTCTCAATATCCATGTAAGTACAACCCTAGCCCCTTTAAACCTAATCTCTTCTTAAATCCATAAATGTTTTCGTTGGTAGCTATGGGTTCTTAATTTGTAGCTATATTAGGGTTCTTTTATGTTTTGGTGTTTGCATTCTTGTAATAATTACTCTCTGTTTGGGTTCTTTTATGTTTGTTCGGCCATGGGTTCTTGGAAAAGGAATGGGGATGGGAGATTTAAGCTGTTTTTTTTTTTTTTAACTACGACGACGGTTGACTGATCAAATCATCGTCCAAATGTTTATTATACGTCGGGTGTTCATTTACTCCCGTCGTCTAAGTTTTAAGCCACAACTGGTAGCCTAAAGATGACTATTTCTCCATTAAACGTCGTCTTTAGGCTACCAGAACCCCGTACAAATTTCCGAGTTTGGGTATCTTAATGACGACGGTGACTATAGATGCCGTCGTCATGAGGTAGTGTTTCATTACTGGTCTTTCCACATTAATATATATATATATATATATATATATTTATATATTTATATATATATATATATTTATATGAATTTTATAAAGTGTGAGATGGATAAGTCATGGATGCATGCGAATAGAAGATCGAAGGCATATGAGTTAGGGCTGGAAGGATTTTTGAATTTTGCGTCAGAAAATCTTGGAAATACAACTGAGATTCATTGTCCATGTGTTAAATGTGGGAATATTCGATTGTTTGGGATTGGAATTATAAGGGAACACTTATACTTTAATGGAATTAACCAAAGCTATAAGATTCGGACATGGCACGGAGAACCTTGGGAATGGTCTACCAATGCTAGTAGAAATGTGGAAGAAGATGAGCAAAGTAGGTTCAGTTATGTTTCTGAAGAATTAGGGATGGATGATAATCATTTTGCCAATTGGATCTGATCCTTATGAGTTTGCTAATGTGATTGGGGATGGCGATGAACCCTTGTACCCTGGTTGCAGTAAGTACATGAAGTTGTCGGCTTTGGTGAAGTTATATAATTTGAAAGCAAAACATGGGATGAGTGATGTTTGCTTTACAGAATTATTGATACTTCAAGGAGAATTGCTTCCAGAAGGAAATACACTACCTTCCTCTATGTACGAGGCAAAAAAAAATTTGTCTACTTTAGGGATGAGTTATGAGAAAATTCACGCATGTCCCAATGACTGCATTTTGTATCAGAAGGAGTATGAGGATGCAACTAATTGTCCTACTTGTGGTATCTCAAGGTGGAAGGAAACCAAAGATGGGTTCTTGAAAGAGGGTGTGGCAGCGAAAGTGGTGTGATATTTTCCTCCAATTCCAAGGTTTAAAAGGATGTTTCAATCACATAAGACAACTAAGAGTTTGACTTGGCATGCTGCAAGAAAATCAGTTGACGGTCATATGTCTTATCCAGCGGATTCCCCATCTTGGAAACTTGTTGATGAAAAATGGCCTGACTTTGGTAATGAGCCAAGAAACTTGAGATTGGCTCTCTCATCTGATGGATTCAATCCCCACAGTTCTTTAAGTAGCAGATACAATTGTTGGCCAGTTATGTTAGTTACATATAATCTCTCACCATGGCTATGCATGAAGCGGAAGTTCATGATGTTGACCATACTGATTTCCGGTCCTAAACAGCCCGGAAATGATATAGACGTCTACTTAGAGCCTTTGATTGATGATTTGAAATCTCTGTGGGAAGGGATTAGAGGAGTGTATGATGCCCACATAAAAGAATACTTTACACTCAGAGGTGTATTACTGTGGACAATTAATGATTTTCCTGTCTATAGAAACTTATCTGGTTGTGTTGTTAAAGGATATAAAGCTTGTCCAATATGCGGCGATGATACACCTAGTCACAGGTTGAAAAATGGCCACAAAATTTGTTACATTGGGCATAGAAAGTGGTTACCAATCAATCATCCATATAGGAGGCAACGTGCAGCTTTTAATGGGAAACGTGAATATGGCATGCCTCCGGAGCCATTAATCGGAGAAGAAGTGTTGCATATGGTTAAAGATATTAATTACATTTGGGGCTCGAAAATACGACGGTCAAGTTACAAAAATCGCAAAAATAGACGTCGACAAAACAACCAACGTTGGGGTTTCACAACCGACGTGGAATGAGAACGTAAAAATGAAATAAAAACTGCCATTTGAAAAAGAAAACACGTTGGTTATTTAAAATTAATTTCAAAACGGTTAATAAATATTTAAAACAACGACGGTAAATAAAATAATCAACGACGAACAATAAAGTATAACACGACAGCAGAGCTCAAACCGACGAATTTACGGATATAATCAATTGATGATTAACGTCGTAAAAACATTGTTGCACGTCAGTTATAATTACACAATTGACATCTCGGAGATACACACGTCAAAAAAGTTTATAAAAGAGACTTAACAAAGATTAGCCACGTCATGGAACAAAAAAAACAACCGACGTAGTAAGGATATAACAATATCGAAGAATTGAATTCTTGGGACATAGTAAAGTCTAATCACGACCTTTATTTTACAATAACCGACGTCAAATCCATAATTCAAGGCGTTTCGTTACTTCATAACAACGGTTAGGCTAAAAGCAATGACGTCTCAGAGATTACACACGTCTAATGGCTCACAAAAGAGACTTTTAAAATGCCAACCACGTCAAAGTTTATAAACACCGACGTTGTAAATAACTAACAACGTCCTAAAATGTGACTCCTAGGCCATAGTAAATGGATTAAACATGACAGGTATTTTAATTAACCGACGTGTAATATTAAATTCACGTCGTTTATTTCTCTGTTAAAGCTGTCAAAATAATTTTCAACGTCTGTGGTGACCTAAAGGGTCGTGGTTATTTTTTTTTATGTTAGTCCAAGTAAATATATTTCATGTTAAATCTTTAAAACGTCACTTTTTTTTTGACAAAAGTGACGTCTAATTTACCATGATATATGTTTTAGACGTAAGTTTTTTTATTTAGTGAACGTAGTATTTATTAATCACGACGGTTTTTACGTTTTACGCGTCGGTTTTTTTTTTAATTAGAGACATTGATAAAAATATTTACGTCGGGTTTGTAGTTGTTTTTGACATTTAACATTATTTAAACGTCTGTGTTTTACTAAAACCGTCGTCTAATATAGTCGAATGTTGTCTTTTTATGCTTTTATGTATGAAGTAGACGTCGGTTTTAGTTTTTTTTTTATGACGTGTAGTATATTAACCACGTCAATTATTTGCCGTCATTATTTTATGTGTTAAAAGACGGCAGTCGATTTCACGTCGGTTTTAAAACATGATACACGACGGTGAATTCCCGTTGTCTATTTCATTTTTTGTAGTAGTGTACGGTATGGGATTATCGTTTGCCAAAGTTGGTACAGTGCCAAATGGGTATCGGTACCATTTCGGTACCAAAATGACACAACTTAAAAATGAACCAATTCAATATTCAACATATTCATTCACCAAAATAAGTGATGCCTAAGTTACAAATTCAAAGATTCAACATACTCAATATCCAAATCCTAATCAACATATTCAATATCCAAATCAACCAAATCAATATCCATCAACGGATTCATCAAATCCAAATGGTTAAAACTCATGCCTTATGGCTTACAAACCAAAATAGTTAAAATTATGCCTTATGACTTATGGCTTACATACCCAATAACAAAGCTCAGTCAATTTTTAACAAAAGATTCTCTATATTATTATTATTATTATTATATGCTAATACAGTGATGATGCCAAAACTGTCACATATGACTAGTCAATGAAAGAAACCATATAAATGATACATACATGGAAATTTAAGAACAAAATAATGAAGATATTGATCTTCAAACTAACAGAACCCAGAGGCCACTCTGAAAACTATTCTAGGGTAGAATAATACTGTTTTGAAATTTAATACAGGAGGTTCTTGTTTGTATCCCACAGAAAAAAGTTAATGGAATTCAGGTCCAGGTTACAGAAAAGCTTTTATATGTTTCTATTTGAAACAACTTTTAATTATCAAATGAATCAAAGGAAAAGGCTCTACGAACATACACACAAAGGCTATCAAAATATAGAAAAAGCAAGAAATCAACAACACATCACAAATGGGATAATCCAGAATCAACAACACAACACAAATACTTATATTTCAATATGAAAAAAAAAAAATTATATTTCAGTATTGGGTACAGTATTGACCGATGCCAAATACTTGATACCGCTGCCATACCATACTCTATTGGTACCAATGGCGGACTCAGGAATTTTTATAGGGGTAGGCTAAATTTTTTTATTTTTTACAGGAGATATATTATAAGCCTTTTTTCTCTTGAAACAAAAATGTAAATAAAATTTTATAAATCAAACAAGACCACATTACGAGCAAATATAATACAAAGAAGTACAAAATATAAATAAATATCAAATCAAACACATTGTTCAACTACTTGAGATTTGAGTTGAGTAAGTTCCTCGGGAATTGAAGTATCAACTTCAGATGCAGAAGGTGTATCCTTGTTATCATTACCACTTTTTTTGAAGAATGAATAAATAGTTTTTCCTCTCTTTGTCAGTCTATTATCATCATGTGACATGATATCCTAATAAGAAATATTAGACACCAAAAATCATATATACTAATTAATAATTCAAGTTGCAAAAATAAAACATATATAACAATCCCCAAAACTTATCACCCAAACCATCATAACAACTTTACAACAACAATTAAAATTGAAAATTGAATAAATAAAAAAGAGAAAAACTTATCAAGATTAAAGAACCCACTGAAGATAGGTTGGTACAATTTTTTTGAGGTGAAGAGCTATTTCTTATAGGCTCTGAAGGTTCAAATATGGCATTTTGGGTAGCTAGAAGAAAAATTCTGATGTTTGCTTCTAATCAAATTTATATAGGTTATGGCATGTTTACTATTTCCTTTTTATGCTTCAAGAGTGGGCTTATTTCTACATAGAGAGCTCAGCTTATTTTAAATAGAGGGCTAGACTATTATTTACTTTACCTATATTTGGCTTAAACCACTAAGACTACAAAAAAGAAAAAGAAAAAATCAGAACTGGGCTGGAGCCCACTCCAGCCCAAGTGTAGATCCGTCCTTGATTGGTACGGTACTGAATATCTTCCCATCCTAAATGAAACGGTATGAAATTGGTATGGTACGGTATGGTTAGTGTTCGGTTTCGGTATTTCGGTTTTAGATGCTCACCCCTAGTTTCCACAAAGCGATCGTCCGCTTCCAATCAGCTTGGTTAGGTTGGTTGGGGGGCAGCCATGGGATGCACGGCTTCGGTCTTCGGGATTCCTTTGGGGCGTCGATTTCCATTTGGGCTGGTGCCTTACGAATCATGCTGCTTCTTCCTTTCTCTTTTTGCCTTCTTCTGTGATACCCACTCTGACGCCAATGCCATAGCCTCCACCATAGTCAAACCTACCATAGCCTCCATCCACCATCCACCATCCCTCCACCTAATAACTCAGCATTTTCACACAATATGAATTCAACATCTCCAAAGATAGAGCACAAGTATCACTGTCAAACAGAACACAATTAAACCCAATCACTCAACCAACCAATCGAACCCAAACAAGAATAAGGAGAGAGGAGGAAGAAGAAGAGATAGAGGAGCCATGGAAGAGAGAAGAGGAAGAAAAAAGAAAGAAAGAGAGAGATGTGTTACTTAGGGTTAAGAACGTGAGTATTGGAAGAGAGAGAGGGGGAAAATAAACAAATGAAATGAGGGTAAGTGGGAAATTGAGAAATTAAATAAAGAAAAGAAAAAGGGATCGATAAGTGGGAGATGGAACATTTTCTTTTTTTTACTTTTAATTTTATTTATTTAGCTCTTTACTATTGTTTTTTAATTTCTGATAAAAAAAGGATTTTAATTTTAATTTATCATCTATAAATATAAAGCAAAAGGCAGAGAATGGTGAAACATTCAAAATACCAGAAAATGCCCTTGGTTAATGCAAACATTAAGAATTGAAATTATTAATTAAATAAGGATAATATGGTAAATTCACACTTTTTCATATTTAAAAAAATTAAAATTAAAAGAAAAATCAGATAATTGATCATATTTTTATGGAACACAACTATCCATTATTTTTTTTAATTCTAAAATAAATTTAAATTTAAAATAATAATAAATAATAAATAAAAAAAAGCCTCTCGCAGGCACGGAAGCGTGTGCAAAGAGGCTAGTATATATAAAAGACAAAGAGTGTGTGCAAGGAAGCTTAAGTCGGACTTTTGAATTCTTTATGGATTTAGAATCTCTTCATCCAAATAAAGCCTTACAAGAGGGTGTACATATAACACATATCTAAAGTGGTGGAAATATGAATGGGAGGTTGAGTTATGTACATGATGGATAATGGATTAAAAGTTTACAAATGGAACTAATACTATTTGTTCATTCAATATCTTAATATGTTAGTCTTGCTCTGTACAATTGGAATACTATATACTTCCCTACATTTACCAGATATGTAGTACATTTTGATATAATAAGCACACATATGCATTTTTGTTATATTCAAACAAGCACATTTTGCCAAAAATATATACTCTTAAAGTTATGAACTGTTATGTTTAATATATTTTTTTGGCAAGGCCTATTTTAGTATATATGAATATTTGTATGTGACTCAAGAAATGAAACATATATAACACCTATACACTAAAAATAATGCAATTATCATAAGAAATTCGAAATTTTCTAGAAAACTTTGAAAAAATCGGATCGGAATGGGTTCGGTAAACTTCAGAATTTTTTTGGATCGGAATTGCGGAATTTTAGGCATTTATCGGAAATATCGAATTCAGCATTTTCGAATATCGAATTTATCAGAGTCGGATTTTTTTTTGGAAATATTCGGACCAGAATCGGTTGGAATTGGATTTTCCAATCTAACTTACACCCCTAATTTCTTAAAAAGCAAACTTGAAAACAAGAAGGTGGTCTGTATGTGCTGCCTCCCCAATTGGATCTTCAATCGAGCTCTCTCACGGCTCAATCATTCTTTACTTCATGAATTCACACGTACGATTTGGCCCGTCCAAATTTCATTGACAGATCTTATAACTTGACTTGGATTTATTTCACTTCCTCAAAGAAAATCATGTGTTTCAATAAAATTTTGGAAGTCATATGGAGAGAGGGAGACTATAAGGGGAGAGAAAAAATAGTGGGAGAGGGTGGGGGGTTGCGGGTGAGGGTTCGGGATGTAGCTATGGCTTGGGTTACTGTTGGGGATAGGGGTGGTGGGCGAGAAAAATAGCAAGGGTAGAGTAGAGAGAGAGGGCAGATGGGGGATGGGAAAGGACAAAAAGAATTTTCAACTTTTTTCTTAATTTTTTTTTATTTTAAAGTGTTTTTAAATATATATATATTATCTTATCCACGTGTCACGACATTATTGGAGATGTGGAGCCCACTTACCTTCCACATCAGCAATTTAACAGAGTTTCTAATACCACAGACCATTTTTATTGTGTCATTCGTAGTCCTCAAAATTAGTATGTGTGACCACAAATAATCTTTAGGTTTCATCAAAAACTCCGTTAGTTTGCAGACGTGACATATATATATATATATATATATATATATATATATATATATATATATATATATATATATCACAATTAGTTTGCTACCATGGCATATATATATATATATATATATATTTATCACAAAACATCCTTGAGATTCACTCGCCTATCACAAAATGGTCTTTAATTTTTTTAATTTAAAATTAATAAAATTTTGGTTTTATTTTAAAAATTATTTAAAAATATATATAGTATTTTAAATACATGTGAAACTATCTTATTGGAGATGTGGGCTTTACATACATGCCACATCAACCAACTAATGGAGTTTTTAAAAAATCACTTAAAATTCATAAAACTTAAAAATGAAAAAAAACCAAGGGTTTAGGGTTCATAAATGGTCCTCAAGGTCAAAATCCTTCAACATATAAGACATGTTATTAGTATTTATTTTGTAACTTAAACTTGCTACATATTTTCATAACTTTATACACATTTCAAACGGTCTTAAACCCGCAGCATCGCGCGGGCACCTTTGCTAGTACTTCGGTGGATGGACTAGTTTATGGTTTCGTCCACTCTCTAGCCCGCTAATCTTTCATAACTAAATAACTTTTTTATTTTTGAAATTTTCAGTTTTAAATATGGGTAGATGCGGTCCGGATTGGATCGGTTTCACCTCAAAATCACGGTAGAACCAATTACAATATAACAGTTTAGTTCGATTCGGTTTTGACAAAAGTCATTAAGAAAACTGATTGGGTACAAGAGCCAGAATTCTAGGTAAGGCTCAGGGTTGTTGTGGGTGGGGCTAGGGATCGAGCATGGGTGGTGGAGAAATAGAACATATGGGAGTGGAAGAATGCAGGAGGGAGAGAGAGAGAGAGAGATAGTAGAGAGTAGAGAGTAGAGAGGGAGAGAAGGCAGAGGTTAGAGAGAACACAGAGGGGGAGATGGGGGGTTGGTTTCTTGAACAAACTCCCTCTGTTTGGTCTCTTGATTAAAGGGGTTGGGTCAAAGGGATGGAGGATGGGTTGCGGGTGGCGTTGGGGTGTGGTTTGGGTCGTGGGGGACTGGTGTGCTTAGGAGAGAGAGAGAAAGAAGGGGAGAGGGAGAGAGCATGGGTCGGAGAGAAAGGTGCGGGTTGGGTTGCAGGTAGGGATAGGGGTGGATTGCCGGTGGGAGGGAGAGCATGAAGGGATCAAAGAGGGATGGTAGGGAATGAGAGGTGAAATGGGCGGAAGGGGGAGTGATAGGATTTTTAGTACCTGCGCAAACAGGGTTAAAATCACTTAAAATACTTGCAAGAATACAAGGATATTGTAGTATAGATGCTCATGCAAGGTCGTTGTCCCCAAAGATTGTTTGACTAATTTGTGATTAAACTAACTCTTAGTTAATGATTCAAATAGATTTTATCAAAGATCTGAAATTTATGAATTTGAAAAGATTAAATTAACAATAAAAGAAATCGGAAAGTTGGGAAATTGAAGAAAAACAAGTTTTAAAACCCAATTTATAAAAGCACTAGGGTTTCACCGTCACCTAGCAATCCTATGAATTTTTACCAATTACTTATGATTTGCACATGCCACTTTGAAGGTTAGGTTTTCCTAATTTATATTCTACTTGGAACCTCCAACATAGAACGTATATCTAACATGCAACCCGTCCGGACGTTCGGATCAAATATGAACATGAAAGACTCATTAAGTTTTATGAAAACCCTTTGAAAAACCATGCAACCCTTAAGACGTGGTGTTCATCTTAAGTGAAATTACAATTATTAACCACAAGAAGCCAGCGTCAATTCCAGGGAACCTTCCGACCAAAATTGCATCTAATTACTTTTCTAAAGATCCTAATGGTGATCAAGCATTAAGACAATTAGATAGTTTAAAACAGTGATTAACAATTCAAAGTATGCATGCAATCAATCATAAGCAATTAAATAAAAATCACATATTCATGCTAAGGTTCAAGGCTTCACCCTAGCAAAAAGAAAGTTAGTTACGCATGATCATAACTAAAACCCAAGAAAATATCATCCTCATGAACAAGAATGAAAACACCTTAAAGTTGTGAAAACTCCAAAACCCTAGCACGTTCCAAAGCCAAAAGAGAGATCCTAAAATTATGTGAAACATAACTTAAATACCTCCTAAAACCTAGTTGCCCAATCTTCATAAGGAAACTAGGATAAAATAAAATAATACTAGGAAATAAAGTCCAAATTGGACTAGGAGAATCTGCCAATAATCTGCCCAGCCACGTTTTGGGCTCAAAACTCCTCCAAATCCGGCCCAAGATAGCTTGTTTTAAAGATAAAAACGTTCTGAACACTTCTCCAGAAGGCCACGAACCCATCCGAGGTCATCTTGGGCTCCAAAAACGCAATAAAGGGCCAAAACGTCACTATTCCAGCACAGCACACTGCTCCTTTATTTTATCGCCAGAAAATAACCGCTTGGTAGAAACATCTGAAATTTTGATACGATCAAGCTAAGTGACTCACGAACGTCCTCCAACTGGAATTACTCCAAAATTCGTCCATTTGATTACGTTTTGCTCCAAAGGAAGTCGAGAGTCCTATATTGGAAATATAATTCAAAGTATCAAAATTCTTCCAAAATATTAACCAAAATATACTAAGAATAGGGTTAAATATATGATATAAAATATGCCCATCAGGGAGGGAAGGGTAGAATTGAGAGATAGTTACAGGTTTTTCTTTATAGGCTTATTTACTATAGTACCTACTATCCCTTGAAACTTCGATCAAATCTCACTTTACCCCCCCCTCCGCCCCACAGAGTTAAAGAACCCACTTAACCCCCTTCACTGTTGTTTTGTGTTTCCCTTTACCCCCACCCGTTAATGACATCAAAAAGACCATCAAAATTGATGATGTGGTAAGGGTGTCTAAGTAATTGCATATATGTGGCTTATTTACCCACCTATATGAATGGATGACATGGCAAAGTGGAGCCCACAATATAATAAAATATTCTTAGTCTATTAAAATAATTAAAAGAAATATCCTAAATTTAATTTTAAAAAAAATTTCAACAGCCATCTTCTCCACATCACCACCACCATCCCTTCCAGCCCAGCTTGCTCTACTCTCTCCCCTGATCTTCCCCCTTTCCCTCAATAATAAAAACCACCCAACAGCTAATCCAACCTCAAAATGTATTTTCTTTTCAGATTTCAATGTTGAGCTAAATGATGAAAACAAATTTCGAGATCACCCATGAAGTTTGATTTTGCATTCTAGGGTTGATAGAGAGTTGAAATCAAATGAACATGAGAAGAACATCAGAAGGAGAGGAAGAGTGTGCATTGGGGAAGGGAGAAACAAAAGAAGGGTGGCTTGGGTGGAGAGTAATTTAATAGGTTGGTGGGTTGTGGCTGGGGTATTGGGTCACTAGGTTTGGTGACAGAGAGAGAGAAGAAAGACACAAAAGGGGCAGAGAAGGGCAGTGGAGGGACACACTAGGGCAGAGAGGAGCGGGGGTTTGTGGTTAGCTACGTTGGGTCTATTATTTTCTCATCTGGGTTTGTCTTAGATTTTCGAGAGTTGATAGAAAATGTTGGATCCAAGCGATAAAGTGAGTAATATTTTGGGCTTGAACAAAGAAGACCTGAATGATAAAAAGGGCAAGAGAAACAAGCAACTAGGTGATGATTTGAAACATAGACTATTTCCCGAAACATTGGGACCTTTCATCAAGCAAACAAATCCTAACTGCACTAAAAACTTATCATTGGGACCTTTCATAAAGGAACATGTAAACTAGAAAAGAAAATAGCAATGGAAATGTTCCCTTCTTGGCCAATGAGATCCACCAAACCCAAAGGATACTTCTTTGACTTTGCCATCTCATGTCCTTAATTTATGTTTGCAAATTGGGTTTTCCTCTTGTTCTTGTTTTGTTTCTCTCTATGATATTCATAACTACACATATGGAGATTTGATTAATTTTATGTGGGCATCTGATAACTTTGTTTGTAATCAAAAGGAGAGGGAGAGACAGAGAGGGGCAAGGGGAGTGGTGGGGGATCTAGGTGGGAGGGGTTGGGGTTGCTGGAGGGATAGTTGTTGATGGGTAGGGTTTTTTAATTTTGAAATTTTTTTAAAATTTATTATGTAATATAATTAATTTTTTTAACTTTAAAAGTAAAGAATTTTTATTAATTTCTATTTGAGATGCATGTGGGTCCACTTTTCCACATAGGATGCTGACTATGCTCAACAATTGGCTAATGTGTGTGTTTTTACCATAATGACCTTATCATGTCAGCATTTTTTACGCTCTTTTGGATAAAACCACGGTCTTTTATGACCTTAAAGTGGAACACAAAACCACGGTCAAGGGGGGTTAAATGGGCCACTTTAACTTTGAGGGGGGTAAAGTGAGATTTGACTAAAGTTTCAAGGGGTATTACAGTAAATAAGCCTTTTTTTTTTTTTATATTTTAAAACTTAATTTTTGCAATGAATTTAAAGTTTCAAATTAATTTACAAATATAAATTTATTTAAATACATGTGGCACAATATTATTAGATATGTAGGCCCCACATACCAAAGCAGTTTAACAGAAAATTTGATGGAAGTTAATGGTAGGGACCAAATTGATGTACAAGGAGTAACCTTAAGCTATGTTGCACGGACACGGGTACGGGGACTCGGGAACGCAACATGGCGACACGGAAAATCTCAAAAATTTAGGACACGGAAATTAAAATAATAATTTATTCTTAATACTTCAATGTCACATAATTCCATAAAACAAAACAAATAACCATGTTCCTCATCCACCCTAAGCTAAGGTGGTCAATGTTGTGTGCCTAAATAGCATTGCTCATAATTAATACACCACAAAAATGAAACATAAATGATCTAACTCTCAATCTTCTTCAAGCATCTATATCTTCATTGTTGTTGTTATTAGAAAACAACACGCCCTCTAATTCCGGTTCATCAAGTGATTCACATTCATCTTTCCCTAAAAAAAAAATTCAGCATGGTTCACATTCATTATGTCCAATACCCAATTAATAAACCAAATTCAAATATACTCAACAACTAAGTCACAAAACTTTTATTAAAAATAAAAAAACAAACTGTATACAATCATACAAAGATACCCACACAAAAAACACATCAAAACAGAGAAATAAAATAAAATAAAATAAACATAAAGGACGAAAGGTGATAATTGTGCATACCTCAGGGACCATTTGTGATAAAAAGCCTTTTATTAAATAGTAACTTCATTTGATACTTTTGAGCAAGACAATTAAGACATCAACATGACATCCAAGCCACCGAGCCCAAAAGAGCAACAAGCCTAGCAGGCTAAAAAATAACTTAAAGAGGTTAGTAGCTACACCAACAACTACTATAGCACATATCACTACGATTAATTATAATCTCAAACAAAACCCACAAAACTCAAAATAACCAAAACCCTAAAACAACCCATGAAGCCTAAATGACCACTACTGCCACTACTTGAAGAAGTGCCGCAATCAAACGCACCACCACATCTAGCCTTCAAGCTAATGCAAAACCTGTGACAATTCTAGAGAAAACATGGTTTCCAGCTATCAAGCTGCACATAACAACGAACAATCATGACCAAAAACAATTAGGTAGATTGCAACAAACTCTTTCAAATGCGAGATAGAACTAAATTTAGAGAAGATGTGAAGTTTTAGTGAGAGGGTTTTTGGGGAAGGATTTGATTGAGGAATTATCCCAAAAAAGGTGGTGTGAACTTCGATTTGAGCATGAACCATGAGAAATCACCACAAGGGTCTTCTTATTCAAAATTCCCTTGGAGCCTAAAATGAGTTATGAGCATGTCCGACACTCGCTGATATTACCCCTAACCCGTGCCTTGAGGCACCAAGAAGGTTCGACTCTACCAAAAATATGGCAAAGTCTCTACTGTAATTGGCATTATGACCCCACTAGCTATATTATCCTTAACCTTTGCCTTGAGGCAACAAGAATGTTCAACACCTACACAAATCTGGTAGAGTCTCCCCAGTAATTGGGATGATCCCAAAACGCCTACCCATAAGAAAATCACAATTCTAATTCTCAAATCTCAATAATTACATTATACACAACAACCAAATAAAAATACCAACACAGTCTCAAGCCTTTAAACAAGTCACTGCCCCCTATGCACGGGTGAGGCTACTAGTGAAAGGACCTTACTTATATATTATGTCAATTAGGTTTCCCACCCATCAAGGAAAGATTTAATCCCAACCAAAGTATGAGCTCTGAGCCTAATAAAAAGAACCCACCATATAATAGATATTGGATCCACTTATTATATAGTTACCAGCTAACATTATCTTTCCCATATCATGGACCAAATGGGTAGCATACAGTACGCCCATATGCTAATAATGGACCCCGAAAGCTTACAAGCTAGCCTTCCACAATATGATGGCTCTGACTTCCCTCAACTTACTCACTATGTCGGCATCATGAGGCACAACTAAGCCAAGCAGAGCCAACGAGGCATCAATGGTGTTAAGCTTATCTTTTGTTCCAATGTTTTCCTCGAGCAAGATAGGAATTCCATGTAACCCATAATAATAACTGGGGGCCTTCGCCAGTCCCTGACAACCTGCCTTATTAGCTTGGTAAAGGGCATATGGGTTCACCTCTATAACGACATGAAGGACCGAGTTGAGCCTACAAATTTCTTGAAGGTAGAACTCAACCAGTTTTCTTGACGTCATTTGGTTTTGTTTGAAATATTGTTGGAGATTAGAGATTGTAGATTCTCTAATATAGAGCCATGGACAGAGAAAGTTCAAGACCCAAATGAAGCTAAGGATAGAAGAATCAAAAGAAATGATGCAAACAGAGGAAAGTGTGATGGTGGTTTTGCAACCATTTACCGTAATGTAGTAGCTAATTTGTGTCTGTGAGAAACCCCAAATGCAGTGCATAATGATGCAAATGAGGAGGCATTAAAGTTTATGGAGCATTGGGATATAATGCATTAAAGTTTACTAAGGGCTTGTTTGGGAGTGCTTTTCGGAGGGCTAAAAGTGCTTTATGACAATCAAAAGCACTTATGACAACGTTTGGCAGAAAATGTTAGAAATGCTTCTAAGTCGTGGAAGCGCATTCTGGAGAAGCACATGCTATGTGCTTCTTCAGGAAGCACTCCTATGTGCTTTTTCAAGGAAGCACTTCGATTTCTTACAAAAATTTCAACATCTTTATAACAAAAGCGTTTTTGTGATAAACACTTATGAGTAGAAGTGCTTTCTAGAGAAGCAGTCTCAAACAAGCCCTAAAAGTCATAGTTTGCTTTTAATAAGTTCCATGGATTTGGAATACCTAGAGTCATAGTTATTTAGATGGGATCAATGTATCTAGATTAATGGGGTTCATTAATTTGGGTGCTAGTTCAATGTATGATATGAGAGCTCAAGTCCGTAAATACTTGTATGCTTAGACTTCTCGGGGCAGTAGTTGTTAAGAATTGAAATTGAAAACAATGAGAGTTCTCTCACCCTTTGTTCATTATATGGGTATTCTAAGAATCAATAGGTTTAAGTGTTTTATCTTGTCTTTTGCACCTAGTCTTGGTATTCTTAGACTAAACGGGGCTTGGTGGTTCGTGGTTTGTGTTTTTGAACACCCTTGCTTGAGTACCGATGCATCACCCCCCTTCCCCCTTGTATTTGGGGTTTAATAGCTCTAGTCTTGTCTATTTGGGTTTGGGAAAATGCTTAAGTACTTTGTGCTAATTGTATCTATTATTATGTTGGTTTTATTAATGTTATTTAAAGAATTATATTGGTGCAGTAGATGATGTACACAATATATATACATATATATATATATATATATGTATTATATATATCTTATTCTATATGTATTTCTTTCATTAGTAAAATGATTCTTGAATAGGTAGTTAGGTGTCAACAAGGCATGCTAGTAGGCTTGTCAACTCACCATGAAGAAACTAGAATAGGATTGAAGTCACCACAACGTGTCTTCATAATTCTTTTCTTATCTATTTTTGACTTGGAGTGCAAGGCCATATTGATTTATTACTTGGAGATTAAGTTCTTATATAAGTATTGATATTATCTTGTACTGTAGCTACCGTCTTCACTACACTATAAATAGACTATTTCATTCCTTTGTTTTTCATTCTCATTTCAACCAAGTTATGAAGTATTTGTAAGTTTGCATGAGAAGATGATAGTTCTTTTAGAGAGAGAGAGAAGAAGAATAAGAAGAAGAAGAAGAAGAAGAAAAAGAAGGAAAGAAATATGGGAAAGACAAAGTGAAAGAGAGAGATGCAAGGAAATATGATATTGGAGGAGATAGAGAGGTTTGCTTGTGTTTTACTAATTTGGAGTTATACTTTGGAATTGAGGTAGGGGTTTCTTGGGGGCCTTTTGCAGAGATTGATTTAATTAAATTTTGTGAACAATATATTATGCGTGATATGATTATTTGATTAATATTCTTGTTACAATTGAATGTTTTCTTGAAATGTTTATGTATTCTTGACTGGTTGAACAATGTTGATACATTCGTGATATTTTGAATAGTTACATTGTTGTGAGATACATGGGATATGTGAAAGGCATAATTATATCATGTCATGGAAATTGGTTGGAGTTGTTGGATTGAGAAAGTAATGGTAGAAAAGAGGGAAATGGAAATAGTTTTTTGTGTAGTTGAGTCTAACTATTGGCAAGTACCAAGTCTAAGGGATCCCACAGTGCACATGGTTTTTATTGGGTGATTCGGGACTGGCGAAAGGGAGTTAGACAAGATGACTAACAAAAGGGAAATTATGGGATGATTGAAATGGGTGTTAGTTCATATAAATGGGTATTCAGGACCAAGTGGTATAAGCATGGTATGGGACGTGCAGGTCTGCTTGTCCAGTTATATGAATTAACGGGATTAGATGAAGAGCATTCATGCATTATTATTAATAATGTGATATTTGGTTGTGTGATTGGATGTCACTTAATTTAATTATATCAATTTCCTGTAAAAATGTTTATGTCCCTACTGAGCTGTGGTTTCACTCACCCCCTAATAGATTTTGCAGGTACCGAACCTGAAAGCTAGAGCTTGTGATGATTTTGGCATATTTATAAGAGTGTACTGTGTATATAGCTTGTGGATAAATAATGAGCTACTCATTTAAGTGAACTCTTGAGTAGTTCTGACTTGTAAAATAATTTCAAGATTTCAGATGTTGACGTTTCCCTGAATATTCTATGTGAAATATTTACTTTAGTTATTTAAATGTTTCTTCACATTTAAGTTATAGTTTTTATTAAATTCTATAATTAAGGTGTGAATCACTTCTTAATCCAAGATTACGTAAACCTGTGGGTTAGGGCTTGACACACTCTTATGTGCTTTTTGAGGAAGCACTTCGATTTTTTATAAAAATTTCAACATCTTTATAACAAAAGCGTTTTTGCAACAAACACTTATGACTAGAAGTGCTTTCTAGAGAAGCAGTCCCAAACAAGCCCTAAGAGTCATAGTTTGCTTTTAATAAGTTCCATGGATTTGGAATACCTAGAGTCATAGTTATTTAGATGGGATCAATGTATCTAGATTAATGGGGTTCATTAATTTGGGTGCTAGTTCAATGTATGATATGAGAGCTCAAGTCCTTAAATACTTTTATGCTCAGACTTCTCAGGGCAGTAGTTGTTGAGAATTGAAATTGAAAACAATGACAGTTCTCTCACCCTTTGTTCATAATATGGGTATTCTAAGAATCAATAGGTTTGAGTGTTTTATCTTGTCTTTTGTGTCTAGTCATGGTATTCTTAGACTAAACGGGGCTTGGTGGTTCGTGGTTTGTGTTTTTGAACACCCTTGCTTGAGTACCGATGCATCACCCCCCTTCCCCCTTATAGTTTAGACTATCACTTGTATCTAGGGTTTAATACCTCTAGTCTTGTCCATGGGTTTGGGAAAATGCTTAAGTACTTTGTGCTAATTGTATCTCTTATTATGTTGGTTTTATTAATGTTATTTAAAGAATTATATTGGTGCAGTAGATGATGTACACAACATGCTTTGATACCTCTTTATTATTATATTGGCAAGCAGTGGTGGACCCATGTAAAAAGCCCACAACTCTTTTTTTACCAAAAAAATACCTGTAATTGAGAAAAATCCCCACTCAAACGCATATGCTAAGACATGTGATGGATGATAGACATCAAATAAAACCATTGATTTATAGTGAAAACCAAAGGAAAAAAAATGAGAAGCTTAAAACTGACATATGAGCTATTGAGAGTGAATACACTGAAAAAAACTGATTAGTCTTCAGGGTTTAGTTGGAATTTGTGGAACAACAACCATTTATTAATATAAGCTTGTCTTCTATTTTGAAAAAAAATTTGACTCAAATTGGCACATCTCCCTTCTTCCTAAAAACGAATCTCACTTTCAATCATTAATTTGCAAGGCCTACCATTGGATCAAGGGACAATGAGATCATCACTTAGAATCATATCCCAAACTTCTTACCTGCTCTCTCACCAGATTACTGTATCTCCTATGACAAGGGCATGGAAAACTTTAACTCTTTATTGGGTAAATAAAAAGTAGACCGTAAGTTCTTGTGGAAAGAAAAGCCATCCATAAAAGATTCAACAATGGGATGGTGGCCCCTTCCCACTCCCCCCTCGGGGGGCATTTCATCAAGTAGGTTCTGGCCAAGTTGCAGGGGTGAATTTCTTCCCCTCCCATGGTGGATTTTGGGGTTTTATGGGTCAATTGACCACCCTTCCTCCTCTATGGATCTGCCACTATTGGCAGGAAGGGAATACAAACTGAAAATATTATGCATGCAGACAATTTTGACATGTAATTCATATTTACATGTGCAATTTGGGATGACACGCTCTACAATGCAAGGGTATTCTTATTGGTTCTACGATATAAAACTTTGACTTTTCCTAAATCTCCAAATGGTAGTTTCTTTCGCGAAATATTCATATTGTTGGACTTCTATTTTTTTTTTTTCTTCACGAATCTTAATAATATCATAATCAAACATATTTTATATTTTATAGATCTAGTGGATGCATGGTACCCACAGATGAAAAGGGTCTTTAGAGCCATATAAAGGTGAAATGTATCAACTTTATAGCTTTTCTAGAGGCAATATCTAATCAGTGGGTCACAAAGAAGTATTCAGCCACAAACATTCTTCCCTTAAGAGCATCATTGAATGCACTTTTGGAGCAATGACGGAACCAAAATTTCACTTCTGGGGGACCTTCCACAAATTTATCAATATCCTGAAAAGTCATCAAGGGCCTACAAGTCAAGCTTTCTTTATTTTTCTTAGTTGTTTATTTGAACTCATTGAACCTAATTGAAGGCAAGAAATGAACTTAGAAAACTGGGTACTGTTGCTTGTTGATGAATCACCTGGTTAGAAGTTAAGGGAGAAACACATCCCATGTGCTTCTCCATATAATTACTTTTAAGTGATTTTAAAAGATTATGGGGAGAAGCACCTCCCATTAGACCTGTAAATGGGTCGGAAATCGACTTCGCACCTGAAATTCAACCCGACCTGAAATCAAAAAAATTTCAACCCAATTCAATCCTAAAATCCGACGAACCATTCACAACTAGATCCATATCCGATTTGTTGAATTATCCAATAACCCGATCCGAATTTTGTTATGTCATATATACAAATAGTTGAAAATATTTTTATTTATTTACAAAAATTCACAATATTGTTACATATATATATATATATATATATATATATTAAGTAAGTGAAAAAAATAATAGATATATATTATATCAAATCGGATAATTATCGGATCGGATTAGGCAAGATTCATATTTGTTTAGTTAACTTAACAGGTTAATGAATTTGGATCATAATCGGGTTATCGAATTATGCCACCAAATCCATCTCTCATTAATTACATCGTATTCGAATTAAAATCCGATCCATTGACAACTCCTATGTACTTGTCCATAAAAGTGATTATTGGCCTATTCATAAGTGATTCTCCATAGAAGTAATTATTGACCTATCCAAAATCACTCTCAAACGAGCCCTTATTATTTTGTAATCATTTAATCTTTTCACTGCAATTTTTTTTATTTAAAATTTTGGCTATTCCAAACCAAGTAGCGGCACATCCGCAATTGCACTAAAAGGTTGAAAGCATCGGTTGATTCACGGCCTTAATTTCTGATTTAGGTCGTTCATAAAAATAAAAAGAAATAGTATTGTATGTTATACTTTTACCTCTTAGGGGTCGTTTGGTACATAAGCTTGGCTTGGACTAAATTTAGTACCATGTTTGTTTCATTTAATTCTATGATTAGATGGGATTGCTAATACCGGGCCCACCAAAAACACCTCCTTAGGAGGGGACTACTAAGCCCATACAGAAAGGAAGGATTAACTAGTCTCATGTTCACCAATGTATAAGATGCAGATATTATATTGTAATACAAATAACATATATTACTATTATTATTATTATTATTATTATTATTATTATATTATACTTAAATACACATATATTATAATGTACATATATACACGTATATACACATATATATATATTTATATACACACATATATATATATATATATATATTAACACATATATACATATAATATATATATATATATATATATATATATATATATATATATATATAAAATATACATATACATATATACACGTATATACATGTATATAAATGTATATTATTATTATTATGACATACCCATATATATTATATGTTATAATCTACATATATACAACTACATGCGCGCGTGCACACACACATACATATATATATATATATAGTTATTCTTTTATTCGGATGTCCGTACGTTATTATTGTGCCGATGCTATTGTAAACAAGCAAGAAAGCAAGGAGGGACAAGCGGATGCTATTATAAAATACATATATACATATATATAGATATTTTTGAACAAATAAAAAAATCTAGTCCTAGTCCAAGCATACACCAAACGCAAGATAAGTGTTATCCAACTTAGACCTGTAAGATGACTTATGTGAGTTGGCATAATCACATGTTGTGTTTATCATATTAGAACAAGATAATAGGGTTTGTATATATCAGTTGTACTAAGACTCCTAGTTTTGACAGACTTGGTAGCTATATTATATTGATAAGGACTCAATTGCTTACGTTTATCAGTTTGTTTAAACACTAACTCTATCTATAATAGGAGAGATATGGTTAAGGTTTGATCAATATAAAAGGACATGATCCCTGCACTCACAAGTCGCCAAGTTCTATTTTGGGATTGACCTATTGATAGCTAGAGCATATTGAGACTTGCAGAGAGTAGAAGATCGTTCTTGTTTCATCTATGTATTCCTTGACAAGTATGTATCAATAGTGAATCTGTTATTAATATTGCATAAGTCTTATGTTGTAATCCTTTGTGATGTTGATATGTCGTTAGTATGTATTCTTACATGTGGTATCAGAGCCAACTCAACATCCTTAGGGTTCAATTTTTAATATCCTTCAATGAAACTCAAATGAGATGGATAAAATGGCATGGGTTTTGTTTTTGATATTAACATATCGTCTTTTTTATATTGTTTTTAATTTTAATTTTAATTTTTTATGATTCTGGTTTTGCTTCCGCAAATTATTTATCATTTCATTCACCAATTTTTTGTTTTGGCTTAGCATGTAGTACTACTTCCACAACTCGACCTCTGGGTTGAGATTACTTAGAATTTTGGTTTCAATTTTCTGATTCAAAAGTTTGGATCATGATGGGTTTTGGCTGTAAATTTAGGGTTGCTCACTTTGTAAAATTTTATTGGATGTGGATTTGACTTGAAATGATTACTTAATACTTCAAATCTGTTGCTTTTGTTGTTTAGATCTTTTCTGTCGTATATTTTGACAATTTAACTTCTTTTTGTCATCAACGAGCATAGACACTTTTGATATATGATTCTTTTGATGAATATGTTACTATTTTGCTTACTTTTGAGTTAATTTGTTTCTTGGCACAATTCAGAATTTTTGTACCATGAGTTGTTTCAATTAATGTACTTAAGCCTCGTACAAAGACTCACCAAATTCATGGGCACTCTCCCTTGTCCTTGTGCTCTATTTGGATCACTTTAAGATTCACACTGAAAAGTTGCAGTTATTGAAAATTTTGTATTTGCTTAAAGCTTATGTTATAGTTCAATTGTTTTCTTCTTTTACATTTTGTTTCTATGTATGCATTAGTTCTTTTCTATAATGAACTAATTTTGCAAGAGTCTTTTTTCATGATTTGAGTCAATATATCTAGTATTGACACATTTCCATTTTGATGTTGGTTTCCTAATGAATAAAATCAACTATATTCATCAATAATGCTAATGATGAATCTGTCATTCTATGACACAAATCAACTTTTGATGTTGGTTTATTAAGTATCAAACCAACTATTATCACTACTACAAAAATGGAAAAAGACGACTAGAAAAAGACGACGGCATAACATAAAACCGTCGTTGTATTTAAATAGACGACGGTATAAAAAAAAACCGTCATGGATAAGTGATTTACTGTTCAATATTTTTAAAAGACGACGCGTACAAATAAAAAACCGTCGTTTTTAAAAAAGGATTTCTTCAGTGTTAAAATCTGACCAAAAAACAACGACAGCAGGTATGAATACACTGACGTAGAAAATAAAGACGACAGTTCACCAAAAAACCTGCCGTGTTAACTCCTAACTAAACACGACCAACTGTTCTTAATCCACGTCGTATAATATAGTGGAATCAACGTCTGTATACTACGACGGTGCATTCTCTGTAAACCGCCGACTTATTATTTTGGAGTATACTACGACGGTACCTACAACACTACTGTCGTTTTTATTTACCACGTCCTAAGTTCAAATTACGGTCGTATTTTTTCAATTTATACGTCTGCCCTCTCTGTAAACCGCCGTCTTATGTTTATAGCTTTTTAAAATTAATTAATTTTTCTTTTATTTTGGTAATATCTTTCTTAATACAAAACAAAATTTAATTCTCAATCCTCAACAACATTTTCATCTTAAAATGCAAATCTCTTCGTGTTAAATATGAACACAAATTTGGCAAATACATCGTGGCAAATATATGTTCAACTGTTTCTTCCTCTCATATGCAAGCTGGGCCCTCTCCTTCCTCTTGTTCTCAAGCTCCTGCACAGCCTCGATTCCTGAAAATCAAAATCAAAATCAACAAAGTGTGAACCCTCACTCCTCGATTCCTGGTTACATTGTAGTCCCCTTTTCCACAGTGATCAACTTCAAAACTCCTGTGTAGCAAGGTGGAACCAGCCTTAGAACCTGTTGTGGGTTGTGCCTTTGGGGTGAAGCTGGGAGTGGGCTTGAGGTTCAGAATGAATAGACACCACCTACTCATTCTGAACCTCAAGCCCACTCCCAGCTACAGCCACCACCTGAGTCCGTCTCTGCGAGCATCAGGAACACCCACGCGGGTTCTCAAGCTGGTTTCACCCTTGCTACACAGGAGGATGTAGCAAACCCATGCTTGGTCTTGTGAGGAATCATTCTGCAAACCCATTTGCTTTCAGAAAGACAATTTCTGCAACCCTAATTGAAAACTGAGAGTTAACAACCGCGTAAAAAAATCCTATTTAAACAAAATGGAGTAAATATCCACGTCAGTTCTAATATACATAGCGACGTCATATTTGACTAATCAACGTCAGTTTAGATATAACTACATCGGAAATCCAAAAGTCATTTCGCGCGTATTAAAAAGATAACTACATCGGAAATCCAAAAGTCATTTGGCGAGTATTAAAAAGAGAACAGTACCAAAGTAACCACGTCGGTTTATTGAAATACACAGTCGTTGAATTTATAAGTACAACGTCAGTTTAGAGAAACAAAGCGCCGTCATAACCACGTCGGAAATCCAAAAGTCATTTCGCGCGTATTAAAAAGAGAACGACGTCGTTTTCAGAACCGCAAAGTAACCACGTCGGTTTATTAAAATACACAGTCGTTGAAATTACAAGTACAACGTCAGTTTAGAGAAAAAAAGCGCCGTCATAACCACATCGGAATTCCAAAATTCTTTCGGCAGTTGTGATAACCACGTCATTTATGAATTCTATACCATCGTTATAACTAAATAATACGGCGGTTTTTTAATGACAACGTCGTTGTATTGAACTCTGGGAAAATATATAAACTTTTCGTCACCTGACCTAATATTTTACGGTTTTCACTTCCCGATAAAGTATCGTAGTTTCCCTCTCATTTCCCAAATCACCATTTTCGTCACCTGACCTAGCATCATTGTCTGAATCATCGTCTTCATCGTCCAAATCACCATTTTGGTCTTCGTCTTCGTCGGAAGGAAACATTTCTTTGCACGCCGGTGTTATTCAAGGTTTTTTCTCACTCTCTTCCCTTTTTTTACTTTTCATTTGCATGCCGTAGTTGTCTGGAAACAAGATTCTGTCAAATTGAAGAAATCTTTCACTGGTTTTGATTAAATACATAAGTAGATACTCTCACGACGCCAAAAGACGACAGTTCTGTCTTGTTTTCGATGATGGAATGGACACACCACGACGGCTGTAATGCAAACTGCACGACGGTGGCTAAAAACCGTCATGGTGTGACAATTAATACGTCGGAAACAAGATAAAACCGTCGTCTAGTGAGAGAAGTACACTAGTTTTGTAATTTTTAAACCACGTCGGTTATTGTTAATAACCGACGTAGTTTATGAATATTTACGTCATGAAATGTATAAAACCGTCGTCTTATTTTCATTCATGATCTAAGAGATCGTTTAATAGGACGTCACTTTTTTAGTGTTACCGTCGTTGTTTTTATATTATTACGTCGTTTATTTTTAATAACCGACGTTGTTTTTCTGGCAGATTAATCAAAAATGGTTTCGAAATCTCAAAACAAGGAAGCTGAAGCGTCAAAGGCCACAGCAGGTTCAATGGCACAAGGGGATGAACCCAAAATAGGTTTAGTGGTAGTTGAAAAATCAACTCAAAGCAAACCCTCGAAGAGGATGAGATATTCCTCAACCTCAGAGAAAGACTCGAGCATAGCCACATTTGTTGAGGAGCCAAAATCTGGCCGCGGTATCAGCACAATGAGCCGTGTTGTGAAGAGGAAAATTGAGAAGGTTAAGCCTGTGGTTGAGTTCAATAAAGATGGCAAACCACATGGCGAGGCTGCTGTTGAGATGCAGTCTTACATTGGTGTTTTGGCACGCACCAGAGTCCCTCTTGTGGACAAGAAATGGAAACAATTACCCAAGGACGTGAAGGAGCAGATTTGGGAAGCTGTTCAAATGTCCTATGTTATTGGGGATAGTTACAAGAACTTGGTCTTGTCATCTGCCGCCAAAAAATGGAAGGATTTCAAGTATAATGTAACTAAGCAATATATCCTTCCATTCGCACATGACAAGGAGAAATTAAAAGAAATCTCATTGCTTTATAAGTTCATAGAGAAATCGCAATGGGATGCCTTCGTAGCTTCAAGGTTAACCCCAGATTTTGAAGCTAAGCATGCTGAGCAGAAGGAGAGGAGGGAGAAATTGGAGTACAACCATAGGTTGTCTAGAAAAGGGTATGTTGGTTTGACGGACCAATTGGTAGAAACCATGCCCGAAGGTCAAGAAATCGATCGAGCTGTTCTGTGGAAGAAAGCAAGAGAAGATAAATCAGAAAACATCCCTGATCCAAAGGCTGCAGAGAAGGCAAAACTAATTGTAAGTCTCACTAACTCTGTTCTAAATTTGAAAAACAGAGTGTTTTATTTTGGTATAGACGTCGTTTATATTTACATAAGCGACGTTATAAAGTAAACACCACGACAGGCTTAATTTACGGACGTTTAAAAGTGAATAGGACGTCGGTTTTTGAATAAAGTAGACGTCTAGATAGAAATAATACGACGGATTAAATTATTCTATGAACTGCATTTTTGTTTTAAGTTTACTCACGCACACACTCTCCCTCTCTCTGTCTATTTCACTGAATTTTGTGGTGCACAATTTCTGGAAAAGAATGCATATTTCAATTGAGTTTTTTCACTTCTTCATTAAAACTTACGACGGTTTTATCTTATCTAGACGTTAGAATGATTATACAACGACGGTAATTTTGTGCAGCCGTATGAAATTGTACATCTACGTCTGTTTGTTTAATAATACGTCGTCTTACTTTGAATATACGACGGTTTTTAATTTATGTCTTAATCTGTTTTATTTTGAATATACGACGTATTTTTATATACCGACGTTGTAAAGTATAAACAACGACGGTATTTATATATAGACGTTTTAAATTAATACCACGTCTGTCATTTAATAAAAACCGCGTTGTTTATAATTTACAACGTCGGTATATGTATCTGTCATACACCCTTCTCAGGTTCTAACAATCTCTCTTTCTCTCTTTTAGGATGATTTGCAAAAGCAAGTCTCCGAAGGCACTCTGACTGTCTCCGGGAGCAATGATATCTTGACTCTGGCTTTGGGAACCCCGGAGCATGGTGGGAGAGTCAGAGGAGCTGGTGCTGGCGTTACCCCAACTCAGTTCTTCAATTTGCCGAAGCAGCAGAGAGTGAAATTTGGTGACAAATTGAAGGAAAGTGTGAGGGAGGCAGTCAGAGAAGAGACCTTGAGGATTGAGGCGAAGTCAAGGGAAACTATAATGGAAGCAGTCAGAGCAGAGAGGGAGACTTTGTTGGCATATATCCGTCAACTAGTTCCTAATTTTGATCCCAGCCAGATGCTCCAAACCCCAATTCCTCCAATTATTTTACCCCCTCAAGATCAAAGCCCAAAAAATCCAATGTCTGATAAGGCAAGCTGCTCTGGGGCCACTAATATCAGACCCCTAGCTTTGGAATTAGAAGATCCGAAGCCTGAAGATGATACTGCTGCAAAAGAGAAAGAGGACACGGTAAAATCTCTGCTATTTTATATTTCTGCTTTTTAAATTTTAAAAAGACGTCGCTCCTTTTAATAGCCGACGTTAAAATTTAAAGTAACGACGGTAAATACGTCTGTTTCTTACAAGACACGTCGTGTTTCGTTATATACCACGACGCTTTTATAAACCGTCGTCCATTTCATGATTTCATTAACTGTATTTATATTAGACGACCTTTCTATAGAATAGCGACGTTATAAATTCAATACAACGTCAGTATTAACGAGAAACCGTCGTTTATATTATATACCACGTCTGTTTTTTTTTGTTTAGTTAGAGTCGTTTATTTTAGTTCACACACAAACTAACTTATATTTCTTTATTAATTTCTTTAAACAGGATCTCTCAAAGCTAGATATGCCACCTCCTCTTTTAGCCTTATGCCAACATTTCCAGACCAAGTTGTTGCCTAATGGTAACGAGGCTTTAACAATTCACATGCCCAAGGAAGTGTTTGGCTTTGAGCACGATACCTTCCTCTTCACTGAAGATGTTTTGCAATTTGGTTCCATGGTTGAAATTGGAACCACAGTGATATCATTATACATGAGGTAATTCTCCCTAATCCCATTTTGTTTTACATTTTCCTTTCTTTTAAATTAAAATCTCATTTAATTGACTTTCATATATTTAGGTTCCTATTTGACTATTTAAAAATGGCAAATTTTGTAAACCTTGTTGGCCTCGTGGACCCTGGGCTAGTGAGCTCTGGAGCTGGATCAATATCAGACCGAATAAAAAACCTGTCAAAACCGCCTGAATACAGCAGATGGGAATCAATTTTTCTTGGTCCCTTATAATCCAGGGTTAGTACCATTTAAAGTATTTTCCTATTACATGAATTCACTGCCTTATAATCCAGGCTTCTAATATTTTTCTTTCTAATATGAATCATTATGTGCAGGGGTCATTAGGTGATGGTAATTGTGAGACCATTAACAGAGACTGCCTATTACATGAATTCACTGCCAAAACGCATGGTTGACGACGAAATGAAAAATATAGTGAATACGTAAGTTGATTTCTTCTGATTTATGATTTTTCCTATAAAGTATTTAAATAAACGACGGTTTTTACTAATACCGACGTTATTATATAATATAACGACGGGAAGATATCACCGACGTTTTATTTAACTACCACGTCAGTATTTTCTTAAAAACGTCGTTTTAATTTAACTACCACGTCATTTGCGTTTTATTTAAGAACGTTTTAATTTTTTCTGCTCAATTTTCGTCATACGACGTTTTTTACTCTTACCGACGTTATAACGTTACACAACGACGGTTAGGTTTTACCGCCGTTTTAAACAAAATATAACGTCTTGGTTTAAAAAACTCCGTCGTTTTGACTGATTTACCACGACGGTTACTATTTGTATTTAACACCCTTTGTTTTCTTGTAACAGGTCAATTAAAATGTTTAACATTCATATAAACAAAAATTCACGTAAACAGCAGGCCATTTGGAAAAATCTACACGGCACTCCTGAACAACCAACAAGTGTAGAGTGTGGCTATTACGTGATGCGATTCATGAGAGATATAATTCATGATCCAGACCTAAATTTCGAGAAGAAGGTAAAACGCAACATTTTAGATATACTTTCTTTATTTTACTACGTCATATTTTTGTTTAACCGTCGTTTATATTCTTTTAACACGTCGGTTTTTTGGTTTATTTTGCAGTTTGACAAGAAAAAAGATAAACTTCAATATACACAAAAGGATATTGACGAAGTTAGGCATGAATGGGCAGAATTCGTGAACAAGAAATTACCGAAGGATAATTGATGTAGATAAATATTTATGAACAATGTTTAATTTAGATTATTTAAAATGTATATAAATATTTTGTTGTAATCAAGAGAACAAAAATCAACAAAATTAAATTTTGTTTTAAAATTTGTTCAGTTCCCAAACACCGACGTCTGATTCTAATTTACACGTCTCATACGTGTACACAATGGTCGTCTTGCAGTAAATGGAAATATAACATCGACGGTAATTCTTAAAAACGACGTGTAATAGTCAAAACAACGACGGTTTATAATTAATTCATCCTGTATAAATGAATTTGTACTCATATACTACGTCCGTTAGTATAACCTCATCGACATCTAAATAATATACAAAGGCGGATATTTCTAAATATCCGCCTTTGTATAAAAAAAAAACGTCAGTTATATACAACAAAATGACGTGTAATAGACATAACAACGACGGTATATAATTAATTCATCCTGCATAAAAGAATATGAATTCATATACTACGTCGGTTAGTATAAACTTATCGACGTCGTAATCTTATACAAAGGCGGATATTCTTAAATATTCGCCTTTATATATATAAACAACGTCAGTTATATACACTAAAATGACGTTTAATATTAATAACAACGACGGTTTATAATTAATTCATCCTTTATAAATGAATTTGTATTCATATACTACGTCGGTTAGTATAACCTTAACGACGTTGTAATATTATACAAAGGCGGATATTATTAAATATCCGCCTTTATATATTTAAACAACGTCCGTTACATACACTAAAATGACGGTTTATAATTAATTCATCCTGTGTATATTCTTAAATATAGTTTCAACGTCGGTTTTTTATGTTTAATGTCGTTGTAAAGGGATACAACGTCGGCTAAGTCATTTTTAATTTAATTGTTATTGACTTTTATATTTTATTTAAATCCATATTAAATTCATAACTATATCCAAAAATTATACTGAAAACTACCAAGCATTGGAATATTGTCTCTATCCTAAAGCTTTAAAAAATATAATTTTGGAAATATTTTTTTATTGTATTTAATTACTAATATTAATAATATATTCAAAACAAAATCCGAAAAATATACCGGCAAATTCTATGCACTGATTGAGACAATATCTTGCCTGTTAAGGCCTGAAAAATGTAATTTTAGTTTTCAAAGTTCAAATGATAACAAAATTCAAACAAATTTAGAGACAAAGCATTGTACTCCTTATACTTTACATAACATAACCCTAAGGTTTATGTGATCCATTGGTGCCCATAAATTCAAAATTATGAAATCCATATTTTAGCCTACTATTGTAGAAGGCAATGTTGTAAGGAATCCATAGCAATTTTCGGTTCATTTTTCTCGTACTTGTGTATTTTTTAAAAATTATTTTAAAATTTAGGGTTTAGGGTTTAGGGTTTTTTGAAACAACGCCGGTTTTCTCCCGCTGTTTTTGGTCAACTACATTAACAAAGACTAATTGAATTCGGTTGACGACGTCAGTTATAAAATAGCGACGTCTTTAGTGTTTACAACGTCGGAAATGTATTATAACCGCCGTTGTAAGTAATTATTAGACGTCATTATAAGTGTTGACCGTCGTGGTTGAAAAACGCGGTACTTAAAAATTTTTGACCGCGACTTAAAATTTTCAGAATTTCCCTTTAACCCTCAAATAGTTCATTCTCTCTCTTCAACATAAATTTGTCTGAAAGTTTTCGTTCTCCAAGCTCTCTCTCAATATCCATGTAAGTACAACTCTAGTCCCTTTAATCCTAATTCTCTCAGCTCTGTCTCAAGCTTTTGTTATATTCTCTCAGCTCTCTCTCAAAGCATTGGGTACGTAGATTCTCCAAGATCTCTCTCAAAGCATTTGGTACGTAGATTTTCCAAGATCTCTCATTGGGTACGTAGATTCTCCAAGCTCTCTCTCAAAGCATTGGGTACGTAGATTCTCCAAGCTCTCTCTGAAGCAGTTGTTATATTCTCGCAGCTCTCTCTCAATATCCATGTAAGTACAACCCTAATCTCTTCTTAAATCCATAAATGTTTTCGTTGGTAGCTATATTAGGGTTTTGGTGTTTGCAATCTTGTAATAATTGCTCTCTGTTTGGGTTCTTTTATGTTTGTTTGGCCATGGGTTCTTGGAAAAGGAATGGGGATGGGAGATTTAAGCTGTCTTTTTTTTAACTACGACGACGGTTGAAGGATCAAACCGTCGTCCAAATGTTTATTATACGTCGGTTGTTCATTTACTCCCGTCGTCTGCGTTTTAAGCCGCAACTGGTAGCCTAAAGACGACTGTTTCTCCATTAAACGTCGTCTTTAGGCTACCAGAACACCGTTCAAATTTCTGGGTCTGGGTATCTTAATGACGACGGTGACTATAGATGCCGTCGTCGGAATGTATATTAAACGACGATTATTTTTATAAACCGTCGTCTTTTCCATGTTTTATATTTAATTTTCATTTTGTTCTCTGCTATTTGAATGAGGTAGTGTTTCATTGCTGGTCTTTCCACTTTAATATATATATATTTATATGAATTTGATAGAGTGTAAGATGGATAAGTCATGGATGCATGCGGATAGAAGATCGAAGGCATATGAGTTAGGGGTGGAAGGATTTTTGAATTTTGCGTTACAAAATCTTGGAAATACAATTGAGATTCGTTGTCCATGTGTTAAATGTGGGAATATTCGATTGTTTGGGGTTGGAATTATAAGGGAACACTTATACTTTAATGGAATTGACCAAAGCTATAAGATTTGGAGATGGCACGGAGAACCTTGGGAATGGACTCCCAATGCTAGTAGAAATGTGGAAGAAGATGAGCAAAGTAGGTTTAGTTATGTTTCTGAAGAATTAGGGATGGATGATAATGATTTTGCCAATATTGGATCTGATCCTTATGAGTTTGCCAATGTGATTGGGGATGGCGATGAACCCTTGTACCCTGGTTGCAGTAAGTACACGAAGTTGTCGGCTTTGGTGAAGTTATATAATTTGAAAGCAAAACATGGGATGAGTGATGTTTGCTTTACAGAATTATTGATACTTCAAGGAGAATTTCTTCCAGAAGGAAATACACTACCTTCCTCTATGTACGAGGCAAAAAAGACTTTGTCTGCTTTAGGGATGAGTTATGAGAAAATCCACGCATGTTCCAATGACTGCATTTTGTATCGGAAGGAGTATGAGAATGCAACTAATTGTCCTACTTGTGGTATCTCAAGGTGGAAGGAAACCAAGGATGGGTTCTTGAAAGAGGGTGTGGCAGCGAAGGTGGTGTGGTATTTTCCTCCAATTCCAAGGTTTAAAAGGATGTTTCAATCACATAAGACAGCTAAGAGTTTGACTTGGCATGCTGCAAGAAAATCAGTTGACAGTTATATGTCTCATCCAGCGGATTCCCCGTCTTGGAAACTTGTTGATGAAAAATGGCCCGACTTTGGTAATGAGCCAAGAAACTTGAGATTGGCTCTCTCATCTGATGGATTCAATCCCCACAGTTCTTTAAGTAGCAGATACAGTTGTTGGCCAGTTATGTTAGTTACATATAATCTCCCACCATGGCTATGCATGAAGCGGAAGTTCATGATGTTGACTATACTGATTTCCGGTCCTAAACAGCCCGGAAATGATATAGACGTCTACTTAGAGCCTTTGATTGATGATTTGAAATCTCTGTGGGATGGGATTAGAGGAGTGTATGATGCCCACATAGGAGAATACTTTATACTCAGAGCTGCATTACTGTGGACAATTAATGATTTTCCCGCTTATGGAAACTTATCTGGTTGTGTTGTTAAAGGATATAAAGCTTGTCCAATATGCGGCGATGATACACCTAGTCACAGGTTGAAAAATGGCCACAAAATTTGTTACATTGGGCATAGAAAGTGGTTACCAATCAATCATCCATATAGGAGGCAACGTGCAGCTTTTAATGGGAAACCTGAATATGGCATGCCCCCTGAGCCATTAACAGGAGAAGAAGTGCTGCATATGGTTGAAGATATTAATTACATATGGGGCTCGAAAATTGGGGGAAGTGTTGGTGAGAATGATGGTGATAGAGTTTGTTGGAAGAAGAAATCAAAATTCTTTGATCTCGAGTATTGGAAATACCTCCCTGTGAGGCATGCCTTAGATGTTATGCACATTGAGAAGAATGTTTGCGATAGTATCATTGGTACATTGCTAGAGATCCCTGAAAAAAATAAAGATGGGATTGCTGCTCGGTTAGACTTATTGAACATGGGGGTAAAAATTGATTTGCAACCCGAGTATGGAGAAAGACGTACTCGCTTGCCTCCAGGGCCTTGGAATTTGTCAAGAGCAGAGAAGAGAGCGGTTTGCAATTCTTTTTATGGTATGAAGGTTCCTGAAGGTTATTCTTCAAATATAAAAAATCTTGTATCTTTAAAAGATTCAAGACTTCTTGGCCTTAAATCTCATGATTGTCATACCTTGATGCAACAATTTCTCCCTGTGGCAATTCGTTCTGTTTTGGAGAAGCCTGCAAGGTATGCAATAACTCGATTGTGCTTCTTCTTCAATGCTTTATGTGCAAAGACGGTAGATGTTTCCAAGCTAGATAAGTTGGAAGAAGATGTAGTAGTTACTTTATGTTTGCTTGAGAAGTACTTTCCTCCTTCATTCTTTGATATCATGGTTCATCTAGTAGTACATCTTGTCAGAGAAGTTCGTCTATGTGGGCCAGTATATTTTAGATGGATGTATCCGTTTGAAAGATATATGAAAGTGCTAAAGGGGTATGTTCAGAATCGTACTCGTCCCGAAGGTTGCATTGCTGAGCGGTATATAGCTGAAGAAGCTGTAGAGTTTTGTACCGACCATTTATCTGATGTTAGTACAGTTGGAGTGCCTTCAAGCCAGAATATGGGAGTTTCAAAGCCATTATCAGGTTGCACAGTGGGCTTAGTTGATATGGACTTGTTGAACCAGGCACATCTATATGTCTTGGAGAATACGGAGGAAGTCCTACCTTATATCGAGTACGTATGAGTTTAATTTTTCATATATATGTAGCCATGTTAAATATTATTACTCCTTATATTTATCTTATATATAAGGGACCGTAATGCGTGTTTTTTTCGTGTCAATTGTAGGGAACATATGATCCACATCAAGACCACTTATCCGAAATTTAGAAAGAGAACAAAGTGGCTACAAGATAAGCACAATAGCACTTTCATTCAATGGCTACGTGTTAAGGTATATATGTTATTGAATGACATATTCAATTTATTATTTTAATTTTCTTTCTTTCTATATATATGTTAGATTGAATTAATATATGTGTTTAATTTGTAGGTTCAAAGTGAATTTAATGGGGAAGATTATAATGGCATATCAGAAAATTTGAGATGGTTAGCAGCTGGTCCAAGCATGGTAGTGCCATCATATAGGAGCTATCTTATTAATGGTGTCAAATTTAGCACCAAGGCACAGGATGATGTGCGAACTGTCCAAAATAGTGGAGTTTATTTACTTGCACATACTATGCAAGTTGCTAGTGCCAAGGATAAAAACCCTATTGTCTCCAATATGGGTTTTTATGGGGTTATTCAAGAAATTTGGGATCTTGACTACCAAAAGTTTAGAATCCCAGTCTTGAGGTGTGATTGGATAGATAACACTTCGGGCCTTGTAGTCGACGAACTTGGATTTACCCTTGTAGATCTGAGTAAAATTGGACATAGGAATGACCAATTTGTTATGGCTTCTCAAGTCAAACAAGTATTTTATGTTGACGACCCAATGCATCGTGGTTGGTCGGTAGTATTATCAATGCCTAATAGAGAATATAATGATGTTATTGGTGATGATGTGCTAGGTGATATTAGAATTGAGTGTGAGCCATTTTCTAGAGGGATACCAAATGTTGACACATTTGATGACCTAGTGGGTGAGTTTGGGAGTGAGAACATTAGAGATGGGTGTGAAGATATATGGATTGATTGATTGTTGTAATGTATGACATTAGTTATGCAGTTAATTGTATGACATTAATTCATAGCTCTGTATATCATTTTAATTCCGATCACATTTTCATTCTGCAAGCTTTGTATGACATTAATTCATAGCTCTGTATATCATTATAATTCATTTCAACCGTCGTCTATTACAGTCGTCTATTATAGTCGAAAGGTCTCTTTTTTATGCGATTATGTACCAAATCGACGTCGGTTTTAGTTTTTTCCTAACGTGTACTATATTAACCACGTCGTTTTTTTGTGTTCAAGCCGTCAAAATAATTTTCAACATCTGTGGTGATATAAATGGTCGTGGTTATTGTTGTTTTTACGTCTGTTCAAGTAAATATATGCCATGTTATATGTTTAAGACGTCAGTTTTTCATTCAGTGAACGTAGTATTTATTAACCACGGCGGTTTCTAAGTTTTATACGTCGGTTTTGTTTTATTTCGAGACGTAGGTAAAACTATTTACGTCGGTTTTATAGTTGTTTTTGACATTTAAAATTATTTAAACGTCTGTGTTTTAATAAAACCGTCGTCTATTATAGTCGAAAGGTCTCTTTTTTATGCGTTTATGTACCAAATCGACGTCGGTTTTAGTTCTTTTGTGACGTGTACTATATTAACCACGTCGTTTTTTTTGTGTTCAAGCCGTCAAAATAATTTTCAACGTCTGTGGTGATATAAATGGTCGTGGTTATTGTTGTTTTTACGTCTGTTCAAGTAAATATATGCCATGTTATATGGTTAAGACGTCAGTTTATTCAATCAGTGAACGTAGTATTTATTAACCACGGCGGTTTTAAGTTTGACACGTCGGTTTTGTTTAATTTAGAGACGTTGATAAAACTATTTACGTCGGATTTATAGTTGCTTTTGACATTTAAAATTATTTAAACGTCTGTGTTTTAATACAACCGTCGTCTATTATAGTCGAAAGGTCTCTTTTTTATGCGTTTATGTACCAAATCGACGTCGGTTTTAGTTCTTTTGTGACGTGTACTATATTAACCACGTCGTTTTTTTTGTCTTCAAGCCGTCAAAATCATTTTTAACGTCTGTGGTGATATAAATGGTCATGGTTATTGTTGTTTTTACGTCTGTTTATGTAAATATATGCCATGTTATATGTTTAAGACGTCAGTTTTTTCATTTAGTGAACGTAGTATTTATTAACCAAGACGGTTTCTAAGTTTTACACGTCGGTTTTTGTGTATTTAGAGACGTTGATAAAAATATTTACGTCGGTTTTGTAGTTGTTTTTGACATTTAACATTATTTCAACGTCAGTGTTTTACTAAAACCGTCGTCTATTATAGTCGAAAGGTCTCTTTTTTAGGTTTTATGTATGAAATCTACGTCGGTTTTAGTATTTTACTGACGTGTACTATATTAACTACGTCGGTTATTTGCCGTCGTTATTTCATGTATGAAAAGACGGCGGTCGATTTCTCGTCGGTTGTAAACCATGATACACGACGGTGGATTACCGTCGTCTATTTCGTTTTTTGTAGTAGTGTATGTTATATTTGTGACTAACGGTTTTGATGAATATTGTCTGGGTATGACATAAGCTATAATTTTGTTCAGTTTGAGTTTTGCCCATTCTATTGATGTGACTGAGATGCTACTGAATTTATCTGTACTTGCTTGCATCGTTTTTCAATTAGTATCAAAGGACAGGTTTTTCAATTGATTTGGTTTATCTATCCTCCTCATTTTGAAATCGATTGAATTGGATATTTCGCTTCCCCATTTTGTTGAACTCCTAGTCCAATTATCATGGTACATAGAGGCACGAAAGGCAATGTTGTTGTTTTCAATTGCTTGTCCTAGTCAAGTTTTTCATAAATTAATGTTTAGATTCTTAGAATTCATCAGTTACGGTTGCTAAAATTATTTAATATAAATTGCAACAAGCAAGACAGAGCCGCAAAGCTCTGTATTGGGAGAAAAAGGACTAATTTGATTCTTCCATACGAACACTTAATTCAATAATTTTATATAATTTTAATGACGATTGAATTGGGTTATAGTTTATTCATGTTTTTCGATTGCTGCATTTAGGAAAATTCTGAACAATAATCAAATTATTATTATTATTTGTTGGTTTTTTCTCCAACTTTTCCACTTTTGACATTAACATGGAAATAACCTGCAAGGTTGCAGTATGTATTGAAAGTTTTCACATTATCAAGAGTGCCTTACTGTCGATTCTTTATATTCTTTATATTGTAGGACCAATTTTTGTTGTTTTGTTTTTTGTTTTATGCATAAAGTAATACCAAATTATATTTTCTGGTTGGATTATGTTTGGTTAATGCATGATTATTGTTAGCTTTCCTAAGTTTGATCAAAAGGGTTTGTTTCCCTTCTAGTAGCAGATATGTTTTGGCTAAAGTTTAACAGCTGGATATTCTTTCCTCGCCAAAGTGATTCAATAATTCTCATAAACCAAAATTTTAATGTGATTATATGTTTTGTGTGTCCTTATACATTTTGTTTTGACACGTATAGAGCAACATTCACCTTCTGGTTTCGGTAAATCTATAATAGTTTTGCTAGCGTGGTAATATAAAAGAAAATCTCTTGATTATGTATCGCAATTAAAATCGAAGAGTTATTTTCTTTTTTTTACTTTTAAAAATATATGTGTGTGTGTCTATATATATATATGCATCTTTTTGGTGATAGGTATCAAATTGATTTATATATATACATATTGGTTACTGAAACGATACCTGATCTCAATTGTTTTTCGTTTTTTGTTTTATATATATATATATTATGTTGTTTATGATTGGAAAAGCAGCTGTTGTCCAAATCATCACAAAATTGTTTATTGAGTTCGATTCAATTAAGTGATGATTGCTGTATTTTTTAATGCATTAACAAACACCAGGATTCAATTGACTCATTCAATTGTTTTGGCTGGTGGCTTTATGTTCTTTTAAAGTATTAAAAGAAATTTAGTTTTGTTATTCAAAAACTCGATATCTGTTTAAAATTATTTTGGACCAACTTAATAATCTACCAAAGTAGCTTATTTGATGTTGTTCTGAGAGGATTATTTAGAAAACTCAAATTTGTAGTTTATGGAATATGACTAGTAGATTGATTTCCAAAGAAATTATCTACTGGGTTCTACCATAAACTAATGTATAGTGAGTCATGGAGACCTTGAAAGGTATAAATTTCATCTTGCCTAAAGGTGTTGGAATTTGTAGTTTTGGTTCTTGTGAATTTATGCTAGGCTATGCAAAACTTCTTAGAATAGTTTCTTGCCCAAAGGTGAAACCGTATTCTATATTTTGAATACAACAGACAACCTTATGTCATAGTTTTCTGTTGTAACGGCTCTATGAAATCTAATAAGTCTTCAGTGTTTGGCGTCAATTTCCTGAATTTCATAAACATATCAGAAGTTGGAAAAGGGATCTCACGGAAGATATATGTAGCAGCAGCCTCCAGGATTTGTTGAAAAGGGGAAAGAAAGTTATGAGTGCAAATTATAAGTTTCTTCATGGTCTTAAACAGGTTTAAAGATAGTAGCATCTAAAGGTTGATGAGGTGAAGGGAACTAAAGAGGTTGTTCAATATATAGCTGTTTTTTGACAGGAAATTAAGGTTACCAGAGATGCAGCCACTACTTTATGAGATTTCAGAATATATCATATTATGGTATGCGTTTGTTTTGTGAATCGGTTGCATGGTACAAAGATGAGTAGTACAACACAAGTGTGAAGGACGAGGAGCGCTTCACCTCATTACTACTATCAAGCATTTCATCAGAGACACTCATTTTGTAAGATTCTGTCTTATAAAATAAAATAAAATAACCTAACTAGTTCTCATGATTAAGATTTTAAATTGGAGTGCTAGGAAGTAATAAGTTGTTAATATTCAGAGTTTTGTTTCATACATAAGAGAAAATGCAGTTGCTTTTTGCATCCCCAATTTGCAGGAAATTTGTTCAATATTATTTTGTCAATTTGCTGTTTTTCAAATTTTCTCTGTAGTTTGGACAAACTACATTGGTTTTACTGTTTATTTTTTGAAAATGGAAAAAATTTAAAAGGTGTTTGGTTGTCTCTCCATAATTTGGACAGAATTCAATGGCCACACTTCAGCATATATATATATATATGCATATGTATATCAAGACTTGTCATTTGCACTCAGCATATTTGTTAGTTTTCAAGCAAATCATGATGAGTCATACTGGGTCTTAGCTAAGAAGGTGTTAAGATTCTTTGACTGAGGTTTTGGTTGTGAAGTTTTTTTTTTTCTCTTAAGAATTTTGTGACGCACATGGGTCTACATGAGTCTTTTGACTCAATTTAAATGTGGAAGAGCAAGGTTATTTCTACATACCTAGCTTATTTCTTTAATGCAATGCTTTTTCCTCGTGATTATTATTTTCTTTATTGAACTTTGCAAGTTTATTTTAAGTTATGTTGTTGTTCAAGCTTGAATTTCCATACTGGAAACAATGTTAGGAGTTTCTTGGGAACTCTATTATTTGGATCAGAAATGTGGGAGTAATTTTGGTACCTAAACTCTTCACTTATACCGTTATGTCTACAGTAATGTGTTTCTGGTGTATGTGCATGTGATCTTAGAGTGCTGGTACAGATGAATTTGTGTCAAGTTTTCTAAGATTCTGCATATGCATCAGTCTCGACAACTGTTTTGGGAGTAACACTGATGGTTGATGAACCCAGTGATCACTGTTGTCTTGGTTTGATATGGTAAAATGTGATTATGCTACACTCATGTGGGAGAATGTAAGATGACTTATGTGAGTTGGCATAATCACATGTTGTGTTTATCATATTAGAACAAGATAATAGGGTTTGTATATATCAGTTGTACTAAGACTCCTAGTTTTGACAGACTTGGTAGCTATATTATATTGATAAGGACTCAATTGCTTACGTTTATCAGTTTGTTTAAACACTAACTCTATCTATAATAGGAGAGATATGGTTAAGGTTTGATCAATATAAAAGGACCTGATCCCTGCACTCACAAGTCGCCAAGTTCTATTTTGGGCTTGACCTATTGATAGCTAGAGCATATTGAGACTTGCAGAGAGTAGAAGATCGTTCTTGTTTCATCTATGTATTCCTTGACAAGTATGTATCAATAGTGAATCTGTTATTAATATTGCATAAGTCTTATGTTGTAATCCTTTGTGATGTTGATATGTCGTTAGTATGTATTCTTACAAGACCAAGCCAAGCCAAGCCAAGCCAAGACAGTCCCTAAGCATAGTTCATGCCAAGATAGTCCTGTGTAATAAACGAGCCCTTAAAGACTTGAATAGCAACCATAAGAAAATAAATAATTAAATTGTTAAAAAGACGTGTTTGATAATTGTGTGTCTTCCTTTTGAGATGAAAAAAACTGTCCAGTCAAAAAACCCCAACCAATAGTATATTAATGGAGTGAAATATTTTAAACCCTAATGAAGAAAACAAATTAAGAATATATAGTGCCACCTTGTTGTATGATAGATTAATTATTGGACCGTATGGTGTACAAAAATGATAAAAGACAGTGAGAGTTGAGAATGATGCCAAATTTATACCTCTCCTCTATTGGCATTTACATATACACATGGACATACCGAGGATTTTGAAGCCCTTGGGATTTTCCGCAACCAGCTGGTTTTTCACGTCTAGCCACCAACATCCTCCATTCTTTAGTCTTCTTCACCAAGCGTATATACCATTTTCGTATTTTTAGTATTTATAAAAGAAGCTTGCAAAAGTTCTGAACACACACACTTCCCTTGATTAATTAATTAGGGTTGAAAGAAAAATGGCTGAACCTACCCCGGAAACTGGAACAAGTAGCAGTGCACAAGAGTTGATCATCAGTTCTTCGCCGCGAGCGGTCGAGTATGAGGACGAGAAAGCATACATCGGGATTGGAACTACTCCAGATGTGCACGGGGTGGCCATGAAGATTCAGAGGGCAAGCGATGCATACATGGCATATGCAGAAGTTGAAGAGAAGCCTAACAAGGTGGAGGTTTTGAGTTGGTATTTTTATGAGTTTTGCTCTTACTTCATTCTTACAGTTCTTATCCCTATCGTCTTCCCCCTCATCATCAGCCAAGTTGCAAACGGATCACTCGCCTCTGTGGAGGGAGGGTTCATCGACAAGGGCTTTGTATGCAAACAAAAGGAAATCAAATTGTAAGTGATATCATTTGCTAGTCTCTTCACCTTTTGCTTGCTTCAAAATGCCTTTCCAAATTAAAACTGTAAAATTTCCCTTTCTTTTTCTTAGATTTGTTAACTATTTGAAAAGTCTACATTACCTAATTAAGTGGGATATTTTAAGGGATTCTTCTAATTGTTTAGCGGCATCAGTATTTTTCTTTTATTTATACTAGTCTTTCGACCTGCTCTCACACTCGTGTCAATAAAAAATTTTATAATTTGTTGTTTTATCTTTAATTACAGAGAATTTTTGTTTTATCTTTAATTATCATTGCTGTTTATCTTTGCTTTTGTATGTCTAACTTCATAGGCCATTAAAGGTCAGATATTTTTAGATGAAAATATTTTTGCTCATCATTTTGCATTTAATCATTATTATGCTTTGTTATAAGTCATTAGAGATTCTTTATGCATGAAGTTTATTCTTTATTAAATGACAAACGTGTTAAGAAAATCTTAGTTATACTAAATTTTATGAGTGCTGCTATTTCCACCCACCTGTTCTATTTCCTCATCCACCTTATTTTCAAAATTTCAAAGACAAATTTATCCCTTTGTAAAATGACTTTTAAAGACTTAAGGAAAAAAGGATATTTTAGAAATAATTAAAGGGTAGGGTATTTTAATTTTTTATTATCTCTTAATCACTAAACAATTACCCATAATATTTTTTTCTATGTCCGACCATCCGTCTTCCTCCTCCTCCCCTTACCCTCCTCTTCTCCTTGGAAATTCCATTATATCTGCAATTCTCACTAGCGCCGCAAATCACATCAATACATTCATCATTCTCTCTCTACATCAATTTAAGTACTGTTGGATAATTCAAAAGGCTAATCCTATAGAAACCTTATATCCTTTTGAGACCATCTAAAAAATCCAACTAAACTCTTCCTGCAAATCTGAAAAAATCTTTTCTTTCATTGCCACAACAAATATCTCAATAACTTTCCTAGTTGAAGTCTTAAAATATTTCATATGTCCTCCGTCTATTAGATGGTATACCAGCCATGTGGTGTACTCGAAACACCCAAAAATTACTCCACATAAGGTGGTTTATAAAGGATATTTTAGGAATAATGGTGGGTGGAAAGATAGGATTGTGTTTTTTCAACTTTATATGGTGGGTGAGAAGATAAGGTGGGTGGGGAAATAAGACAAGGGGGGTGGAAATAGTAACACTCAATTTTATTCAACTATTTACCGTGGTCTTGCCAACGGGCCTAGCCCAGTGGAAAAAGGGCCTGGACTTGCAGATAAAAGGTCTAAGTTCAAACTCTTCGTGGCATCTTAGTTGTGTCCGTGTGAGATACCTTCCTCCCCTCTAGTTTAGACTATCACTTGTACTTAAAAAAACAACAACTATGGACCATGGTCTTATTTATTGGTATTGTATACAATGACCCTTTAGAGTTTTGAAGTTAGGTGTTAAGTTTCAAACTCTAAGTTCATACTGAAAACCTATATGATTTTGCATCCTAAACAATCACATGCCAATAAATGAGATAAACGGAAAAAAAAGTTGAGTAGAAATCAGACTTCTCAATATGTCATGTCTAGGAATAGACTCAACTTCAACATGCATGTGATCCTCATTTTTTTTCCCTACTTACAGTTCACCAATTTTATTTTTATGGGTTAAGCTATTGATCACTACACTCCAACTAAGTTTCCATAGCTTAGATAGTGAAGTTTATGTGTTAATATTGCAGGTACCATTCACTCACAAAGAAGTCAATACTTTCCAAATACTCCGCTCTAGAGTGGACTTCAATTTCATGGGCCATAGGTTTAGCTCTGGCTTCTCCACTCCTTGGCTTTGTCTCCATCATCCTTGATCACGGCTACAACCAACCCATTATTGCTGCAGCTGCCACTGCCATTGGCGCCATCTTTTGTCTTCCTGCCGGCTTCTTTAAAACCCTCTGGATCTTCCCCCCATACATCGCCGCCATAACCGCCGCCCACATCATCTCCACCGCCTGCCACACCCGCCACCTTGGCCTAATGGTCCGCGGCTTCACCGGACCAACTCTTAAAAAATCCCAGTTCCAAGACCGCAGAGGCATCTCTGCCTTGCTCTCACTTTACGCAGCCGCTGCAGGCTCCTTGGGCGCCGCCATCATGTCCTCATTCACGTACCATATGCTTAGAGAGGAAGACGAGTACATAAGCCTCTGGGTTGTCTCCATCTTTAGTGGCATCAAATGGCTTTGTGGAATCTTCCATTTCGTTGTCACTAAAAGGCCTTGCGTCAACCCACCAATCTCAAAGTCCCATGCATTATCAATCTTCAAGTTTCCTCATGCAGTAGGAGGCCTTGTTGGCGCTTTCCTCTCCTCGGCAATAACAATGTGCCTTTTCACAGGAGGGGTGCTTTACTTAGTTGGGCAGCTTTGCTATGATCCAAGATCATTGCTCTACCTTTGGCTAATGTATTTCATCTTCCCCTTGTTTTCTCTCCCAATGCTGCAACCCCTGCAGCATTTCATCAAGGCAAATGCTGTCAAAATGCAACTCATGGGCTTCTTCCTCTCATTAACCACCTCCGGGTATGGGTTCTATTTCGGGGGCTCAGTTTGGGAGCAGCGCCATGTTCTGCTCTTCGCTGCAGTTCAAAGCACTTCCGCGGGGCTCCTACACGCTTTTGGGCGCGTTCTGTTGATGGATTGTTCGCCTCCCGGAAAAGAAGGTGCTTTCTCTGCTTGGTTTTCTTGGACAAAAGCTCTTGGCACGTGTGCTGGCTTCGCAGTTGCATCGGCAATCCCGGGAAATGTGTCCACTTCTTTCGGGCTCTCGTTTATAACCGCCGTCTGTGGAGTGCTAGTTTTGATCTTCGGGAACATTAGCGACTCTGGAGGAGCCAAAGCAGCAGGGCATGTGAGGCATGATAGTGAGGAAGGAGGTTCACCTGTTCAGGGACTTGATGCTGCAACTGCTGCCTATGAGATGCAAGAATCTGCCTATTGAAAGATTTTAAGTAAAGACGAATTAAAAGGGAATCTGTGGCATTTAATTTCCTCAGTTTGTTATGCTTTATGCCTTTCATTGTTTAGGGATAACAATAATCAGCTCGGATATATGATTTTGTTTTCTGGAAAATTAGGATCTCCCCCATCTTCCATTACAATTTTTTATTAAACATTTTTAGCATTCTAAATTTGGATAAAAGCGTTTTGACATTTCTAATTTTTGGGTATTATTTTATGAGTGCTGTTATTTCCACCCTCTTGTCTTATTTTCCCACCCACCTTATTTTATCACCCCCCATCTAAATTTGAAAAAACACAATCCTATCTTTCCACCCACCATTATCCCTAAAATACCGTTTAATTATTAATTCAAACAAATTAAATATCATTGTGTATCTATTATGACACTTTTTTAACCATTAGATTAACATTCATTCAATTCAATAGCTGAGATTAAAACTTCCCTTATAATTTTTTGTTTCTTTGATAATATCATCGTGAACATCAAACTGCTCTGATTTTAATAATAAAGATGAGAGGAAAAGAAAAAAGAAAAAAGGGGAACTAATGTCGTTAAAATTCTTTCTTGAGCATGAAATTAATTGAATGCGCCATGATAAATGGAAAAGCCATACCACCACCAGACTTGGACTAGGATGGTTTAGAGGAGAAGAAAAATGCATACAAGGATGTGCCAAGAGAGAGAAAATTATAAACATGTAAGAGAATAAATTTTCCTAACCCAGAAGGATGTAACAGAGCATGCACCATTAAAGCTGTGTTTAATGTTTGCAGGATAGCCCCAACCCAATGACATATATCATTGGCAGCATGATCCTGCTGGAAGAAGTCTTATGTGAATTTTTTACAGCTATTTTTTTTCTTCAAGAAACCAAAGATTAACCATCTCAGGGTGATTTTAGTTTAGACATGCTCTGGTGGGTTAGAAAGTTCTTCTCTTTCAGCTTTTGAGTTAGAGAAGATAACGAGAGAGTGGAGAGAGAAAGTATGATTTTAGGGGAGAGCAATTTATTTTCCAAAACAAAAGTCGAACAAGAGACAAAAATAACATTAATTATTATTTTATAAGTCGAGAATCTGAACCGTTGATAGTAGATGAATCTAAAGATGTTAAAAGTGTGTTTTATTGTGTGTGAAAATGTGTTCTCCTAAGTCCTTAGAAGTAATTTTACAAATGAGTAAATTTGTCTTTAAAATTTTGAAAATAAGATGAGTGGAAAAATAAGACAGGTGGGTGGTATTAACCGCACTCTATTTTATTTGTTTCCACCTGTCCTTGTACATAGAACTTACCGTACCCAATTTCTCATTGTTTGTGTTTTGAGGGCCTATGGTTAAAATTGCTATCCTGTTCTATCCTATGCCGGCTAGGAGTGGCGGGGTAAAAGTAAGAGATGCTCTTAAGAAATTGATAAATGTTTTTCTCCCTTCACTGCAAAACTCCAACTTGATTTTTCTACAAGTGCTGCAAGAGATCACAAATTTTGGAATATTATATGATGCAAATCGGCAAATCTATTGATGTTTAGACAACATTGCAGAATTTCTTTAGTAACATCAATACCACGCTTCATGCATGAGTCGTTCACCGTGTCAACCGAGAACTTGTTATTTCTTTTCTGATACATTACAGTAATGCAAAACTCTCATAAAAAATTCCTCAGCAAGTAGTTGTCCACAGAATACAAGTTTAGAGGGCATGCATAGCTGCTGATTATTTTCATCAGCTAATCAGCTATAGCCTCAAACTGAACTAGTCAATAGTTAAGAACATCTAGCCTCTAAAAGCATATAACACCTGCTTGTCTGAAGGAAACAGAAATGTAAACTATTGAAAAGAGCACATTTCAAAATGCAAAAGTGTACTCTCTTTCATTCCGGGAAATTGGTAGCACCTACAGGGTACTCTAAAAGTTTTAACCGCTGAAATTGAGCTTCTTCATCACTTTAGCATAAGCAGGATGGACTAAGGCAGGTAGTCTGAGTCTACGCTTAGATATCTTCGACTGCAACAAATATGAAATTTCATTAATTTCAAGAATAAATTGATATGTTCAGAATTCTGCTCAATTACGATAAAAGAAAAGTAAAATAGTAAATCATGAATGCACCATTACAATGAAAAGGTACATGGACGATAAAAAGGAACTGAAGCCTGATCAAGCAGGTCAAGAGATCGCCACTAAGAGACGTTTAGCTGCACTAACATTAGATGTAAAATACATGTTTGTTCTGACGGGACACCTTGTGTTGTACCTCTCTTTCTTTGTTAATAAAGTAGCGTTCCCCGGTAAAAAAAAACAGAGACCACCTATTTTCTTCTGAGGTACAGATCTCAGAGACTGAGTAAAATGTTTTTCCATTTGAAGTGATATATTATCTACGTGCTAAACAAAGTCATCCAGGCTTAAGCTGATGTATAGAAACAGAATTTGAGATGATGCAATGTTAGGATTTAGATGCTTAAATCAGACCAGAAAGAAAATGACAGAAACTCAGATGCTTGAAGTTGACCCCTGTATCCAGATTATGTATAACAAAATATTTTCCTCAACAGACCTATTCCCTTCTTGCTTGGCAATGCTGATCACTAGACTCTAGACATCTCAATAACTTGTGGTAAAAGGTCCCCCCCTTAGGTCAAACCTTCTTAAATCCTTTCTCCTAATTGCTGTAAAATGCCCTGTGTTCTGAAAGTTCATAGCATTTTCTTCCGGTAAAAACAGGAAAGCCCCATGCAAAGAATTGACACAGATTTCTTCTGTGTGAGGTTTGATGAATCAGCAACCAAATGTTGCATTAACACCATTCTTTTACTTTGAGCCTCATTTCATTTCACGCATCAATATATTCCTGCAACCACTTTGTGCCATATGATTGAGGATGAGCATCCATTACTCATTTTCTGGTTATAGATGCTCACTAGGCTGTCCTCCATCGCTATGTGGTTTCAACATAGGCAAAGGATTATACTTATATTCAATCTAGAAAAAGACTACACAAAGAAAATACAATAAAAATTGGTTTAGGAGGACAACATTGCCTTTCTTCCCCAAAACTCAAAGAAAGGATGACTTCTCTTAAGAATTCCACCAGACAATAACCCAACTTCCAGCAGTCCATCTCAACTCCAATTATGAAGTGATCATTATTGTCATACCACCAATACTTCTAAACCAAATAAGACCTAAAATAAATTCGAGATGATGACTCTGACAAGTAAAATGAAACTTAATACAAACACAGCAATTTCATTTTAAAGTTCCTTGGCTATCAATTCTGCATATCCCATTCTGGGCCAGTAGCTACAGCATCACCAAATTAAAAAGAAATATTAAGGAAGATATAGAATATCAAGTTTTTATTAGTAGATATGAAAATATAAAGATATTTAGATAGAGAGCCTGAATTTCTACAATTTATGGCTAGCAAATGTCTAGTGAAGTACCATGTAGGAAGGGTTAATTGAAACTCATACAAGAAGTTAGTAAACTCAGTAGTTAATTTCAAAGCTGACAAACCATCTAAACCTATGGAATTACAGCTCTATGATCCAAAAAGACAATCCACACAATGGAATTCTGATGGACCCCAATTTACGCCTCCTTATTCTCAAAGCATCTAGTGTTCCACTCCTTACATATACAGAAGGGAGTTGTCAGCAAACAATTGCAGAACTCCTTACTAACTCTGCATCCCCTCCATAGGAAATCCAGGCATAGCTTACTGAACCCTAAAAAAAGCAAGGAAAGAAGACCAATATCATACACAAGAGAGGTCCTCTTAGGACCAATTACAATATATTTCAATCTACAATCCTTTCCCCTGAGCTGCCTTTCTATTCTTCTCCATCCAATTGTTCCACATAAAATATGGCACTACTTCCTGTGTGCTCAATGTTAAGGGGCTAAAAATTTAATATGTAAGCCTTTTTTCAGGGAACAAAAAGAAGGTCTAATACAAATATGCAGGCTAAAGTATAAATATATAATGTACATATTGGAAAATGAGCAAATCTAGCTACGGTTTTATAACATTAGAAATAGTTTCAAATAATAATTTAAATCAATTCATGTAAATCTGGTTGTGGTTATATATCATGTAAACCTAACACATTAGGATTATTAGCAGTAAAATAACAAATGTTGATGTTTATGTTATGTTTCTATTCATGTAAAGTGCAAACATCTTATCTATTGATATCTATCTTTGTTTTCTATTTCTTTTTCGTTTTTCTCCATTCTATCATAATAAGAAATAAAAGTGACATGATAATTTGTTTTCTTAGACAGTTTTTGTTTTTTCCTACACTTTAATTGGTGCAGTTGTTTAGAACTTTAGACTTTGAAATATTTTCAACTTCCTTGAAAGAGTTCAACCTTATTCTTCAATATGAAACAGAATTTTATTAAATGAAAAAAAAAAAAAAAACTAAACAAGATGAAGTAGTGGACAAGTTGTCCACCACAACATATGAATCACAAAAGGATAAACAACAACAAACACCAAGTACTTTCAAGCAAATGGAAAATTCAAAGTGTTAATTAGAGTCTTATAAAACAGCAGCTTTCCAATCTGCCAGTATAGATGAGAGCGGAATATTCCGATATTCAGAAAGACATTGAAACTCAGAGTGAAGACCAAAACTAACTTCGTCCCACCAACCCTCAACCCTGCAACCCCACCCTGGTATGATCCTCAAAAATTCTTTTATTCTTCTCCAAACAGACACCAAAAACAACCGAACACACCACTATTCTACAAAACGTTTGCCTCCTCCCATCAAAATCCTTGTGGCCTCATAAAAAAAGCAGTGTTACCTGGTATGGGGAACAATACGGTTCGTGAAACACGAATAGGTACGCAGTTTGCTAGTTTCTATGGTACAGATTTGTTGGGGGTAGGCATAGTTGGTACGGTGTTTCAAATCACAATTTGTTCAAGACTTTAATTCAAGTCGTTGTTAATTTTTCAAGTTTTTTTAATTCAAGTTGTTTCCTGCGTAATAAACGTCATAATTTTCAACCTTACTTTTAATTTTTCTCACTTAACTTGGCCTATTTATTTTATCCAACCTTCAATTACTTGTATTAAATGGAGACTTCTTCACACATGCACCTTCCTCTTGGAAGATGAAACTGACACAGCATCCCAAGCACCTCAGTCTTTCATATTCTCTATGTTTTTTTTCTTCTAATTTCTCAGTAGTTAATAGATTCACTACTCAACAGAGTCGACAGACTCATCTTCTTCTCATCTCTCAAGAGTCTGACTCAGACTTCATGGATTTATTGCAACAGACGTGCGCCATCTTCTTCCCTTTCTCTGGTTAGTTTCTACGATTTGGTTCTCGAACGCACCACAATTTGGTACGACCAAACCAGTTCGTGGTTTATGGTCACATGACCATAAATAACATGCCACTGGCCAATGAAGCAACAAATGATCCATACTTTCAGCATCCTTCCTTCCTACACATAACACACCAAAGGGGAGAAAGAGAAGGGCAAACGGATGCCTTTTTTGAACCATGTCACAAGTATTAACCTTCCCATGAACAATTAATCAAGTTAACACTTGTACCTTAGGAGGTACTTTTAGCTTTCCATATTACATGGGAGGGTGTCAAAGTAGAAAGAGTAAGATTTTACACAAGATACCTTAAGAAACATTTACACAAATATTAAAATAATAATAATGCAATATGACTCCAATCTCCAAATTCTCCTATATGCTCTACTTGGACAAGCAAGACAGATTCTAGATCTGACAGCAAAGACAAGTACTCTCTCACTTCCTGCTCATTAAAATGTCTTCGATACCCAAAATTCCAACTAGGAGGAAAACAAGACACATTAACACATATTCTAGCAATGGGATAATTATGATATCAGGACAATCTATACAGATACGGATAAAGAGTACAAAAATTGGTTTCCTATACCCAACTCTTGTCTCGAAACCTCACGTTTCCACGTTCCCCACCCATCCCAAAACAACAATACGCAGCGAAAGAAACAATCCCTTTAAAAATATCTGTCCATGGATATCAACTTGAAGCTCTAGCCACAATCTCGGGATCCCAACCATTCTCATGCAGCCCACACTTGCTCCGGGTTACAATATACCAATGAGAATTTGACTTTGCCTAGAATCTCCACAACCGCTTCCCAAGCAAATCTTCATTCCTCTTTACTAAGTTTTGCACCCCTAAGCCTCATTTATCCTTCACTTGAGTCACATCACATCACATCCCATTTTACTAAGTGATCCTTCTTTCCTTTCTACCATCCCTTCCCACTTTACTTTTCACAATGTGCTGCACATACATATATTACTCAAATGAATTTAGTGAAGATGTCAATTAGGATAGGTCTTGAAACAATTCATCAGTTTATCAGTAATTCGAGTTAACTCTGGGATCGGCTCAAACTTGATGGGGTTGGTATTTTCTCAACTCAAACTCTCAACCTACCTTTATCCTGACCATAGGGGATGAAATTTTGGGATTAGATTCAGGGACTTCGGGCTGAGCCCGTTCAAGTTGCTTCCTAACATAGCAAATAAATTTGGCCCAAACAAGAAAATCACAATAAAGGATTTTTCTAGTGTATGTTGTGGGAATTTAAATGCATCATCCCAAATATATTAAAGAATTAAACCATGCAGAATTTAAACATGATTGAGATATAACGACTTGCTAGATGAGTAGTGACCAACACTGCATATGGAACCCAAGTTTTGAATAATCAAAATGCAAACCACACCTTCAAATGCGCGTTGTGACGCTTGCCCTCCCTCCATCGTCGAATTTTCCCATCATTCATTGTCCTAAACCTGGACTTATAAGACCTGACCAAGAAATTTCAAAACCATTATTACATAAAACTTTATCAACATTTCCAAAAGAAAATAATGACATAACTTGATGACTGAGAAAACATAAACCTACGAGTAAGCCTTTATTTTGGTTTTCTTTAACTTGGAAGTGACTGGTGTCATTGGCTTTCTCCTCTTCTTACGCTCTCTTGAAGAAACATGTCGCACTTGAAGCATCTTAACATGCACACATAAAACAACATTTCTCTTTTAAACACTATTATGGAATTGTACATCAAAATGCACTTAACAACACCATATGTAAATCCCCCATTCACATTTCCGTTTGATAGATTACATAATAAGGCAAAATAAAAATGTTAAATGAAAACCCAACTAACCCAGGTATTTCCTGCGAAATTTTCTGCATTCCTTATTATTCAAGAATTAGGATATTAATCTTTCTCAGGCATTTTCTCAGTATTCAAACAAAATAATAAATAAAAAAACCACCCAGCTTACCAAGATAGGGAATGTTGAAGGGCGAAGAGTGGCGACAGCTAGCGAAGGTTGGGTTGGTGAATGGGCATTGAAAAGTGACCTTAAGCTCCATTTGTTGTTATTTGAAGCGAAAGGGAGAGGCTGGTGAAGACGAGGAGAAGAACAGAGGAAAGACGAAGAGAAAGATGGTAGAGTTTGGGTTGAGTGTACGGACAATGACCGAAGCTTGGTACATAATCTCTGCATCGCCATCGTCTCGTCCGCCAGTAAAGGGTTTTACTGAACTCGTGGGTTTTGGTTCCCTTGGTGGACTGGGATTTGGGAATGGAAAATGTGAGTGAGTCTGTTTGGTTATTGAGTCATTGTATTCCGGTGTTGGATTGAGATTTTTCTTTTGTGGGTTTGGGTTGCCCAAAATTCGGACGGGTTGGAGAGTTGGAAGGCCACTCAACCATCAACTCGCACTCACAAATTAGGCTGGCAATTTTTCCCTACTTTGGGGCTTGACTTCACTTGTAAGTAGATCTGGCATTCATGTCGTTTTTTCAGTGTTTGTGTCGTTTTTGTGTTAACTTGCTTTTCTTAACGGGGTGACACGACACGACACGATAAGAAAACGGGTTGAAAATGTCAAACACGAACACGACCCGTTACAATTCGCAAATCACACGACAATCCGTTAAGATTAAAAAAAAATATATATAAAAAAATAGAAATTTTAAACAATTAAAAAATCAACCAGTGCACCAAAAAAAAATCAACACAGTCCATAGATGAGCTTGAAGGTGAGATTGGAGATGCCCTGCAAGTGGCCCTCAAAGGTTTGGGCAGTGGAGATGGTGGGAGTGGAGAAGGAAGAGTCATCGGAGAAAGTGAGGGAATAGGCGGGATCGATTGGTGAGGGAGGGAGACAAAGGAGGAGGTGGTTGGGATGGCTCATGGTGGTTGGGTGGTGTAGTGGCTACTCAAGACTCTCAAGTTGAGAGAAGAAGAAAGCTCAAAGGTTGTTGGGTTTTAGAGAGAGAGAGAGAGAGAGAGAGAGAGAGAGATGGAGTATTGAGAGAATTAGGGAAATGGGGGAGGAAGAGACAAAAGAGAAGAAAGAGAAGAAGAAAAAAAAAAAAAAAAAGAGATAAATTTACAAAAATATCCCTGAGCTTAACGGGTTAGCGGGTATTCGCGAATTTTACACAACACGACATGATAGCTTAACGGGTGGCTAATGGGTCGATACGATATCAACACGACACGATAATTCAGACCCAAATACTAAATTTTTCATGCAAATTCATGTCGTGTTAACGGGTCGTGTAAAATATTGCCAGGTCTACTTGTAAGAGCGCTTCTACTCATTTGTCATGGTAAAGAGTAAGGACAAGCAAGGGCAATGACATAGCCAGGAATTCCCTTAAGGAGGGTCAACATTATTAGACTGAGAAAGACGTAGTGAACATTAACATAATATTTTTTTAATATGTTATAATTTAATATCATCTTCCAAAATCATAACCGCACCGCACAATGAATTACAAAGAAATAATTTGACATGAATCAAATCAGAATGCATTGCTCAAAAGAGAACTGAATAGCTGGTATTGAGAGATTTACTTGACTGATGGCCGATTCAATAACAAAAACTGTAAGAGAAACCAATAAATGAAAGAATAGAACGATTGAAGTTAGAAAGGACAAATGGAGTAATAATGAAATGCATAATCATGGGGGAAAGATCAATATAGGAAAAACTATAGAAGTAAAGAATAACAATTAACTAGAGTTAGAAAGTTAGAAGGGTTAGCTATAAAAGAAACCTAAGAAAATCAAATATAACACAAAACAAATGCATTTATTGCATAATTTGGAGGAGGGTTAGCTGACCCTTGTGGGCCTTAGTTGGCTTCGCCAAGGGCGAGTACTGTTCACCTGAGTAACGCCTACCATAGTTTTTTTTTTTGTTAGCTTTCCCACCCATTGCCATGACAACCCAAAAACAATCACTATTCACATGAGATTAATTTTGATAAGATTTTCAATTGCCACGTATCCATTTTTATTATAAAATTCACATCTCATATTTCGAATAAGATTTTCAATTGCCACGTGTCAATATTTATTATAAAATTCACATCTCATATTTCAAATAAGATTTCCAGTTGCTACTATTGCGCCATGTGTCATTTGTATTTTTACACAAATGAAATAAGAAAGTATAAAATAAAGACATGATATGAGGAGAGGAATTTGTATGAAGTTTTGGTATGGAAAGTGACGAACATTGCTAGGTATTTATTATAATAAAAAATCATGATTTTTTCCCTTTTTTTTTCTTTTTCAATTTTTAGTACACAAAAATTGATAGCCGGTGGATGGAGAAAAAAATTGAATTGGATGCCCCAGGATTGCACCACATGGCTTTGGCCCATTCGAGAAAAGGCAGTAGTTCATTAGTTGCATGCAAGGTCTAAAATATCGATGATATCAGAAATATCGATAGTCCAAAAACACGGAAATTTCGATGGAAATATCGGGATATTATCGATATCGATAAAAATTGAATAAAAACCACGGAAATTATAAGAAAAACTTGGAAATTTTTATTGAAACTTTGGAGAATGTTGATTTAGTCAATTATCTATTAGTTCATCACAAAAAATTAGAAGGAAATGCATTGCATATTGGATTTAACTGATTTAAGTTGATTATACAGTGAGCTGGCAAACACTATAAGTGTAGAAAATATGTAGTAATTAATGAAAAAAAATTAAACACACCATAATCATTTATAAATAATGATTTACTACAATATTTTACACTTTATACATTGCATGGTAAGATACATAAGTGACTTAGTACCACATAGAGTTCCTATGAGGTTCAAATTTTTCACTATCTTCATCATCTCTATGTGTAGAGTAAGTGTATTATAAAGAGTAGTCATCAAATGATAAATCCCCAAAATAGTTTTGCATGTAATTGTTAACATGCCACCCATATAAATATAAATATTTTAGCATATTATCACAAAAACATAAGTGATATGGTGGTTAAGGTGTTGGAGGAGTAAAATGGGAGGGGTTCAAATCCCCTTTGTGTTTTTTTTTCCCTTTTATTTCTTATTTTTTCTTGTTTCTTATTTTTTCTTTACATTAATATTTTCAATATTTTAGCGATATTACACCGATATTTTGACAAAATATTGCTGAAGTGTGAGTGAAATTATCGACATCGATATTTTCCTATATTATAGTCAATATTGTCGATATTTATACGATATGTACATGGATATGTTCCGAAATATTTGTGATTCAAAACAATCGAAATATCCTCGATATTTCGTCGATATTATTGATATTTCATACTATGGTTGCATGTTTGATAGGCATGAAGCGCGGTCGCCTTGCTTGTGGCACACGCGCCAATGGTAAAAAAAAATTACATTTTCTTTGCTAACACCAGCCTGACGTCAACGCCTTCAGGCAACAACTCAGGCTAGTCTTGCCTTTGGGTTTCCCCGGTTTTGATGTAGCCCACAAGTTGCCAAGGTTGGTTTTGCTTGGTGTGGTTGTTTTTTTTCAGCCCATGGGTGAAAGTACTTTAATGGGTTGAATATGAAGGATTGAAATCGAATTTTGGTGATTGATTGGAGAAATTTTCGAGAATAATGTTCATGCCGAAGGTGAGGATGGTATTCTAATCTCAACTTGAACATGCTATATTAATTGGTTTCCATATGAATATGGATTTTTTTTTTTTTTTCTAGAAGTGGCTTTTAACTATGTCTTACAGCTCTTTATTTTTCCCTATTTTATTATATTTTGAATAAAATAATAAATAAATGAATATAAGTAAAAAACAAAAAAATTTATTTGGTCTATTGCCATGGTCAAATAGTTTCTAACTTATGTTTTTTTTCTTATTCAAAAATTATTTTTATTGGAATTTTTGTTAACGGCCAGGGGCTGGAAAGTTGTTCCCAATAAATAAGGAGTCTCCAATTTGAATAGTACAGGTCTGAAAGAGTGGATGGGGATGGGAACAACATATCCGGCCCCAGTTCACCCTATTACCATTGATGATGCGATCCTCTATGAAGAACCGTAATTTAAAAGGATGAAAGAATAAATTTATGGAAGTTTCACTAAAACACCCAAGATGGGGGTTGAAATTATAAAAAAAACCTAACACCCAAAACACTTTATAAACACACCCAAAACCCATCATTACACACACTCAAAATCCATTTATAAACACACCCAAAAAATATACAATTGTTGGTTTTGGGTGTGTTTCTATGTTTAAATAGTGTTTGGGTTTTTTTATAAATACATGTCTAGGATTGGGTTTATTTATAAATTTGTCTAAATTTATCCTTTGGATAACTTGGATGATCTTATCTTGTTAAGAAAGTTATCATTTGGATAAACTTGGATGCTCTTATCCTTTTAAATATTTGAAGTTTATCCTCTAAGGATTGCAAGTTATCTTATGACTATAACCACAATAAATAGGAGCAGAACCTTAGAGTTTCTGACATGAGAAATGAGAAATGAAGAGAAAGAAACAGAGAGATAGGGAAAGAGTGTTTGTGGAGATTAGTGGATGAGTTCCCTTGCCAATGATTTTAAAGGATTCTCAATATCGAAGTGAATGGTTTATGTAATGTTTTCTAAAAGTTCTTATTTGGAATTAGAGGTGACAAATGGACTAGCCCAACCCGAGCATGACATAAGTAAGGTCCGATACGGTACGGCCCATATCTTTGAGTGGGCCAGGATGAGGTAAATTGGCCCAACATGCCATGGTCACCCGAGGCCCGTCGTCTACAGTGTCAGCCCAAAGCCCAACGGGTTGACCCATTTAAAGCCTATTTATTAAATTAGATTTATTTGAGAGAAAATAATACATAATATTATTATATTTATATTTTAAATTAAAGTCTATTTCTATTCTCTAATAATACATTTTTAAATTCATTGTTTTGTTTATTAAATCTTGTTAGTACATACTAATTATAAAAAGGATAGAAGTGAAATTGTAAAAAAAAAAAAATCCAATACATAAGTCGAGCTTAGTGTGGGCCCATATTGGTCCATTTAGTGGCCCGACACGAGCCTAGTCCAGTCCTATATGGGCTAGGGTTGTGGGCTCGTGTCGGACTTAATGGTTTTCATAAATGGATGGGCTCAGGTCAACTTTTTTATTAAATTGGTTGACTGTAAACAGATTGGCTCAACCCGACACTACCCATTTGATACCTCTTAGTTGAGTTATGTCTAGTTCTTAAGAAAATTTTGTTTGTTCCGGGTACACCTGACAGGACCCAACCCAAATTCCACTTTGGAATCCGAGTCGAACCTTGTGCGTGTCCGACACCTGGCAAGCGCTGGGCACAAATGACCTAATTGCCCTTCTAGTCAAACTTCACTTTAAACTGGGGTTTGACTTATGTCGAAAATTCAGCAGAGTCTCCCTTAAGATTAGACCAATCCCAGAATTACACCTGTCAAACATGCATACAAAAATAAACACCAACTGCCAGTATACAACTAATTACATACCAACAGTTAGACAAGTGTTCAAGGGCAATATCAAAGCAACTATACAGAATAGGTTATGAATAAAACACAACTAAACAAAACCCTACATTGGCAAAGGATGTGGCGGAAGGTGGCCTCGGCCCGGTGGTGGCGCATTGACGCACGACTACTGCCTGGGGGCGCAAAACATTAAAATGGTGAGTGGACCAAAAACAAAGTTTAGAAAATAACATAATAACATACTAACCCCACCATAAAAACTGTTATAACACTAATCATTTTCTTATGTACATACTCGTACTGGAAACAACGCATTCATATATATATATATATATATATATATATATATATATATATGTAGTCAAACACAAACTTGATTAAAACATTAAGCCTTCGAAAGCATTGAAATCAACTTTAAATCTACCACATAGGTGTACCAATTTAGCAATCCGTCAATTCCTTATAATCCATCAATTCCCTTAATTTCCGTCAAATCCTTTATAGTCCGTCCATTCCATTCTCGTGCCACCGGAGTGACACGTCCTAGCAGACCTCGGGAAACACAAAGTCAACTCGAGCCGCAACCCTAGCAGAATTCAAGGGACACTTGGTCGGCCTGATCTGCATACTCCGCTCCCACGGTCCCTGGTACCTCTTCGGACTCGCAGAGTGTAAGGCAAGCATGTTGACATATCTGAAGGTAACTGGATGTCCATAGACATCATGATAACCAAAGGCAACTGGATGCCCGTAGACATCGTTATAACCGAAGGCAACCATTTAAATCCGAAGGCAACATTTATTATACTGAAGGCAACTTGGGTACCTATGGTGGTTTAGAATAAATATATATACATATATATGATTTTGAAAAAGATTAAAGTTTATAAAACCACTTATAAAATCATTCCTTAAATCCTACTGCCATCAAATCCAATAATACCTCAGTTCTGAATTTCCAAATCCCTTTTTAATGTTCCACTAGGCAGCACATAAATAAACAGAAATATTTAAATTTATCAAGTCATGCTAGGAAAGCCGTATTCAGTAAAATCAAATAATGAAATAAATCATATAAATTCATTTATAAAAACAAATAGTCCACTCACAGATACTCTGAGCTAGCTGGACCCTTTGAAGGTCCTTCCTGCGGGTCACTTGGTGACCGGGTGCCTGTATAACCATCATAATATTTTGTTAAAAACTCTGCTCAATAATATAATATTAAATTAAAAACCCTGACCCCGGCTCCTAAAAGTGCATGCATCACTTTAAAGGTCATACCTATGCCCACATTAGCTTTTCTCTCAATGGGCACGATTTAAAAGTACCTAGGGACTCAAAAGCGATAAAGTCCCAAAAAGTCAACTCAGGACCCCGTGGGGTCCACAACCTCAAAATTCCGATTCGATCATTCCTAGAGATTCCAACAAGCCTAGGACACATGTCCTGAAAGTTTGGTCTTGATCGGACGGTCGGATTGCTCACAATCGCACGATTGGACTGACGAACGATTTTCCGTAAACCTAGCCATAGGGTTGGATTTTCCGGAGTATCCGGGACTCCGATTTACGATCCGTTGAATCCTACACGATCCTTAAATACCTAGATCAACATACTCTAGTTTGGCTATGATCCAACGGTCTGAACGTATTGAACCCGGAAATCGCACACTATGCAAGATCCGTTCGGGGTTCAAACGTTATCCGAATTGAGATCCGCGAAATCCTACACTCTCGTGAGGACACGAGGATCGTTCTGGGACTAAGAGTGCCTAACAATTTCCAGTGGCCAGATTTTCTCCAAATCGTCGGCCCAAACTCCTATGCTAGGTAAAACACCCTATTTGGAACCACTTTTGTTCTTGGACTATGGCCAAAAAGTGGCCGGAAGTGGTTGCAATCGGCGACGCAAACCGGCAGAATTTCAATTGGAAATTTAACCTATCAAACCTCAAAATCTCTCCAATCCTACCCAACCCTCAGCTAGTTCGTGAAAAATAGCTAGAAATCCATACCTTACTTGCTTGATTTGGTGGTCGGAGGAGAGAGAACGAGAGGCTTGAAATTCAGGGAAAAACCAACCAAATCCGAGCTATTTCCGGTGGCTATGGCGTCAGTGGAGGCGGAGGACGGCTGGGCTGAGTCGGTACGGTGGTGGCGTTACTTCCTTAGCCGGTCAGGTGGGTTGGGGTGGGGTGTGTTGATGGTTATGGTGGTTTGGAGGTGGTTGGATGAGAAAAGAATAAAAGGGAGGGGGCTGGTCGCGTGCAGAAGAAGAAGGAGAGAAGAAACAGATTTTTTTTATAAAAAAAATCTGATTTCAAAAATTACCTTTTTGCCCTTTTTACATATTTTGCTTGTAACTTCTTCGTTACAAGTCCGATTCGAGTCCACTACGTGTCTATGGACTCGTTTTGTCGTGCTCTACGCAACGGTACAATCGGATTTCCCAAATTCTTCCCCAGTCAACAAGTCAACTTAAAACCTAATAAAATATCCCGAGGGTAGTTTAGTCTTTTCTTCTAATGAATTATTGATTAAATAATAATTAAGGTTTGGGTTGTTACAATCTACCCCCCTTATGAAAATTTCGTCCTCGAAATTTACATACCTGTCACTGGAAGAGGTGAGGATACTGGGCCTGCAGACTCTTCGGGTTTCCATATGGCCTCTTCCACATCGTGACTCCTTCACAGTACCTTCACTAGTGGAATCTCTCTGGATCGAAACACTTGCATCATTCAATCCATAATCTGAATAGGCTGCTCCACACAACTTGGATCATCCTTCAACTCTAAGGGTTACTCTTCCAAGACATGGTATGGGTCTGAAATATACTTCCGGAGCATAGACACGTGAAATGTATCGTGTAGACGGGAAAGATCTGCTGGTAAGGCAAGTCTTTAAGCTACTGGGCCCACACGCTCCACAAACTCAAATGGCCCAACATAGCGAGGGTTGAGTTTCCCCCTGCTTCCCAAATCTCTCTATGCCTTTCCAATGCGATAATTTCAGAAATACCCAACTCCATCGTACTTCCTTAGGGTCCGAAAAGCGTGAACATGAAATCCATAGTAATGTGCCTTAACTTATTTGGAAGTGGTTGCAGCAATCCTGATGAGTTCCGTCACTCTATCTTAACTTGCTGACAACCAGACATTTATTAACGTACTCTGCTATCTCTTTCTTCATGAAAGCCACCAATAACATTCCCTCATAGTACGATTCATCCTAGTGCTGCCAAGGTGCATGGCAAAGGCTAACCAATGGGTCTCTTCAAGAATTTCTCTTTTCGGTGCCTCATCATTAGAATCATACAATCTCTTGCCTACCTTTAAGGCTCCATCATCCCTCCCTGAGTTATCCATCTTGTCGCCATTCTCAACCTCTAATCTCAGTGTACAGACTAACGAATCTTAAGACTGGGCTTCAATTATTTGTTCAACTAGCACTGGTCTCACATAGAGAGTAGCTAACAGTGCTCCCTGATCATCCATACCTAGCCCAACTCTCAATTTCCTCATCTCCACCAACAATGGCAAACACCTCCCTCCCGAGAACTTCCCGTTAAGGATATCAGCTACCCTATTTGCTCTTCCTGGGTGATGCTCAATAATACAATCATAATCTTTAATCAATTCTAACTACCCTCTTTGGCCTCAAATTCAGTTCCTTCTGGGTGAACAGATACTTTAGGCTCTTATGTTCCTTGAATATCTAGCACGTTTCCCCATAAAGATAGTGTCGCCAAATCTTCAGAGCAAACACTACTGTGGCAAGTTTCAAATCATGAGTAGGATAGTTTAATTCATGCTTCTTAAGTTGCCTGGAAACATAAGCAATTACCCTACCATGCTGCATCAGCACACAACCTAATCCTTGTCGGGACGCGTCACTGTATATTATGAAGTTTCCTGTCTCGTCTGGAAGTGTTAATACTGGAGCGATGGTCAATTTGGTCTTGAGTTCACTAAAACTCTCTTCCACTCGTCTGACCATTCAAACTTGACTCCCTTGTCAAACGAGTGAGAGGTGCCGCTATGGTAAAGATACCCTCCACAAAGCAACGATAATACCCAGCTAACCCAAGGAAACTCCGTATTTCAGTAACATTAGTTGGTCGTGGCCAATTCACTACTGCCACAATTTTCTAGGAATCCACGTAAATACCTTCTGCATCAATCACATGCCCCAAGAAACTCACTTTGTCCAACCGAAACTAACACTAGCTGAACTTGGCATACAACTGTTTCTTCCTCAAAGTCTTTAGCACATTTTCCAAGTGCTTCATGTGCGCTTTTTGACTTTTGGAGTACTCCAAGATGTCTATGAGCACAATCACAAAGCGATTCGGGTAACATCGGAACACTCTGTTCATGAGATCCATAAACGTAGTTGGCACTTTGGTAAATCCAAATGGCATCACGAGGAACTCATAGTACCCATATCTTGTCCAAAAGCTTTCTTAGGCACAACTTCCTCTCAAATATGTAACTGATGATAACCTAACCTCAGATCAATCTTAGAAAATACATTAGCACCTTCAGCTGATCAAGTAAATCAACAAAACCCGGTAAAGGATAACGATTCCGCAACGTGCACTTATTCAGCTGCCCCTAGTCGATACATAATCTCATGGTGCCATACTTCTTCCTTAACGAACAAAACTGGAGCACCCCATGGTGAGAAACTGGGTCGGATGAAACCCTTATTCACCAGCTCCTGTAACTGAGTCTTTAACTCCCTTAACTCTGCTGGTGCCACTCTGTACGGCGCCTGAGAAATGGGATCGTACCCAGAATGAGCTCAATAGTGAACTCAATCCCTCGATGAGGTGGTAAACCTTGAGATCCTCTGAAAGCACATATGGCAATTCCTGTACCACTGAAATTTCCTTCAACCTCAATCCATTATCCCGAGTATCGATAATGTGCGCCAAATATCCTAAACATCCTTTCCTGAGCAACTGTCTTGTCGTCATAGCTGAAATGAGACAAGCTGGAAGGACTCTGCGCTCACCAAAACATCCCCTCAGGTCGTCCGGGACTACGGAACATGACCTCTTTCCAAAAACAACTTACGGCGGCATAGTGCTTGGCTAACCAATCTATCCCCAAAATGACATCTAAATCCACCATCTCCAGGGAAAATTAGATTTGCCTCCAAAAATACGTCTCTCGGCACCTCTAGCTACACCACCTCCAGAGCGGTTCCCAGAACTACCACTCTAGTTTGATACTCTATTAGAACAAACTCCCGGTCGAAAACCTTCATAACTGCGGCCACTAGATGATCCAGAACTGAAACTGCCCCTCTTGGTTGACCCCTGACTAGGACCACCCATCTCAAACTATCGCATACGGGAATCACCCCGTCCTCGGACCATCATCTAGCTGCTCTCAATAAAGGATGCAGGCATGACCAAGTCCTCAAAGTTAGTCAGCTGCTAACTAATCACAATGTCTCTAATGGACGCCTTCAACCCTCGGGTGAACAACTGACACTTCTTTCTTTCATCCTCTACCGGCGAAATACAGTATTTAGACAACTTGTTAAACTTCTTTTCATTTCTCCAGTATGGTCATCACCCCCTGTTCGAATTGAAGGAACTCTTCCATCTTCATATTTTGATATGCGAGTGGATAGATTTGCACATCAAACTCTGCTCTGTAATCTGACCATGTAACGGCTGATGGGTTCTGATATCTCCTCCTGATTGATTCCCACCAATGTCTAACATTCCTGGCCAAAAAGAAAGTGGCTAGGGCCACTCTATGATCTTGTGGAATGGCCATCACCTCTATAATCCACTCCACCCTCTCTATCCACTCCTCGGCTACAACTGGGCCACCATCGCCATCAAAATCTAGTCTGCGTAGCTCAGAGAAGGATCTCCAGATTGCCCAGTTCAGGATAGGGCCTAAGTCCAGAACTCTAAAGTCTGCTGGAAATTAGGGTCCAGGTGTGGGAGAACCCTCGCCTGTACGGCCCCTGTTTGACCTCCCACCTGAGACTGTTCTACCTGCTCTGGTTCAAGATGGGGATCCTATCCCCGAAGTTGGGACAACTGTTTAGTCCCTATCCTAGTGCCACCATGTTATGAGCCCCTGATTCTGTTAAAAGAAACATAAATTCCATGAAACCAAGATGCACACACAGTGCGAAGTCTATAGGAAGTTAACCTAAGACTTTGATACCAAGTTGATAGGACCCGACCCAAATTCCACTTTGGAATCCGAGCCGAACCCTGTGCGTGTCCGACACTTGGCAAGTGCTGGGCACAAATGACCTAATTGCCCTTCTAGTCAAACTTCACTTTAAACTGGGGTTTGACTTATGCCGAAAATTCAACAGAATCTTCCCTAAGATTAGACCAATCCCAGAATTACACTTGTCAAACATGCATACAAAAATATACACCAACTGCCAGTATACAACTAATTACATACCAACAGTTAGACAAGTGTTCAAGGGTAATATCAGAGCAACGATACAGAATAGGTTACGAATAAAACACAACTACACAAAACCCTACATTGGCAAAGGATGTGGCGGAAGGTGGCCTCGGCTCGGTGGTGGCGCACTGACGCACGACTACTGCCTGGGGTCGCAAAACATTAAAAGGGTGAGCGGACCAAAACAAAGTTTAGAAAATAACATAATAACATACTAACCCCACCATAAAAACTGTTATAACACTAAATCATTTTCTTATATACATACTCGTACTGGAAACAAAGCATTCATATATATATATATATATATATATATATATGTAGTCAAACACAAACTTGATTAAAACATTAAGCCTTTGAAAGCATTGAAATCAACTTTAAATCTACCACCTAGGTGTACCCATTTAGCAATCCATCAATTCCTTATAATCCGTCAATTCCCTTAATTTCCGTCAATTCCTTTATAGTCCGTCAATTCCATTCTCGTGCCACCGGAGTGACAC
>BJCG01000072.1:1102500-1125000 GCA_005406145.1 Prunus yedoensis
TTCCACACCTATTCTCCACATGAGGAACCACACTTCTCCTTGGATCAAGTAGGACTTTCACTAAGGTTGTAATGGGGCTTAGGGTGATGGGTGAAACAAGAAAAGATATGGATGAACAAATTCTAAGGAATTCATAGAGCTTTCCATGAAAGTTATAAAATCTTGCACTTTGAGCATGAAACTTCATACTGATACTATCTTGAATTCTTTTATTTTTTATTTTTATTTTTCTTCTTTTTTTTTTTCACAATTTTTTTTTTTTCTAGCTCTATTAGCTTTCTAATCAACCCATGTAGCGAGTGTTAGGCCAATGACTCCCAAGCTAGATAGCTTTAGGGCATTAAATGTAAAACACTCCTAGGGCTTAATAACTCGAGTTGAAAAGGCTTCGAAATTAGTCTCTTTTTTTTTTCTTTTTTTTTTTTGGGTTGAAATAGTATCCTTTACTTTCCACATGATTGAATAATTTGTGCAATTCTCCCTTAACAACGAAAATACTCTACAAAACTCCTTAGAAGGGTGTAGGATAAACATATGATAGATTAAGGTGAGGAGAATTGGGTAAAGAATGAAAAAAGCTTACATAAAAGGCACAAGGGGGTTAACTAGGGATAAAAGTGATACGGGTTGGCTAGAAAGGCTCAAACGAAAGAAACAAGGCCTATATCACTTCCTAGAATCCATGTGGTTCACGAAGTATGCCTCAAATAGATAATGAAAGTAGTTCTAGCAAACAATTTAAACATCCTCAAGTACTTGACCAAAACAAAGAATAATGAGATCACAACGACGTAGACAAGAAAATTATAGACTATCGTATAACACTCAAGAAAAGAAGCATAGGCTCAAAAATTCACATAAGGGTTATATAAGTTTACACTAGCTCTCATTTAGCCATTTAAAACATGTGAAATCCCCAATCGAAACTCATATTAATGTGGCTATGTGCATAAGGATTTCCCAAGTCTAATCACAAGAATAAGGCTAACACAAAGATAATATAAAGAATTATTGTCGTGCTCACATTTCTTGAAAGTTTTAATTGCAAAAAAATTCAATCTCATCATAGAATTGGGAAGTGACTACCACAAACAAATAAAAACAAGACTCAAAGTAAAAGAAAATATTTTTGGGTTTTATGACATTTTTCAGATTTTTTTTTTTATAGAGAAAAAAAAACGAAAACAAAACAAAACAACAAAATAAAAACTAAAAGTTGAAAGGAATTGAAAATCAATAAACAAAACTGCATTTCTGACCCAGGCGCAAAGAATTACACATATCTCACAAAATACTTGGCCAAAGTTCATGTTCTTTATATGGTTGGATTCAGAACGAAAAAACGAAGAACGCATCACAGGCCAAAATACAAAAACAGCAGCAGAAAAGAACAGAATTGAAAACAAAGACAGAGGACTGCTACAAGCATTATGAAACCAATGAACTCAATCACCCACAACTTAAAACAAACATTGTCCTCAATGTTTAAAACAAAGAAAACTAAGTCATGCAAAATCAATTAAAGAGAGAGAGAGGGTGAGAACTTCCCGGGTTTGTGTAGGTGTATGGATGAGCAAAGCATAGAATATGTCGAAGTGAGAGAGAATAGACAATGCGACGAATGTAAACACCCACAACTTGCTTCTTGGAATGTCATAGACCCGTAATAGCTCCTAAAAGTCTCGGAATGCGATGAAATTGGAAGGCCTTTGAGCTGGATATGTAATCATAAAAATCTGGAAATCTGACTTTTAGCGACGAAAAATCTGATGAACACCGCTGCTAAAACCTCTTTGGTGACGAAAAATCCAATGAACACCGTCGCTAAAACCTCTTTGGTGACGAAAAAGCTTCAAATTCTGGGCAAAACAGCAGCTGCCTTTTTTTGTGTTTTAGGTCCTTTTTTGAGCTTCAAATCGTCCTAAAACATAATGTAGGCCACCAGAGACCCCCAAACCTGGTCCAAAACATCATAATAACCATTCTAAACACGTCAGTGGCTTCAGATTTACCTGAAAAACAACAAAAAATACATTAGGCAGAAATTTTGATTTTGACCAAAATAAGAACCTACTAAGCTATTTCGCTATTTTCTGGCATTTAACTTCAACCATTGACCAAAAAAACTACTGTAACACATCTGAAACGTGCTGCACACATCCTAGGGCTAGAAAAATGCGAATTTGTTTCTTTGGAACACAAAATCCTATGTTTGATGATGCAAAACTTAACAAAAACAAAAACATGAAAAAAGCAAGAGAAATAACAGAGAAACTAAAGACAAAAACAAATGAAAACAAAGGTGAGAATGCTTGGGTTGCCTCCCAAGAAGCGCTTAGGTTATAGTCGTGAGCTAGACTTTGATGCATGGAGACTAGATAGAATCTGCCGGCTCACTCAAAGGGAGTGAGGTCTTCTCTATTTCAAAGGGTGACTCGAGGTAAGGCTTCAAGCGATGGCCATTCACTTTGAAGGTCGACCCATCTTTAATATTCTGAATTTCAACGGCACCATGTGGAAAGACTTGCAATATAAGGAAGGGTCCATACCATCGTGACTTAAGCTTGCCAGGGATGAGTTTTAGCCTTGAGTTAAAGAGTAAAACCTTCTGACCAGGATGAAACTCCTTACGTAGTATGGACTGATCATGAAACAACTTCGTCTTCTCCTTGTAAATTTTGGAGTTTTCATATGCATCATTCCTTATTTCTTCCAATTCATTGAGCTGTAACTTCCTTTTTTCTCCAGCAGCTTGATAATCATAATTAAGTCTCTTGATTGCCCAATAGGCCTTGTGTTCTAGTTCCACGGGAAGATGACAAGCCTTGCCATAGACCAAACGAAAAGGAGACATGCCAATTGGGGTCTTGAAAGCTGTCCTATACGCCCACAATGCATCATTCAACTTGAGGGACCAATCCTTCCTAGAAGCATTAACCGTCTTCTCCAGGATGCGTTTGATTTCACGGTTAGAAACCTCCACTTGCCCGCTTGTTTGTGGGTGATAAGGAGTGGCCACCCTATGTGTGATGTTGTATTTAGCTAAGAGTGCCTTCAAAGGCTTGTTGATGAAGTGAGGGCCCCCATCACTAATCAAAGCTCTAGGCGTGCCAAACCTTGGGAAGATAGTGCCTTGGAGAAACCGTAAGACAACCTTGTGATCATTTGTTGGCGATGCTATTGCCTCCACCCATTTAGAAACATACTCTACAGCTACAAGGATATATTGATTACTGCAGGAGGATGGAAATGGTCCCATAAAGTCGATGCCCCATACATCGAACAATTCTACCACGAGAATGCTTTGTAAAGGCATCTCATTACGTTTGGACAGATTACCAACCCTTTGGCATTTGTCACACATAGCACACCAATCATGGGCATCCCGAAACAATGTAGGCCAATAGAAACCACTTTGCAAAACCTTAGCTGCAGTCCTATTCGCACCAAAGTGACCTCCACACGCATAGTGATGACAGAATCGTAGAACACTTTCTTTTTCAGTGGCTGGAACACATCGTCTTATAACCTGGTCTGGACAATACTTGTAGAGATAAGGCTCATCCCAAAAATAGAATTTGACGTCATGAAGGAATTTCTTCTTTTGCTGGTAACTCAGATTAGTTGGGACAGCTCCTCCTACAAGATAATTTGCAATGTCTGCATACCATGGCACCTCATGACGAATGGTAAAGAGCTGCTCGTCGGGAAAACTCTCATTGAGGGGAAGCACGTCTTTCTTATCTTCATTAACTTGGGTGAGGCGTGAAAGATGGTCAGCTACAACATTCTCTGCACCTTTTTTGTCTCTTATTTCCAAGTCAAACTCTTGGAGCAACAAAACCCAACGAATTAGCCTTGGTTTAGCTTCTTTCTTTGACAAGAGGTACTTGAGGGCAGCATGATCAGTGTACACAACAACCTTCGAACCGATGAGATAAGACCTAAACTTCTCCAATGCAAAGATCACAGCCAAGAGCTCCTTCTCTGTTGTCGAGTAATTGAGCTGGGCATCGTTCAAAGTGCGGCTGCCATAATAAATTACATGCGGTAACTTCTCCTTCCTTTGCCCTAGAACAGCACCAACTGCATAATCACTGGCATCACACATTAGTTCAAAAGGTAAACTCCAATCCGGAGCAGTGATAATAGGTGCAGTGGTTAGAAGCTGTTTTAAAGTGTTAAAAGCAAGCAAACAATTATCATCAAACTCAAATGAGGCATCCTTAGCAAGGAGGTTGCACAGGGGTTGGCTGATCTTGGAGAAATCCTTGATGAAGCGCCGATAAAAACCAGCGTGTCCTAGGAAAGATCGGATTCCTTTCACTGAAGTAGGTGGTGGCAACTTAGCAATCAAGTCAATCTTCGCTTTGTCCACTTCTATGCCCTTGTTGGAAATCAAATGACCTAACACAATTCCATGGTTAACCATAAAATGACATTTTTCCCAATTCAAAATAAGATTAGTTTCCCTGCATCTTTCCAAAACCAAGGTTAGATTAGACAAACAATTATCAAAAGAAGAACCGAATACGGAAAAGTCATCCATGAAAACCTCTATGATTCGCTCTACCATATCAGAAAAGATACTTAGCATACACCGCTGGAAAGTGGCGGGAGCGTTACACAATCCAAATGGCATTTTCCTATACGCAAATGTTCCGAATGGGCAAGTAAATGTAGTCTTCTCTTGATCTTCCGGCGCAATGGGGATTTGATTGTAACCTGAATAACCATCCAAAAAACAGTAATGTGAGTGACCAGCTAACCTTTCTAACATTTGATCAATAAATGGAAGGGGAAAATGATCTTTGCGAGTAGAAGAGTTCAACTTCCTGTAATCAATACAAACTCTCCACCCAGTTGTCATGCGAGTTGGAACCAGTTCATTATTCTCATTTTGTACCACTGTAATTCCAGATTTTTTTGGGACGACATGCACTGGACTAACCCACGCACTATCCGAGATGGGATAAATAACGCCAGCATCTAATAGCTTTAAAACTTCAGCTCGTACAACCTCCTTCATATTGGGGTTCAAGCGCCTTTGCGCTTCAACGATTGGCTTCGAGCTCTCCTCCAAAAGTATCCTATGCATACAAACTGATGGGCTTATACCTCTAATATCAGCGATGGACCATCCAAGCACTGATTTAAACTCTCTTAATACACGCAGCAACTTCTCCTCTTCAATGGAAGTGAGAGTGGCGGCAATGATGACTGGTAATGTATCACTATCTCCCAAATATACATACTTGAGATGTTCAGGCAGAAGTTTGAGTTCAAGCTTAGGTGCCTTCTCAATAGATGGTACAATTCGAGCTATTGGAGGGCCAAGGCTTTCCACCTCATGCCGCCACCTTGGAGGGTAAGTTGGGGCAGAATTTAGTGCCGCCACCATGTCCAAAGCTTCCTCTTCTGCTGTTGGTTGTAACTCAGGATTTGCTAAGCAAATCTGTAACAGATCATTGGTGGAATTTCCTAAGAAGTTTGCATGTGCAAGGGTCTCGACAATGTCAACGCGGCTGCACTCTTCCAAGTCCCCCGGTTTTTTAACAGCTTCAAACACCTTAAACTCAATGGATTCGCCTTGAACTCTCAAAGTTAAAGTACCTTGTTGCATATCAATCAATGTACCAGCTGTAGCAAGGAAGGGACGGCCTAGCAAGAGTGGGATGTCGCGGTCTTCCTCCATGTCAAGAACCAGGAAATCAGCCGGTAACACAAATTGCTTCACTTTGATCAACACGTCTTCAATGATTCCCCTCGGATATGTGACTGATCTGTCCGCAAGTTGAAGAGAAACGGAAGTACTCTTGAGCTCTCCAATACCTAATCGCTGAAAAATAGACAAAGGCATAAGGTTAATGCTTGAGCCTAAATCTAAAAATGCTTTATCAAATTGCACATCACCAACAATACAAGGAATTGTAAAACTCCCTGGGTCCTTCAGTTTTGGAGGCAATTTCTTGAGCAACACCGCACTGCACTCTTCAGTTAACAACACCTTTTCATGGGGTGCGAATTTTCTCTTGTTTGTACATGCATCCTTCAAAAATTTTGCATAAGAAGGGAATGTTGATCTGCACTTTCTTAAAAATTTCCAAAATATCAAACATGTGTTGGTCCTTCCTTTGCTTGTGAACACGATGTGGGAAAGGCAAGGATGGCGTGTAACTCTCTTCCTTTGGCTTCTCGGCTACAGCTGTAATAGATGATGTAGGTGGGACTACTTTTGGCTTGTTAGAAGTAATATCCACCTCCTCACCACTCTTCTTCACATGATCTTCAGCGTGGCCAGCATTTGGTGCATCATTCTCTTGTGGACCATACGATTTTCCACTCCGCAGCGTTCTAATAGCCTTGGCATGCTCAGAATTTCGAGGATTAATTTCAGGTTGGCTTGGGAATGTACCTTGCGCCCTCTCATGCACAATAGTAGCCAGCTGACCCACTTGAGTTTCTAACTTAGTGATGGACGCTTGCATAGTATTCTGATTTTGTTGAGAAGTCTGCACAAATTGGGTGATTATATCTTCCAACGCTGGTTTCTTAGGCACACTCGAAGGCTGCACTTGCTGTTGGAAGGGATGGCTAGAACTAGCTTGTTGTTGCTGGTTGCTCCATGAAAAATTTGGGTGGTTACGCCACCCCGGATTATAGGTGTTCGAATATGGATCGTTTCGAGGTCGCTGAAACGAATTAACTTGGAGAAGTTGCTCAGAACCTTGCGTAGTAGATGGACAAAGCTCCATTGGATGAGTTGGGTCAGAACAAATGGCACAAACTTGATGTGGGGAAGGTGGAATAACAGCACGCATAAGAGTTTCAAGTTTTTTCTCAAGGCTTGAAATTTGAGCAGCAACTGCAGTGTTAGTGTCAACTTCATAAACTCCTACCTTCCTTGTCCGCTCACTACCACATTGTTGATTATTATTGGCAAGCAAATCAAATTGATCAAACGCTTCTTGAGGTGTCTTCTCCATCAATGCACCTCCACACGCAGAGTTAACCATTTGTTTGTTTGCAGTCGTAAGTCCTTCATAAAAGAGGTGCATCTGCATCCAATCAATAATGCCATGATGAGGGCATTTTTGCAGCAACTCTCTAAATCTCTCCCAAGCTTCATAGAATGGCTCATGCTCTCCTTGACTAAAATGCATGATATCTCTCCTAAGCTGATTCGTTTTTTGCGCAGGGAAGAATTTCTGGAGAAATTTTTGAGCTATTCCCTCCCATGAATTAATGGATTCAGCTGGTAGTGAGTGAAGCCAAGCTTTGGCTCTATCCTTTAATGAAAACGGGAACAATTTCAGCCTAACCACTTCATCAGAGACATTTAGGATCTTGATCGTGCCACAAATGTCGAAAAAGTCCCGAATATGCATGTTAGGATCTTCATTCGACTTTCCATAGAAAGATGGTAACAAGTGAATCATTCCAGACTTGAGTTCAAATGAATTTGCTTCAACTGCTGGTACTACAATACACGATGGAGTGTTGGATAGAGTTGGGATGGAGTACTCCTTCATAGCTCGAGCAGGTTGTACTCGTTCCATTGCTTCCTCTTGCACTAATTGTTGTTCCCCAATGTTCTTGTCACTCTGCTCGTTTATGTTTTCGACAGAACCTCCGTCTTCTTGATGTTCCAGTGAGTGAGTGAATTTGTCCTTTTGTTTCCTAACTGTTCTCTCAATCTCAGGATCAAACGGTATGAGGTCTTGATCTTGAGAGCGTCTTCCAGTCATACACTCAGTCAAACCTAATAAACAAGACAAACAAGAAACACAAGTCAATTCCAATAATCTGAAATTTTCCAATAAATAAAAAAAACGAATTTAATAAACTTAAAAACAAAAACAAAAAACAAAAAATAACTATTAATATAAATAATAAAATTAAAAAAAAAATTTAAAAAACGAAATAAAATAAAAATTGAAAAGCGAAATTAAGATTGAACTAAATTGTAGTTGACGAAGCCAATCCCCGGCAACGGCGCCAAAAACTTGTTGTGAATTTTAGACAACCTGAAAAATGGAGATTATAACGATTAGTCTAAACACAAATTATACTCGCAAGTGCACAAGGTCAATCGTAATATAGTATGGCAGATACGAGGTCATTCCCACAAGGATTGAGTTCAACTTCCAATTAGTCTAACCTAATTTCCTTCACAGAATACTTTAACTACTCTAATTATATAGACAAGAAATTAAACACGTAGCATACTCACGTAAACACAAAAGGGGTTTTTGAAAGAATGATTTAATTAATAACGAAATTAAAAGACAAAATAAGTAGAAAGTCACGAAACACAAGGATGAGAAATTCAAATTGATAAAAGCACTAGGACAATGAATTCACCACTAGTAATCCGATCTAGCCTCTTATTCACCTACCTATTTACTAACCATTTGATGTCGCCGCTTAGTTTTCCTTTTTCATGAATTACCTATGGTATTTAGGCTAACTCGTATATTCCTACATGCAATTCGCCTATGGTATTTAGGTCAAATATCAACACATAGAAACTCATTAAGATCAATGAAAACCTCGAACAAGCATGTAAACCCTAGGAGTATGGTATTTACCCTAAACGAATTACAAATCCTAATCACATGAAGCAAGCCTCAAATTAAGTATGGTATTTACTCTAATTTGCATCCGATTACTCAATTAAAAGTCTAGATGGTGATCAAGCATCAAGATAATCAACCAAGTTATTAAGCACAGTGATTAAGAATCCAACATCAAACGGCAATCAATAGATAGGTAAAATAAGAAAACTAGATTATCATACTAGGGCTACATCATGCCCTAGCAAAAGGAAATTAGTTACACATAATCATAGAATTCGACATAAACAAAAACATAAGGAAGAAACAATAAAACTTAGCCAATGGTGGTACTCTTCCGGCGTCTCCAATTTCTCCTAGTCTTCGCGTCCTTTAAGAAGTTGTTTCTCATGTTTAAATAAGACACCCCCACATCTATTCTTACCCTAGCTGGGCTTTTACAGCAGCCCAACAATAAAGAAAAACCTAATTAAAACATAAATCCAAAATGGGTAAGTACTTGACTCCTCTTCCTACTTGGACTGGGATAACATGTCAGTCACTTTGCTTGCACGTTTGGGGCTATTCCTCCTCCAAGAAAAATCGGGAAAAATATTTAAATTGTAAATTTTTGTCTTATCTTTCCATCCATATATCGCACGCCTTGAGGAAAAATCAGGAAAGTCTTCAAATGGTCATTCTTCCACAGCAGCACAGTTTTGACGGGATTGCATCTTATGCTGACTTAACTTCAAAGACTGCTCTCATTGGCTGCTCCGAAAATTCTAGAAAAATTCCACAATCATCTTCAAGATCTTAGCTTTCATCTCCAATTGGTCTTGTACTAAAACTCCACCAAAAGGTCGTATTTTCATTGAAAACAAATTACTTGCTCTGGAAAGCTGAAAATTGAGAAAATAAAGTAATAAGTCCTTTTTAAACCAAATTCTCTTACAAAAACTGAGTATAAAGAGTACATAAATATGTAATTTTATGGGCTTATCACGTATCGCCGATAGAAGGGATGAGCCAACCGGTGCACTCCAAAGGCGGACTGATCGACCCAACCCAAGGTCCAACTACGAGCTTTTTAACTGCAACAACTTAAATATACGCTATTGGAGCTGGAATTATAGCGGCTGCTGGCACCAGACTTGCCCTCCAATGGATCCTCGTTAAGGGGTTTAGATTGTACTCATTCCAATTACCAAACTCTATGAGCTCGGTATTGTTATTTATTGTCACTACCTCCCCGTGTCAGGATTGGGTAATTTGCGTGCCTATTGCCTTCCTTGGATGTGGTAGCCGTTTCTCAGGCTCCCTCTCCGGAATAGAACCCTAATTCTCCGTCACCTGTCACCACCATGGTAGGCCACTATCCTACCATCGAAAGTTGATAGGGCAGATATTTGAATGATGCGTCGCCAGCATGATGGCTGTGCGATCCGTCGAGTTATCATGAATCATCAGAGCAACGGGTAGAGCCCGCGCCAGCCTTTTATCTAATAAATGCATCCCTTCCAGAAGTCGGGGTTTGTTGCACATCTTAGCTCTAGAATTACTACGGTTATCCGAGTAGTAGATACCATCAAACAAACTATAACTAATTTAATGAACCATTCACAGTTTCACAGTCTGAATTAGTTCATACTTACACATGCATAGTTTAATCTTTGAGACAAGCATATGACTACTGGCAGGATCAACCAGGTAGCATTCCTTTCCGACATCGGCTCGTGCAAGACAAACAACCTTGTGGGTTGAGAGCTCGCTGCGAGCACGACAGTCGTACATGTCGAGCGAAAACGCTTCAAATTGAACGATCGGAGCCCAAAGACCCCACGCCCGCTTACTGCTCTGGATCTGAGATCACAAGCAGAAACTTGTGGACCTTCACAATCTCACGATGAGTCATGGGTTGATCTCACCGTGCACACACAAGCAATGCCTAGACAATCCTAATCATAGCTCAACCACACACTCAGAGGATTGGACAGCTTCTTCCGAAGCCAACCTACCCCCACACCGCTAGGCATGACAAGAATACCATGAAATCTAGGCAACTAGGCAACCGATATGTTGTGGGTTTGTAACTCATAGAAGTGTCACTTTCAATGCCCCCGGTATTGGGCTGTGTTTCTAAAAACAACCGTGCACACCGAGGTTAAACTTTACCGGCTCCACTCTGAATCGCTACTCACCCACTACTCCGAAGGCAACCGATATTTTGTGGCATCATTGCTACTCTTAAGATTGTCATCCGTGCAAACACATGCAATGCCTAGACAATCCCAATCATAACTCAACCGCACACTCAGAGGATTGGATAGCTTCTTCCAAGGCCAACCTACCCCCAGACGTGTGAGAGTGGCCAACAATTTGCTAGCTTCTTCATCAACTCCGCCGAAAGCCGTCCTCGACATACCCGTGCATTGAGAAGGTTTGGTGGCAGTACTCCCAACACAAAAGCTTACCGAGGACAACCCCAAGCAAAAGCTCACCCAAAGCCAACGCATCGTCACCATGTGTTCGTGTGGCCAACAATTGGCTAGCTTCTTCATCAACCCCGCCGAAATCCATCCTCGACATACCCGTGCATTGAGAAGGTTTGGTGGCCGTACTCCCAACACAAAAGCAGACCGAGGACAACCCCAAGCAAAAGTTCACTTGAAGCCAACCCATCGCTCCGCACACTAGTGGGTGAATAGTGTGCTTCCTGCGGTTGGCATAGACATTCCCTCGCATGCAAAAGATTGTCGATGTGAAAGATTGTCTATGCCAACCCTGGGAAGCACACCATTCACACACTCCCGACCGGTGTGGTGTGGCGGTGGTTGGATAGTTACGAATTGAGCACTTGCCAAGGATCAAAATTTATCATTTGGAAGAAACATTTTCAAAAAGTTTTTAAAATGTTGTGGGTTTTGTCTACAGCGCAAATCTCACGGCCTGGAGTTCCGGGCCGAGGGGATATGTGTTGACACGCGGCTTCCTGTTTTTGGGTGCGGTGTGGTTGTGCGCGGGCGTGCCAGCACGGTCTACCGTGCATCGAGATTGTTGATGTGAATGGAAGTGGTTAAGTGGTGCGCCTGATTGAACTTGCCTTCTGATCAAACGATTGTAGCCGAGAGAGGAACTAATCTCGGCTGTCAGGTTCACGGCCTGAGCTACAAGGCCGTTTAGTGGTGGTGTTGATGGTGGGTTTAGGGCGTTTCTCCGGCGCGCTGCTCAGTGAGCAGCGGTCGTATGATATATGAGGTGAATGAGCGAATAACAAAGATGGTGCTCCGGTGCCTTGAAAATCAAGGGTCGTATGATATATTGATGAATCGATTTTCCTTACAGTCTAACACTACTCCTAGGAAAGCAAGTAAAGATATTGAAAGTGCATTACAGAAAAATATAAGTTGCTCCGTGGGAGGCTTTGGTTTGGTGTTTGAACCCTTTGAATGTAGTTTGAGCTCTGTATTTATAGGAAGAGTTCTTGGATGAGTAATCGGGGCTGAAAATCTACATGGTGGAGCCTGATTAGCGCAAGTGGGTAGTCCAATCGACATTTGGGATTGTGAAGTATGGTGGTGTGACCCCATAAATCCTGGTAAATCTCGACCGCCACCCTAATCATGGTTTCTGTGCAACTGGCCTTGGGGACGCATTTATTGCTCTGATAGTTAGTCACCCTATCTCTCAAGCTGTAAGAACTCTTGTGAGAATGTCTGCGTCTAATCACTCTGATTCCTGCCACCAAAACCTGACTTCAAGCACTTCCCACCTTCCCTCGTGCATTTAATGCTTATTTGTGGCTAGTGGGTTTGCTGCAATAAACAGGGGCATTACTTCATTAAATGAAGCATGGGACCCTGCTATCACGTGATGATTTGACTTTAATGCCTTTGGCCGTAATTTTGCCCGGCCTCGGCCTTGGCCTATCATCTAGGCCGAGATGATTGTGCCTTGGCAACTTCTCTTTTGTTTTCAGGAAGGCTAAACACCTTGGCGGAACGCTGCGTTTTAATCCTTCAAGGGGCTCCTTCGGCCGATTTATGGTCGTGATTTATTAGGTACAAACATTGCCCCCACATCCCTGGATTCTTCGGCCTCAGCATGGGTAGGGGCCGAATGGATTCTGAGGGATGGACCCCTTGCATTCCTTCTGAAGTGATTGACAACTGGGGCATTAAATGAGCAGGTCAGTCGGCGTATTTAATGCTCTAGGCACGTCGCGTAGGCCATCATTGCCCAGGGCGTCGCTTCATTTTGTCAGAGGAAACAACGGCCTCTGGGCTTTTGACACATCATTGCGCCTGTTGAGCGTGCTGACAGAACGTTACGAATTCTAGCGCCAATATAAAAACCCAGACTTCCTCGCTTTCTCCTTACGCTTTCAGAATTCTCAGACGCCCAAGCTTTGTCAAAACCTTTCTCTCAAACCTTCAAGCCTACCAAGCTCTCGAACTTCCAAGTTTACTAGAGAATCTTGCCTGAACTCGCAACTCCCTTTTACTCTTGAGTTTCCCCCTTTTCAGAACCTGCAAACTCTCACCCTTTTTCTGGACCTTCTTCCAGTACACGTTCACCGCCTTTTCTCTGCATTTTCCTCCTAAACACCCAACTTAAATATGTTCTAATGGCCTCCAGCACCCCCTCCTCTGTTGAAGCTCGGTCTTAAGCCTTCCATAAGGAGTTCGAAGACATCTGCCGAGAAATCCAGGGCTCGGTCCTTCTCGACATTATTTCACCCTGGACTGATGATGATGGCATTGCTACTGATTCTTGTGTCCTCGGCCCCTCCATAGATGGCGGAATGCCAGAGAGGCTGGTGGCACACTTGAAGAACAATCTGGTGGACCTCTCGGCCTTTGACGGGGGGGACTTCCAAGATTGGAACGTCGTCAGGCCACAATAGCAATGGCCAACCGTGACCCCGGATTGGGAGAAATTGCTGCCGAGGATGGAGCACTTCTTCGGCCAGCAATGGAAAGATCAAGGCATCTACCACTTGATCAAGCTGTTCGATCGGCTGCTTGTCATGGATCGGTCGCTCTTGGCCGCGGCCTTGTGGTTTTGGTCGCCCTGTTCGGCCTCTCTCCTCTCGACGTGGAAGTGAACGCCGCATTGGTTGCTCTCGAGGTGGAAGGGAGTTTTAAGGCCACGTGGCCCACTTTTTCGAGGGTCGTCGGGAACAAGGCGAAGAACATGCTCAACTACTCCAGCTTCTACAGCAACTTCGGCGTAGAGGACAGCGCCGAAGATGACGCCATCGCTCCTCTCGGCGAAGTTGAGCACGCCGCATTCTTGATGTACTGGTTGTGCAAGTTTGTGTTCTGCACACAGGCGAACAAGGTTACCGTGGAGTTCGCCCACTTGGCTGATTATTTTGCGCAGGGCGGAAGGCTAGCGCTCGGCCCATTTTTGCTCGGCCACATCTACCGCACACTTCGCGACATTATCACTGATGGGATGAAGCCGAAGCACGGCGGTCCGCTCTGGGCTTTCCAGTTCTGGCTGCAAGCCTACTTCCCAGAGCTGAGAGGGGTGGTCAATATTGTCGACACCGAGCCGCTGGCCAACGCTTTTGCTCGAGCCCCCAGGAAGCACAATGCCACGGCCTTCTGCTATAGGTTCTTCTACAGCCTGACCGAGAGGACTGGTACACAGTTCCGAGTCTGCCTTGCTCGGTCGTTCCCCCTGTTCCTAACTCACGACCTCTTCGTCATTCCTGATGGCGAGACGGAGAATGATCTTAAGGAGATTTGGGGTTCCTTCCTGGTCTCGCGCGACCTTCACTGCGGCCTGTCCAAGGCCGGGGCTGAGGTTTATCTGCCAAACTTCGTGGCGCGGCAGTTCAGCCTGATTCAGACGGCCCCACTTCCTCCCTTGTCAATGAACCGGCTATCGTCCTGGAGGGCCGATGTCACCCAGCAGCATGGCGTCCCCTCCCTCGGCTGGAACAACGGCCGTGGCTTGCTTCGCGGCCACATCCTCGATTGCCGCCCCAGCTCCCAGGGCGGCGCCTGTGGTGGGGGCGCGAAAGACGCTGGCTCACAGGACCGTGCCGTCCTCCCCGCCGGCTCGACCGACAGCCACCGCTGGTAAGCCTCACTCATTTTATTTATTTATCATTTTACCGGCCTCTCTAAACCATTTTTGTCCCTGGTCATCTCACCTCACTTTTACTTCTCTTTACATACGCAGCCCTGGGTCGCAAGAGGGGACGAGAGGCTTCAAGCACTGAGGCTGCCCCGGATGAGGCTGCGCCGGCCAGAAGCGCCGTGGTCGAGACGGCGACGGCGGAGCGACCAAGGAAAAGGACCCTCTTTGCTCTCTTGGAGGGCGGGGGTGAGGAGGAAGTCCCTCCTGTGATTGTGAGCGAATCTCCCCCTGTGGCCATAAGTATTTCTTCTTGGCCTTCTTTCTCCTTTCTTTGTTTTCTAGGTCACCCCTTTCCCCTGTTATGCATTTTGGTAATCTGGTCTTTCCTCAGGACGTGGTAATAGTCAAGAAGGAGGCTGCGGCCGAGGTGTCGCATGTAAAGGAAGTGGCCGCTGCCCAGATGGTGGTCGAGGAGGTGGGAATCGCAAAGGCGGCGGTTGAGGAGGCGGCCACTGCTGAGGAAGTGGTTGAGATGCTGGATGCTGAGATTGCGTCCGCAGAAATGCCGCTTGCTGAGGAGAACACCGAGGAGGCCGCTAAGGAGGCTATCGAAGAGGCTGCCGACAAGGGCGCCAAGGAGGCCGTCGAAGAGGCCGCTGAGGAGGCTGCCGAAGAGGCCACTGCAGTCATGCCTGTTGAGTCATTGCCGTCCGCTCCTCGTCGTCCAAGCGGCATTATCTTCCGCTTGATAAGAGTTCGCTTTCTTTATACCTGACTTCATTGTTCTCTTTTTAGAATTTACACTATACCCTTGACTGAATTTTTTTTGTTTTCAGCCCCCCAATAGTCGCTGCCACTGTCCACGGTTGCTACGACCATGCCCCTCGCGCCGTTGTCCCAGGACTCGACGGTTGTGACCGAGTCGGCGGTAACGGGGGCCACAGTCGTGAGTGTGCCTAGTCTCCTGCGGACTACTTCGGCGGTCAGAACCGAGCTTTCACTCGTCGTGAGTATTCGGTCCTTTCTTTTTGTTATGTCCTTGTGTCCTAGCTGGTTGTATCTCGAGAAACTATACGCCAGCCTCCATGAGGAAGGAGGTAGCTTCGCCTCGGCTCCCCTGGACGAGGATTCCAAGACCGTCGTTGAACGGCTCCAAGAGTTCCTTCTCCTTGGGGTTCATCAAATGACCGCCGCCGGGATGCTTACGGAGTTTAGGTCCTGTTTGGATATGGCTATGGCGCTCGGTCTGCTAGACTCAGCTCAGCTAGATGAAGGAGAGGAAATGATCGGCCGGTATGCTGAAGCTGTTACGCGGATGGCCGAGGGGAGCTCACTCGAGCAGGATCTGGAGGTGATAAAAGAACAAATCCGACCTGCGATGGCCTGATTAAAAGAGAATGACCTCGTCGTCGAACGGGAGAATGAGGAACTTGCGCAGGTCGAGGCTCAGATTGCCGAGCTCCAGGCCCGTCGAGATCTTATACTTCAGCGCCGAGATGGCGCGGTCGCGACCGGGAACGCGCTGAAGTCTTCGGCCAAGAAAATGCTCAAAGCCGCAACCGAGATGAAGAAGGCCCTGGCCGAGCGGAAGCTGATCTGAGCGAGATGGCAGGCGGACATCGACGGCGTGGATATCGCTTGGAGAAGGATCACCTGCCTGATCTCGGGGATGTTCAGCGAAGGGGTCTAGGCGTGCGGCGAGCGGCTGCCCCTTTTTTTTTTTTGAATATTTTTGGGATGTAATAATTTGCCATACACATACATTTTATTTTATCCACATATATATTTTCCTATCTTTCTGTACCGTACACAGATATATGCATATATATATTACTTCGGCCTTAACTGGCCGCTCTATCTTTTTATGTAAATGACCTCTCAAGCTGAATATAGGGTGCAGCCCTCCTTTTCTGAATGACCGAATGCATGCTTTTCGCTTTATATTGACCGCACCGTTTGTTCAACTTGTTCGCCTACTTCCCTCTTTTCTTCTTCTTGACTTTGTTGTCGTAGGTCCTCGGCACCATTTTCTTTTGAACTTGTGCCGAGTTGTAGGCGTTGAGTTTCGACTGTTTTGAATGTTCTGAAGTCCTGGGCATCATCTGCGAGTAATCCTTCCTCTTTCAGCCACGTTGCCCGATAGTTTGAAGAAATCGAACCCTCCGCTTTAATAGTTTATTAGGGTCAAGGCCGTTGGCCACGACATAAGGAGATGTGCTCAAGGCCTTGATAGGCAATAAGTTGCGCCAAACTCTAAGTTTCCTTGATAGGCACGGCCTTGTGTAACCTGGTGCCCCCGGCTCCCCCTGTATCAAACCGTCTTTAGTGATGGGCAGAATGTCCTCGAACTGAAACCCTTGAAACGGCCTGCTTTGCTGCACATCGTTTCGCGGCCATTCCTGCCTGGCCAAGTTTCAAAGGGACGCCGTGGGTTTGACTGAGGTAGGATTGGTCCGTCGGCCATCGAAGTATAACCACTTGGTTCTATTGGATGGCATCATAATGGGAACCCAGGTGCGTCTGCGTTGTTGTTGGAATGGTTGGACCGTGTATTTGTACTGGTAGTGCAGCGGTTAAGCCATTCTGATCGCATGGCTGCGGTGACCCTTCAATCACGTCTCTCTGGTCGGACTGCGCCTGGTCGGTCAAGGTATGGGTTGGGTCGAAGCGCTGGGCTGTAAGCAACACAGGGCTATTCCGCCCTAACGCTTTGGCCAAGGCATGGAGCGGGCCGCGCACTGTCCCTGTCGCGTAGGTTGGTCCAGGATTCGCCCATGTGGGCTGGGACTGCCTCCAGCTGTTTGTCGGTGGCAGAGAATGCTGGTCGTAGCCTGACGCTTGGGTGTGGCCAGAGATGTCGAGGCTATTGCTTTCATCGTAAGGCTCAATCCTTTCGCGCTCTTGGTCTCCCTGTCTGGCTCTGGGAGGCGTCATGGGCGAGGTTGCCGGCATCCTCTCCTGAAAAAGCGTTCGCAACTCTGAGGAGAATCTGTCCATCGCGGCCATGAAGGACATTTCTATCCTGTAGGCCTGTTTGGACATCAGCTCCTCCACCACTGCTTGTTCTTGTATGGACTCGGCCGTGCGACCTGCCGTTACTGGAACACTAGCCGAGATCCTAACCGAATGTTCGGTCTCGGTGGTAATTGGTGAAGTGGACTCAGGAGTCTCAGAAGTCATTTCGACTGCTTTGTTTTTTAGCTTTGCCTGTGCCCTAGTTTCCACCATAAGTTTCAGGAAGGCCAAACACCTTGGCGGAACACTGCGTTTTAATCCTTCAAGCGATGGCTAGGGCCGAGAAAAGGGGCTCATTCGGCCGATTCATGGTTGTGATTTATGAGGCACAAACAGGTTTGCAACTTATAAGAGTGTCACTTTCAACATCCCCGGTATTGGCTTGAGTTTTTAAAATTAGCCATGCACACTGAGGTTAAATTTTATTTGCTCTACTCTGACTCGCCGCTCGCCCACAAATCCGAAGGCAACAAAACATTTGTTTTTCATTTTGATGAAAATTTCAATTTTTAAATCTTGTTGGTTTGAAATTGTTTTGAAAAGGTTCTTTAAATCTAGTGGTTTTGCAACTCATAAGAGCGTCACTTTCATCGTCCCGAGTATTGGATTGAGTTTCTAAAAAGAACCATGCACATCGAGGTTAAACTTTACCGGCTCCACTCCGACTCGCCACTCGCCCGCTAGTCCGAAGGCAATGAAACATTTGTTGTTGATTTTGATGAAAACTTATGTTTTTAATGAATGTTGGTTTGAAATTGTTTTGAAAAGGTTCTTTAAATCTTGTGGGTTTGCAACTCATAAAAGCGTCACTTTCAACTCCCCGGTATTGGATTGAGTTTCTAAAAACAACCTTGCACGCCGAGGTTAAACTTTACCGGCTCCACTCCGACTCGCCGCTCGCCCACAAATCCGAAGGCAACAAAACATTTGTTTTTAATTTTGATGAATTTTTTTGAAAACATTGGCTTGGCAACCCCAATCCGCAACTATCCACCCACCACCACCCCACACGGGTGGTTGTTGTTGCGAAATGAGGTTGTGGTTGACATGCCCGAGCATTTGAGGAGTTCCATGCACTCTGTGCTCTCCCATGCCAAAAAAAAGCCTAGACAACCCCATTTGGCAACTTCCACGCCTTTTTTTTCCCCCTCACCCATGGTGGCGGCGTGGTGGCGGCCGGATTCCGGCCACCACCGCCATGGCCAGCAACCCCCCGACCCCAACACCAAACCCATAATACCGAGGCAACATATTGAGGCAACATGACATGGGTGTGGCGTGGGGGAAGCTGGCTGCAGCTAGGAACGCATGGGCTGCCATGCAAATGTTGGCAACACACACCCCCCTATATAGCATTTTATGCATTTAGCCCTTTGACAGGAAGAGACATCACCTATGGACGAGGAGTCATAATGGGCTCTAAATAATTCAATACAAGGTATTTGGACGCGATTTTTTTGTAGGGATACTAAGAAAAATGCAACCTATGATGGGAAAAAGTTTCATAAATTTTTGAAGTCGGGAAGTATTTTTTTATTATTTTTAGAAGTCATAAAATTGAAAAAATCATTAAAAAATATGTGGGTGGAATTTTTTAGTTCTGTATGTTGGAGAAGGTCCTAAAAATCATAGACTACTTATGGGGAGCATATTGTGCAAGGAAATTTCAATAAAATTGGGGTTTGACCAAGTTTGAAAAATTATGTCGACATTTGAAAAAAGACCAGCGCAGGCTGCGTGCAGGCCATGGCAAGGCAAGTTTCACTAGCCTCACTGTCGACAGAATCAGCACGTTACGCGCAAGCTGCGTGTACGCCATGGCAGGACAAGATTCAAAAAATTCTGTTGACATTTTTAGCAGTCCGCACGCTGCTGACATGCTGTGCGCACAGGCTGCCAGCATGCTGCGTGCAGCCCATGGCAGGACAAGTTTCGCTAGCCTCACTGTTGACAGAATCAACACGTTGCGCTCACGCTGCCAGGATGCTGTGCGCAGGCCATGGCAGGACAAGTGTCGAAAAATTATGTCGACTTTTTTACGCCATCGTAGGCTTCTGGAAGGGTGACTTTGTCGGAATGCGTTGAATGGGAGCAAAGGCAAGGCCACGGCATGCCAAGGCGAAGCCAACGCTTGGCTTGAATGGCTTGGTCTAGGCCACATCATGGTCATGACATGCTAAGGCGAGGCAAGGCAAGCCATCCTTAGCCTCCCAAGGCCTCACTTTCTCGGAATGCCTTGACTGATGAGCAATGCCAAGGCAAGGCAACGCATGGCTTGAATGGCTTGGTCAAGGCCACAACTTGGGCATGGCATGCCAATGCAAGGCAAGGCAAGCCATGCCATCCGAAGCCTCCAATAACTTCACTTTCTCGGAATGCCTTGAATGGGCACGGCATGTGAAGGCAAGGCAAGGTCCTAAAAATCATTTTTTAAGTTGGAGAAGGCCCTAAAAATCATAGACTTAATTATAGGGAGCTTATTGTGCGGGGAAATTTCAATAAAAATAGGGTTTGACAAGGTTTGAAAAATTCTGTCGACAGAATCAGCACGCTGGGCGTAGGCTGCCGGTACGATGCGCGCAGGCTTCGTGCATGATGTGAGCATGCTGCGTGCAAGGGTAGGCATGCCAAGCTTCCAATAGCCTCACTTTCTCGAAATGCCTTGGATAGGGAGATGCTAAGGCCAAGGCCACGACATGCCAAGGTAGGGTAAGGCAAGGTGCGACATGGCAAGGTAAGGCAAGGCGCGACATGGCAAGGCAACACAAGGCGTGCAAAGGCCAAGGCACGACATGCCAAGGTAAGGCAAGGCTTGCCAAGGTTTGAAACATTCTGTCGATATTTTCAGCATGTTGCGCGCAGGCTGCGTGCGAGAAATGGGATGACAAGGTTTCCAAAAATTCTGTCGACAGATTCAGCATGCTACGTGTAGGCTTCGTGCATGATGCGAGCAGGCTGTGAGCAAGAGTAGGCATGCCAAGCTTCCAATAGCCTCACTTTCTCAGAATGCCTTGGATGGGGAGCAATGCCAAGTGTCACGGGATGACTTTTTTCGGAGTCTTCCTTACGGGCGGCCTTAGACTTGATCGCCTCTCGAACAAGCTAAGTCAGCCTTCCTTCCCACAATCTAAGATCGAATCAAGCAAGAACACAACGCAAGAGCAAGAATGATAAAAACACGCAAGAATGCACAAGAGAGTTTGGGAGAATATATGCTTGTATTGCTACTCAAATGCTTTACAAGTTGTGAAGTAAAGATATACTATTCCTATCCCACCTACCACCACAGTATGTGGCTAAGATACAATGTCACCAACCGAGAGTCTACCTTCCTCTCTCACCAACCGACGTCTACCTACTACTGTACATTGAACCTGGACATGTGGACTAAGAGGTTCAATCCAACTTGTTGGGCCTTGAACATGCGGGCCGTGACATTCTCCCCCACCTAATCTGATGACGTCCTTGTTGCCGAGGTAATTCCTTCTTGTTCGAATGCTTCGATCTTGTCCTTGTACTGCCATAAAGACTCTTCTCCCAATTGCCTTCGAACTTCGGCAGGCCCTTCCATTTGACAAAGTACTCAAAGTGTCTCGATACACCTTTGCGTCACACCTTGCGCTTGGCCATGATGCACTCGACCTCCCTGTCAAATGAAGTCCCCATTAAAGATGGAGCTCGTTGAGACTCCCCACAACTTGGCTCCTCGGGGTCATCATGGTAGGGCTTGAGATTGCTCACGTGAAACACCGAATGAATCTTCAATCGTGGCGGTAGTTCCACATGGTAAGCAGCTCTTCCCACTTTTCGGATGATAGGAAATGGGCCATCATATCTCCTCAACAAAACCTTGTGCATCTTTCTAGTGAACGTGTGTTGAGAGGGGTTGAGCTTCACAAAGACCATGTCACCTGGTTGGACTACAACATCTCGTTGGTGCTTGTCCTTCCATTTCTTCATCTTCCGAGTTGCCTTCTCCAATTGAGCCCGAGCCAGCTCATTAGTCACCTGCCAATCCTTGGTTGTCTTGTATGCAGTAAGGCTACTCCCCGTGTAGCCTGACACCACTGTTTTCGGTGTCACAGGTTGCTATCCAGTTGCCAACTCAAAAGGACTTGGCCATGTCGACTCCGATCCCTGCAAGTTGTACGAGAACTGAGCAACATCCAACAACTTTGCCCAATCTCGTTGGTCCATGGACAAACTCTCCCATGGTTTGGTTGGAACAGGAAGTGGCTCTAGCAACCCACTCGACTGCTTTTGCAAGGTCTTGTCTTGTTGGCATACAAGACAAGTCTGCACGAACGAGTCTGCATCTCCCCTCTCTTGAACGGTATACCTCCGCTCAGTGTCATTGAGCTTTCTACTCTCAAAAGCCAATGGTTGTCCACCCTACAAAGGGTTTGCCAAGATCATGAGGTTTTTGCACTGGTTCCTCCTCAATGGCGTGATCCACCTCTCTCCTAAGTGGTTTGGTGTTGGGCAGCTCCTTGGGCATGACATCTGCAAACTCTTTAAGGACTGCTTCCACCGCTTTTGGGATTGGTTGGACTTCCTTCTCAACTATATCCCTCCTCATTGTTGCAAGGAACGTCGGTTCGCCCTTCTTCCAAGACTTGGAAATTTGCATGGCTGATAAGGTCTTTGACTTGCCCTATTGCCTCACCACTGGTACCATGCATGGCATTGCTCCACCCTGTGCAATGCACATAGTATTGTAAAATGGAATGGGAAATGCCTTTATCTCGTCCATGAACTCCATTCCTAGCACGACATCGTAGTCATCCACTGAGATCACGGAGAAGTCAACTACTCCCTTCCAAGCACCAATGTGTAA